>CM054135.1:54132163-54329663 GCA_028751875.1 Rapana venosa
GACCCAACAGAGTGCAAGATCTTCCCAGAGGTGGAATAAATTTGAACTAAAAAGTTGAAACAGTCTTCGAATCGTTAGGACAGTTTCCCAATCTGCAATATTACAAAGGATAAAAAAGAAGTAGTCATGAAGAGCTCATCAGCCACGTGACAGGCATCTCTGCAAGATTAGGTCACGTAAGGAATCAATGTTTAATCAGTTCACCGCCAGAAAAAAAAATCTGATTTAAGGTTCTTCCCAGTGCCAGGGATACACTGGTTTACAGTCATAAAGGGTTATATCAGTTTCTGGGTAAGGAACTCCTTTAGGTATAAAACAATGTAAACGTACTTTTTTTTTAAAAGATAAAAAACACGTTTTATATATATATACATTAAGACTGACATTACTGTCAACCATAACAACAGAGTGACATTTAAGTCTGAAGCAGGAATCGACCCGCAATCACAGACTTGGGTTTAAAAAGGTCTGTAAATCCAGTAACACGACTCTCGTTTGCCTTTCTTCTTCTTCTTCTTCTTCTTCTTCTTCTTCTTCTTCTTCTTCTTCTTCTTCTTCTTCCTCTTCTTCTTCTTATTCTCCTCCTCCTCCTCCTCCTCCTCCTTCTTCTTCTTCTTCTTCTCCTTTCCTATTCTGTTCTTTTTTTTTTAGTTTTAACTTTTCAGTGACTTTAAACTCTAAAGAGGTTGGTGGTTTTTTTGCTAATGAAGTGAGTTGCTATCAGCTGCAGCAAAGGCAGACTTGAGGGGGGGAAGGGCTGCCAAAGAAAGTCCTGGGGTAATCGAAGTATCGATCAGCTATTTTGTCTTTGAAGACAGCGGCCTGCAACCCAGTCTTTTCAGAGCTGATGGACCCGTGCACTTTCCCCGTGACTTTTGCGGTAATGTTTAAAGACTTCTCTGACATTTCTCTCGCTGCAGTGCTGGAGATAGAAAAGGTAGTGATGATGGTGATAATCTTTAAGCGTAAGAGATAAACAGGGAGAAAGAGAGAGGGAGGGAGGGGAAGAGAAAGAGGGAGAGAGGGAGAGAGAGAGAGGGTGAGTGGAGAGTGTGTGTGTGTGTGTTTGTGTGTTTGTGTGTGTGTGCGTGCGTGCGTGTATGTGTGCGTGTGTTTGGATATGGATGTATTTGCATATAAACTCATAAAGAAATGCATCAGTGATAACTGTATAATTATTAACACAGATGCGTGTGTGTGTGTGTGTATATATATATAATATATATTATATAATATTATTTTATATATATATAATATATTATATATATTATATATATATATAAAATTCTGCCTCCACCATAGCTAGATCTAGCGTCTTATCCACAATCACAAAAGCCAAATCAATACCTAAAATCTTTCATCCAACGAATGAAAAGAGAAAAGAAATGAAATACGCCAGTAAAACCATAAACTAAAAAGAAGTTCCTCAGTCACCCACAGGCCAACCTAAGACTGCTCAGCTCTATGCAGAGTCTCGGCAATAATGATATCCCTCTGTACCGACTTAAGATGCTTCAAATGGAGATTACCAACGAGTTTCCCGAAGAAAATTCACAGAGAGGAACTGTTTCTCTTACATAAACGAAAAGCTGTATAGGTGAATAGGCCTACTCACTTTACAATCAGTTTTACTGTTATTCCTGACTCCGTTATTTCCATCCACTAATGCTGCTTTTAATTTTCTGGTAAGCTTTTAAACGAGAACAGTTAAGAGTGTGATGGAATCATCAGTACAGTAAAGTTAATGGGGATGGCAACTGAGCAGTTACAATGGTGGTTGTGGTAATGGTGGTGATTATGATTATGATAGGGACTTGCTCTTAACTTCGTTATTTGTTCTCTACAGGAGCCGAGTGGGACAGGTAGGATGCCATACCAGCTGATGACAGGCTGAGACCACTCTGTCTGCACTTAACCGGAAGCAGCCAGCAATCTGCCAGCGTCTGCGCACAGGATAGGAACAGACCAAACTGCAGGGTCCCCTGGTGAAGAAATATCTATTCTGTCTCACAAACAGACTAAAGAAAATCATTATTAAAGTCATCTGTTTTAATTGCCGTTTTCAGCGTGATATCAAACTTGAATTTTGGAGATAGTAATGATCACAAAGTTCGTAGTAGGTCAAGCATGTAACAAAATTATTTGTGACAGTGAAAGTAGTAATTATAATCTCTTGACAACTTGTGAGCAATTGATTTTCAGAGAACTGGGACGTCATGATTTGAGATCATATTTGACAACACAGTGTAGAATCGGGACGCTCTAGACATCTTCAGCCAAACTGCTTATCTAGAGTAATCATGAAAACTAAGAAAAGTATTCTGTAGGTAGACATGAAGGCAGACTCTTTCACTTATCATTCCTTTACTGCTGACAACTCTGCCAAGGTTGTGACTGTCAATCTATGATCACAGCAACACCTGATCATCTAGTGCAGTTAGCAACAGAATCAGCTGGCAAACCTGATCAATCAAAGTGATTCAGGCAGATACCAGCAGGCCCACTTCATTTGTCCCAGGGTCATGTAGACTGCCCCACAGTCACTCAGAGCTCATGCCTGACGGCGGCGTCACCCTCCCCTCTGTCGACGACCTCACCTCCCCACCAGGGACAGACTTCACCTTAGGACCTGGGAACGCCACCAACGCCAGCATGGCCAGGTTGACCCTCGAGGCCAGAGAGGCAGGACTGCTCCCACGGGGATACCCCTGGATCCCGGCACTGTTGGTGGGGTGTGGCATGGTCGTCTTCCTCTCGCTGTCTTTCTACAGTCACCACAAACGAGTGAGGAGAAAGCGGGAGTTGCTGATGGACTATCTATCTGTGCTGTTGTACAGCGGGGCCGGGTCCCGGGGTCGCTCTGTCAGTATCCTGTGCAACACCAACTCGCTGGCACTGTCCCAGCTGGGAAAATCCTTCAGGATCACGGGTGACAGAAAGGAGATCAGTGCTTCGCCTACTTTTTTAACAAAAAGGTATCTAAATGACCTGGCAGAACTTTCTAGCTCTAACAAAAAGTCTAAAAACGTACTGAAGAGATTTATCTCCTCTCCAACTGACTGCAAATTTCAGCACTTGGCTGGCCATCTCATCAACTTGAACAAATCAACAAGGGTAGGTAGAGGTGGTTTGGGCAGTCTGGCTAGAACCCTGAGTGTACCTGAGGATTTTGACCCCTGTGACAACGACTTCTGGTCTTTACCTGAGGCAAGCGCCAGCATGACACAGGGGGTCATGCTGGACCCCGCACACATGCAGAGGGGAGAAGCAGACGGTGCAAAATCACTAAAGCGCTGTGATACCAATCCTGAAACAATGTCCGAACACAGTTACGAAAACATTGCTTTTTCCGATCATACAGACTTTCCCACAGAGTCTACAATGACAACACAGTCCAGCACAAGTTTAAATGGGAACAGTTCTTGTGATTTGTCTGTTAACAACCCAAACAAGTGCAAAGGCTCTTCATTACAGACGCCTTCTCTTCGGACGCTGTGGTTTTTAAACAAACCATGTATGTCTGCTTCCCACCTCAGCTCCAACAACCAACAGTGGATGGGAAAATGGCACGCGAATTCCGTTTCTGACCAGCCCACAGATAAGTGCCTGTCAGTGATGCAGGGTTCAGTGCTGCCTCCATGTGTCCACTCTCTGGGGAAGTCCTATCACTCCTCAGGGCAGACCCAGCTTTCAGGTGACAGACATGTGTCACAAAACAATTCATTTTTAGCCGAATGCAAGAGGAACCATCTTTGTTACGAAGAAAGCGATCTATCTAGTCAATACCCAGAGATGTGTTTTTCTTCCACAATGGGTGGTGGAAAAAACAAAAAGTACCTTCCAGGAAAGATCCAAGAAATAGATGGTCATGGTGTACATGAGCACGCGTCCACCGTTGGGGGAGATGCTGGAAACAGCCTAGAAATTACTCCTCTGCAGGAAAACATATCTGCCAGCTTTGATCCTTTATCAGGTCATGGTAGCAGCATCTACTCATGGGACAGTTCAGCTGAACTTAACAAAGGGCACAGCAAAGGTCTGGATCAAATGAGCAGACAGCACAGTTGTCAGTGCTTTGATGCCCACAACTCCCGAATTCTCGACTATTGCAGCAGCCTAGGAGATAGCGCTGTAAGGTCGCAGGGAAGATTCCCAGTGATCAACAGCATGGACCTTAGCCCTCATTTTTCCGGAGAAACTCATCCCACTTTGAACACCCAAAGTTCCTCATCGTTCCTATCTGCGGCCTTCAGTCAGCTGGCGGCAGACAGCCATGACATGACCCAGGCAGACCCACTCCTCCCCTCTACAGCCCCCCATGTCCACAGAACAGACTCTGCCTTCAACTCTGTCGTACCAAGTCGAAGCACCAATCTGACTCTCACCAGGATGATGCAGTCCAAGCTGCAAACAAAGATCCCCAACAGCTTTCGCCATTCCAAAACAAGATGCAGGGGATTTCTCAACAGGGCCATGTCCACTCAGTCCACGAAAACCCTCATCTCCAGGACCATCAGCCCATCCCCAAGCTTCAACGATGTCAGTTCTGAACTTCTTCCTGCCAGCCGGCCCCAAAGGTTCCCTAGTTTCCACGAGAACCCAGGGATGACTATAACAAGTCCCAGCGCTCAAAACAGTAGTAGTGTGTCCGGTGAACCCGCTGCCCAGTTCCTTTGCCTTGACGAGCCTGTTGGTGACAATCCTTCCTGCCAAATGTGTCATGACGCCGAGTGTTCTGATCACCCTTCTGCTGCCTTACAGACGATGGTACCCACCAGATGGAAACTGCCGAGCGCTCCCCAAAGCGCGGATGATGCCCACAGAGGTCAGCTGGACACCCTGATTTCTTTGGACAGTCTGTCCTCTCCAGCAGACAGTTGGTCCAGTGTGCAGCCAGCCTCCTGTGTGCACCGCCTGCCTCGCTTCCAGGTGCGCTCTGGCATGTCCAAGCACCGCCAGCTGCTGGCTCGCCACAGCCTAGCGCAAGGTGAGTGTTAGTGTTGCAGCCTCTGCAAACAGGAGAGGAACAATACGCCCAATGTCCTGCCAGAAACTTGTTAAGAGTAAGTATTTTGTAAAGCTAGAGCCTTGGCGCTTAGTGGGAGACAGAAGGAGAGAGAGAGGGGAGAGAGAGAGAGAGAGAGAGAGAGAGAAGAGAGAGAGAGAGAGAGAGAGAGAGAGAGAGAGAGAGAGAGAGAGAGAGAGAGAGAGAGAGAGAGAGACTTGTGCCAGAAACGTGTAAATGTAAGTTGGGGAAGTGGGGGTCTTTGTTTTTGTGTTCCCAGGCTAAAGCTCCGAGGTTCACCAATGGTGAGATTTTTCGTATGCGACCGCTATCCACCATTAAGGTAGTGGCATTCAGACTTGGAGAAAAAGGTAAGTAAATCTCTGTACAAGTTTTCTATATTGTAAATGATCACCGGAGGACAGAAAGAAACAGGAGGCACTCAGTAAAAGGCGGAAACAGACGGAAAAGCATACAGAACTGAAAATGAGGAGAGAGAGAGAGAGAGAGAGAGAGAGAGAGAGAGAGAGAGAGAGAGAGAGAGAGAGAGAGAACAAAGGGAGAGAGAGAAAAATGTTGAGACAGAGACATAGAAAGACCGAACAGAAAGATAAAACAAAGTGAGAGAAAGGATTAGCAACAGACGTGATAAGGACGACGAAGGTAAAAAATGGAGAGAGGGATTTGTCTTTAGTACATAATTATGAATCTATGAAGCCTTTTCTATGAATTGTGGGTCACACGACACTATGGCACATAACCGACATAAACAGAGAAATTTGGTGAATAACGCTCTTCAGTGCGGTGCCTGTGTGACTCAAAGGAGTTAAGGGAGGAGAAGAAGAAGAAGAAGAAGAAGAAGAAGAAGAAGAAGAAGAAGGAGGAGGAGGAGGAGGAGGAGGAGGAGGAGGAGGAGGAGAGGAAGATATCGAATGTTCCCTGAAAGCCTCCTAATTTCATAGCAAAATCGTCGTCTACAAAAATCCTTGAACCTTTCAAACGAGTTTTAGCCTTCAATATTCTAAGCTTATCTTAAAGAAGAGCAGAACAGACTGCTATTCTCTGTTCTTCTCTGCTCTTCTCTGCTCTGTTCTGCTCTTCTCTGCTCTGCTCTGTTTTGTTCTGCTCTGCTCTGCTCTGCTCTTCTCTGTTCTGCTCTTCTCTGCTCTGTTCCGCTCTGCTCTGCTCTGCTCTGTTATGCTCTGCTCTGCTCTGCTCTTCTCTGGTCTGCTCTTCTCTGTTCTGCTCTGTTTTGTTCTGCTCTGCTCTGCTCTTCTCTGTTCTGCTCTGCTTCTGCTCTTCTCTGTTCTGCTCTTCTCTGCTCTGTTCCGCTCTGCTCTGCTCTGCTCTGTTATGCTCTGCTCTGCTCTTCTCTGTTCTGCTCTGTTTTGTTCTGCCTGCTCTGCTCTTCTCTGTTCTGCTCTGCTCTTCTCTGTTCTGCTCTGCTCTGCTCTGCTCTGCTCTTCTCTGTTCTGCTCTGCTTCTGCTCTTCTCTGTTCTGCTCTTCTCTGCTCTTCTCTGCTCTGTTCCGCTCTGCTCTGCTCTGTTCCGCTCTGCTCTGCTCTTCTCTGTTTTGCTCTGCTCTTCTCTGTTCTGCTCTGCTCTGCTCTGTTCTGCTCTGCTCTTCTCTGTTCTGCTCTGCTATTCTCTGTTCTTCTCTGCTCTTCCCTGTTCTGCTCTTCTCTGCTCTGCTCTGTTCTGCTCTGCTTTTCTCTGTTCTGCTCTGATCTACTCTGCTCTGTTCTGCTTTACTCTGCTATTCTTCTCTACTTTGCTCTGCTCTGCTCTGCTCTGCGCTTCTCTGCTCTGCTCTGTTTCAGTCGTTCAGTTCCTTTCCGTTTCGGACCTTCCTGTTCTCGGTGTTTCGCAATTTGCCATACCAGAAAGAATATGAATTGATAGATAATTCAGGAGTAAAAGAGATGTGCTTTCAAGGTTAACATACATGACTAAATGTTGCTAAATGTCACAGAGAATAGGGAAATGGGAGCAATCCAGAATGAAAGAATAAAGAAAAAGTTGGTAAATATGGGTTAAAGGCCATAACTGTAAGAGAAAACAAAAAGAACTATCCTTTCTATGTGTATGCATGTACAGAACAACCAAGTATCGGTTGGGACGTGGAGTTGAAGGTCAGACAGATAAGCTAAGGAATAGGATTATCGGAATATCCATAGCGGCACTCTACAGCAAGTTTGTACTGGATTCTGTGAATCAAGAAGAAGAAAAAAATTACCAGATATATAGCAGTTAGCTGAGCAACACTATATAACAGTTAGCTGAGCAACACTGTTTGTAGACCTACTTTCTAAAGTTCTCAAGAAGTTTGGGATATTCCAATAACAAAAGTAAAGTTCACAGCGATCAGGATGAAAAATGCGAAGACACAAACTTTAGTTTTTGTAGTTTCAGCACTAAGGGGGTGCAAGATAGATAATGAACAGGTGCTGTGTCGCTTAAGATGAACTAACTAGTAATTCTCTGAAAAGTATAGGCCTACCACCATTGTTACAGTAAAACGTGGCAGGTTTTTTGATGTGGCTACACTACCAGAAAGTCAGAAATGTTGAGAGAACTGTCAACGATTCTGAACTTTTTTCCTTCCCAAAGATAGTGACATCTGCCCTTTGTGACTGTATCAGTCGCGGGCGGATCTTTTCTAATAAATGACAATGACAAAGCTAGTAATCTGACATTTGCTGTAAATGAACAGCTATTACCTCCGTGCCAGTTGATGTTAATACTAACTGCAACATTTTGGAGAATTTTGGTTTATGTTTCAACAGTTTCATACCTGTTGTGACATATTTTTGCTTGACATATAATTTACAGCCATCGTAACTAATCTTGAAAAGTCTTTACAGTCGCCAAGTATCAGCTTACCCATATCACTGGCAGATTGTCTCAGTGAATATAGCGATCAATTTCATCCATTTTTCACAATTTATGTTTGGTTTTGGATTTAGTTTGGGGTGGGTGGGTTTTTTGTTGTTGTTGTTGTTTTGCTGTTGTTTTTTTGTTGTTTGTTGTTGTTGTTGTGGGGGTTTGTTGTTGTTTGGGGGGGGGGGGTATTTTCTTTTTGCTTGCATTTGTAAAGAACCCCTGATATATCCCCCCCCCCCCCCCCCCCCCCCCATAATTTTGCTGAAGAGAAATGACTTTTTCTGTGCTGTAGCGCTGGGCTGGACTGACCAGCATCTGTGAAATGAATTATGAGAAATGCACAAGGACTGAGAATTTTTTCTAATGTGGTAAAGCGTTGTTTGCTTGAAGAAGAAGAAGAAGAAGAAGAGAAAAAGAAGAAGAAGAAAAGAAGAAGGAAGAAAAGAACAAGAAAAAGAAGAAGAACAAGAACAAGAAGAAGAACAAGAACAAGAACAAGAAAGAAAGAAAGAAAGAAAGAAAGAAAGAAAAGTTGTCATAAAATCAGAATTAAAATGATCCAAGTGTTCTTCTCGTCAGTGTAGTAGATTTCATCGTTGTGGTGTATTGTTGGCCTGAGATGCTGAACCAGGTAATTATGTTAGCTGAGTTTGATATTAATACTAAGTTTTACTTTCGTCTTTATAACTCATGGAGATTTGCTCTGATAATTAGTTATTCAAGCTTTTATGTCTGCCTGGCGAGCTTCAATAGGTAGGTAAAGTAGGCTTCCATAGGTAAAGTAGGCTTCAGTAGGTAAAGTAGGCTTCAACAGGTAGGTAAAGTAGGCTTCAATAGGTAAAGTAGGCTTCAATAGGTAAAGTAGGCTTCAATAGGTAGGTAAAGTAGGCTTCAATAGGTAAAGTAGGCTTCAATAGGTAGGTAAAGTAGGCTTCCATAGGTAAAGTAGGCTTCAATAGGTAAAGTAGGTTTCCGTAGGTAAAGTAGGCTTCAATAGGTAGGTAAAGTAGGCTTCAATAGGTAGGTAAAGTAGGCTTCAGTAGGTAGGTAAAGTAGGCTTCAATAGGTAGGTAAAGTAGGCTTCAATAGGTAGGTAAAGTAGGCTTCAATAGGTAGGTAAAGTAGGCTTCAATAGGTAGGTAAAGTAGGTGTCAATAGGTAGGTAAAGTAGGCTTCAATAGGTAGGTAAAGTCGGCTTCAATAGCTAGGTAAAGTAAGCTTCAGTAGGTAGGTAAAGTAGGCTTCAATAGCTGGATAAAGTAGGCGTCAGCAGGTAGGTAAAGTAGGCTTTAATAGTTGAGTAAAGTAGGCGTCAGCAGGTAGGTAAAGTAGGCTTTAATAGTTGAGTAAAGTAGGCGTCAGCAGGTAGGTAAAGTAGGCTTCAATAGCTGGGTAAAGTAGGCGTCAGCAGGTAGGTAAAGTAGGCTTTAATAGTTGGGTAAAGTAGGCGTCAGCAGGTAGGTAAAGTAGGCTTAAATATTTTGGGTAAAGTAGGCGTCAGCAGGTAGGTAAAGTAGGCTTCAATAGCTGGGTAAAGTAGGCGTCAGCAGGTAGGTAAAGTAGGCTTTAATAGTTGGGTAAAGTAGGCGTCAGCAGGTAGGTAAAGTAGGCTTCAATAGTTGGGTAAAGTAGGCGTCAGCAGGTAGGTAAAGTAGGCTTTAATAGTTGGGTAAAGTAGGCGTCAGCAGGTAGGTAAAGTAGGCTTCAATAGTTGGGTAAAGTAGGCGTCAGCAGGTAGGTAAAGTAGGCTTTAATAGTTGGGTAAAGTAGGCGTCAGCAGGTAGGTAAAGTAGGCTTCAATAGTTGGGTAAAGTAGGCGTCAGCAGGTAGGTAAAGTAGGCTTCAATAGCTGGGTAAAGTTGGCTCCAACAGGTAAAGTAGTTATGGCTGGTCGAAGTATTCACCCAAGAGGTTAAACCAGATTTGTAAATTTAGCTATCCGAGGACAAACAATGGAATGCTCTGAATGGTTGCAAAATGAAGGAAAACAACGTGTGAGGGAGGTTAAAGAACAGAACCAGTTGAAGACAAGCTTACTGTGCCTGGTCAGAGAGGCGGGACTGAAACCAAGACAATCCAAAAGCAAGGGATATCATGAAAGCTGTGATGATGTACCATCTGCAAACCGCCTGAAAATACGAATTGTACTGACTGTGACTTGATATTAATGAAAGAAAAATAATGAATCGGGAGCAACTACCAAATTTGAAAAAGACCAAAGGGAAGGTTAACCATGTCAAATGGTGGCAAAAAGATCGTTCACAACGTGAGGGTTAAAGGTTCTATGTTGTTGTCATATCAGCACACAGGCTGACTGGAAACAAAGGGATTTTTTCTGCAAGATTTCAATAAGCAGATACATTTTTCTTCTTCCTTTGAACAAACGGGGAAAGATCTGGTAAATAGCTGGTAGGCTGACTCTTGAGCACATTCAGTTAGGGTTAAAATGAAGACTTCTTTTGAAGAGGTCTGACAAAACTGAGCTGATGAGAAAGATTTGGGGAAGAATGTTTGATACTTGTAAGAAGACTGATGACTGGGACTCTCTCTTGCTCTCTCTCTCTCTCACTCGGGGGCCGATCCCATAATGCGAAGGTGAAGACGTAGGGAAATTGCTCTAGTATTTTTGTGAATTAGTAGCTAGTTTTAAGTGGCCTTAGCTTTTCATTGTTAGCATACAGTTAGATAAGGAGGATGGGAATATCGCTGCAGTTGTACAGGGCTGTCTGTGGGACATTTGCGGCAGTATTCGCCTGCTTCATGTCCAAACGGGCAGAATTCAAATCGGCCATCCTGACGCTAAAAAGTGGGCGAGACGGTGTCTTGTTAGGACTGACCCTCACCTATCTATTCTGGGGGGGCCTTTTGCTTCGGTGTGGTGATGTGGAGACGAACCCTGGACCTGGTCAAGGACGGAAGCTGAGGCAAACCAGCCTGACGAGTGGTGCTGGTGGTCGTAGCACAATCACAGAAAAGCTGCGGGGAAAACCAAAGTAAGTGCAGTTTGGGCCGCCAGCACACCCTAACAACTGTACACAGTAGACGGGAGTCCTCTCCTACAGTAGCTCCTGAGGAACATTTACCACGATGAGGGCCAAGATGGAGAAAGTGGAAAACATGCAAAAGACAACAACAGAGACTATGAGGAGTCAAATAAAAAATGTTGACAAACAGTGTTGACGCCTTGAAAGAGGAAATGTGTGATATTAGACAAGACATGAACAATCTTAGGACTGAAATTTAGAGTTAAAGCAATCAAATACAGAATTGATGGACAGAGTGGAAAAACTAGAAAAGAATGCAGACGTTCAAAAAGGCCGGTCAAGACGGAACAATATCATTATTCATGGCCATGGAAAAGAAAAGAATGGACTGGAAGCTGATTGTGAAATGTTCGTGAAAAATCTTCTTTCCGAAAAAATGGATGTAGCAGATGTTAAGTTTGATAGTGTGGCACAGGATAAATTCTAAACCCAACTCTCCCATTATTGCCAGGTGTTGTTTTTACAAGAAAAGCTTAGAAAATTGAAGGCAAAAAAACTCGTTTGAAAGGTTAAAGGGATTTTTGTAGACGAGGATTTTTCCAAAAAACTGTTAGAGATATTAGGCACAATCTGCCCCCATACTTGAAGAGTGCTAGGGCAGAGGGAAAAAATGTGAGAATGGTCTTTGATCATTTGATCATTAATGGCGAAGGATGACCCTTAATGATCTTAAAAGAAGGGAATAGCTTGTTGGCCGGCCCTACAATCATCCTGCCATAGTCTCAATCTACAGGGGGGTAGGAAAAGTAAACAGACACCGGTCACTCAGCCTCAGTTAGACACTCACGTAATAGGCTTACCCAAGTGAGGCTCAGTTGTGATGAATTTGAGGCCTGACACATTGCCATGTGAAGGGCTAGACAAAGGGCGGTCTGACTTTTGGCCTAGGTCTAACAACCCGCTGACCATGTGTGTTGTGGCAGTCTCCATTAAAGAGCCTTCTTTAACTGCTGTTGAAAGCATGAATGCTGTGTCTTGTCATGTCAATGTAATTGGTGAAAGTGTCAGTCTTGAGGGTGTGGATCAATTGAATTGTTGGTAATACAATAAAACAAATAAAAACTTTTTCATTTTGTCTTGGAAAAGTAAATGGATTGTTGTCAAACTGTCTGATGAGATTTTTTATCCTATGTGCGTAGTTTTGATTTTATATGTCTGACAGAAAACATTCCTGGAAAATGTCCAGCCAGATGTTTTTACTGGCTATAAGGCCTTCTGTAAGTCGGCAATTAAAATTAGCCATCAAGGGAGGCGATCTAGTGGTTTAGTTTGTTTAATAAGGCATGAGTTAACTGCCTTTGTGAATTGTTTAGATGTTCCATATCCTAATATTTGCACTTTTCTCTGTGACAAATCTCTGTTGTGTACAGCAAGAAATGTTTTGCTTGTCTGTGTGTATTATCCACCTGAAGGTTCGCCTTTTTATAACATGTTTGACAATGATAAAGGAATTGCTATTTGGAAGAATGTTTAGTAAATTGTGTGGTGACACTGGATGAAGTAGATATAATACTATGTGGAGACTTAAACAGCAGGACCTCAACTTTTCTTGCAGCATGTAGAAAATGACTTTAGTTCAGATGTCCCAAAGTAAAAGTATGTCTCTCAGCAGCATCGTAATTCTGAAGATTGTGTTATCAACAATTATGGTAAAATTACTATTGAATATGTGCACTGCTCTTAGTTTACAAATTCTAAATGGCGATGTAATGGTGACCAACAAGGACGCTTTTACATACATCTCTGATGGAGGATGTAGTGTTAATGATTTTTTTAGTGTCAGATGATTTGTTTTCTCAGATTTTTGGGCTCATGTCGTATGTTTTTTGCCGAGCGTTCTGATTCCGATCCCTTCCTGTTGAATTTATTATTAAAACCAGTATATAATACAGGGGGAAAACTGTTAAGCCATCTGTTATGGAAAGTTTGTATGGGATGAAAACAAGCTTTTCAGTTTATAAAGAAAATCTCCAGGATGTGAACATGTGTGAAATTTTTATTAATGCCTTTCAGATGATTGATGAGAACTTTAATGAAGCTTTAGATTTGTTTAATGGTTTCATAAAAGCCAGTGCTGAATGTATGAAGAAACAGTACATATCAATAAAGTTCCATCAAATGAACTTGGTTTTTAATGAATGTAAAAGTATGAAATATAAGGTCAGAAAACTTCTGAAGACTTTCCGAAAAACATTAAGAAATGAGGAAAAAACGTGTACTGTGTCACAAGAAGGGAATATAAATGCATGCTTGAACGAAAAAAGAAAAAGCATAATAAGACCTTACTTGCAGATATGATGTCATCTATTCTTCTCAAATCCAGTTCTGGAAAAGTGTTAAGAAGGCGGGCATTTAGAAAAAGTCAGCCAAAGAATAGTATATCAGTTGACAGATGGTTTCAACATTTCAAAACCCTGTTGGAGAAAGACTCATTAGCCCAAATCCATGATTACTGATGTTGACAGTGATGGAACTGAGGACGACTTTGATCGTCCTATATCTAAAGATGAGATATTAGGGCACTTAGAAAATTAAAGAGTGAGAAAGCAGCCGGTCCTGACAAATCATTGGTGAATTGCTAAAATATGGAGGTGAAAATATTGTGCTTTTCCTTCTAAAACTATTCAACAAAATTTTTGATGATGGTCTTTTTCCAGATAACTGGCTGAATCTATAATACTAACATTGCATAAAAAGGGTGATGTTGATAAAACCCCAATAAATACCGGGAATTTCCCCTTACTGACATAAGTAGTAATTATATAGTACTATTATTAACAATAGGTTACAAAAATGGGTTATGAAGAATAATATTACAGGTGAGCACCAAGCTGGTTTTAAGAGAGGATACTCCACTATAGATCATATGTTTACTCTGCTTGCGTTTGTACAGAAAAAAGTTTGCTCATAACCGTAAGCTCTATGTAGCATTTATTGACTTTTAAAAAGCATTTGATTCTGTTAACAGGAAAATTTTTGTGGCCTATTCTCCTAAAAAATGGTGTGAAGGGTAAACTATTACGATGTTTGAGAGCCATTTTATCAGAATATCAGAAGCAGAAAAGATGTGGAACTTTAAAATGACTGGGCATAAATACTGTACCATGGTGTTAAACAGGGTGATGTATGTAGCCCTTTATTGGTTTTCTGTTTTTTATCAATGGATTAGCCCGAGACATCATCAATAATGGTAAACATGGTGCCAGTTCCCCAAGATTTTCAGAGTGTTTATTCTTCTGCTTGCTGATGATGTTACCTGCTATCTGAAACAGTCGTAGGTTTACAAAAGCAGTTAAACAGCTTAAACAGTCTTCAACAGCACTGGATCTTAAGGTTAATCTGAGTAAGAGTAATATCGTTTTATTCAGAAAAGGTGGATATTAGTGCTCATGAAAAATGGTTGTACAATGGAAATATCATGCCCGTGATTAATGTATATAAAATTTTAGGAATCTGTTTTTTACTAAGCTTAGTTTCACAACTGCATGTAAAGATCTGGCAAGTCGAGGTAAACGAAGCTTGTTATTTGTGTTGAAAAAAACTACGAATATTGAATAATAACTCTTTTGATTTGTTCATTAAGATATTAGAGCACAAATACAACCCACGTGTTATATGGTGCAGAAAAATGGGGCTTGGATGCAGCTGAACACATTGTGAATCAGTACACCTCTTTGCTTTAAAGCGGTTTTAGGCTTAGATAGGGCGTCCCCCTAATGATCTTGTTATAGTGAAACTAATAGATACCCTCTTTCTGTTAATGCTGCTGTAAGATGCATTAGATTTTTGGATTAAGATTCTGCATATGAATGAGAGCAGGCTACCTTTTAAATCCTACAAGATGCTTTATGATCTAGATGTCAAAGGGAAAAACAAACTGGGCAACACAAATACGTACCTGTTTGTGTGAAAATCGGGTTTGGATTTGTTTGGCTCAATCAGGAGTCGGAAATTGTAGAGAGTTTATTAACGCTTTCAGGCAAAGATTTATTGACTGCCGATGGCAGCAATGGAGTAATCATATACAAAACAGTGAAAGATTTCAAATGTACAGACAATTTATAAGTTCGCATGATGTCAAACCTTATCTAAACTTGATAATGGATATACATTTGAAAAGAATAATGTCTAAGGTTTAGACTTCGTGTATCAGATATAAATGTTCATAAATTCAGATACAGAGAACATGATATTGACGACGTCAGGCGTTTGCCCATTATGTTTAAACAAGCTCCGGAGGATGAAGTACACTTTGTCTTGTACTGTCCAGTATTTGAGGATGTTAGGCAGAACTACATCCCGTTAAATATAGTAGACAGCCTTTAATTTATTTAGACTCTGTTTACTCCTGGCATCAAGTCATCCTGAGGTTGTGCGCAGCCTCACTTTATATTTGTGTAAAGCCTTCAGAATAAGAGAGATAATGTTATCCTAAGTGATATTTTTGTAGCTGACTTTGTGTTATACAGTAACATGTTGGTCTGTGTTGTGTGTGGGGGTGTGTGTGTGTGTGTGTGTGTGCGTGTGTGTGGTATGTGTGTGTGTGTGTGTGTGTGTGTGCGTATGTGTTAAAACCAAAATACTAAGCGTTCGGCAACCCCCTTCATGTATGGGGCCAATGGCCTTTTTGTGAATAAATCGTTCGAGTTCGAGTTCGAGTTCTCTCTCTCACTCTCTCTCCCCTCTTCTCTCTCTCTCTCTCTCTCTCTCTCTCTCTTCTCTCTCTCTCTCTCTCTCTCTCCCTCCCCAATGTGTGTGTGTGCGTGCGCACGTGTGCGCATGCATGCGTGCGTGCGTGCGTCGTTAGTCTATATAATGGATTCTTTCCATATATACATAATGATATAATCTAAAGTTAGTTACAGCACTGAATCTAGTGCGCAGCTAAAACAAAATCGTGTAATTTAATTCTCTGGTCACGCAGCCTGCTCTTGCAGTGTAGGTATTGCCGATATAATTCTATGGTCACGCAGCCTGCTCTTACAGTGTAGGTATTGCCGATATAATTCTATGGTCAGGCAGCCTGCTCTTACAGTGTAGGTATTGCCGATATAATTCTATGGTCAGGCAGACGGCTTTCAAATGAAACTCCAATGTACTTCCAAAGTAAAACAGACCTACACGCGCACACACACGCGCGCGCGTGTGTACATGTGTGACTTAAATTTATGATGGGGAAGATGATGTAATTGGTTACCTGCACTTGTTTTCCTCCACTATATTTTCTTAATTATATGTATGTATGTATGCATGCATGTATGTGTGTATGTATGTAAGTATGTATATATGTATGTATGTAGGCCTATGTATGTATGTATGTATGTATGTATGTATGTATGTAGGCCTATGTATGTATGTTTGTAGGCCTATGTGTGTGTATGTATGTATGTAGGCCTATGTATGTATAAAATGAATAGATAGATAGATAGATAGATAGATAGATGAGAGAGAGAGAGAGGAGAGAGAGAGAGAGGGATGAGAGAGGAGAGAGAGAGAGAGAGGAGAGAGAGAGAGAGAGTCTGTGACGGTGGATAATGAACCAACGATGTGATGAAAATAACATGGATTTTACACGCACACACGTGTACATGTTTGTGCTTAGGTGTTATGTCGTGTCGCTCGTATGCGTGTGCATGTGTGTGTGCCTGTGTCTGTGTTTGTGTGTGCGCGCGGGCACACGCACGCGTGTGTCTGTGTTTGTCTATCCGTCTGTCTGCCTGTCTGATGGTCTGTCTTTATGTGTGCATGCATGTCAGCGCGCTCTCTCTAGCGAATTTGTCTTCCTGTACGCATCGTTCTTGTCCATCCTAGCGACTCGTTCGAAACCAATGTGTGTCATTCAAAACAGCATCAGACAAATGAATTTATCGATTGTTTTTTCAGCATGGACGCTAGTTTCTGGAGTTCAGCCTTAGTCTAAGACCTAGCTTGCACGAGAACGGAGGGGCGTTCTGGTACCCGCAATGCAGAGATTTCTAGGCTGAATGTTGGTGCATCGCGAGATCCATAATCCTGTTTCAATGGGCTCTGGCTGTATTTGGAATGAGGTGAAATAGCTTAGACAGAATACCACTTTTCCGCAGAAAATATCATCGGCTGTAGAATAATGAGAGAAGAAAAGTCAGTCTAGCAGAGTTGGTTTTATACTATGTTTTAAATCTGAATATAGCTGCACAGTTTTAATTTGAGATTTAAAAGTTGACTGTGGCCTCTGTGGTCGGCGGGGCTATAAACAACAGGATTGGATTGGATTGGATTGGATTGGTCTTTTAAACTTTTATTTCGTTGCTCGGCCAGAGCTCCAATGTGTAGCAATGGTGAGATGTTGCGCATGCGCCCGGGGTTTTTGCCCACGTTTAACGTAGCCGCCAGTCAATCACAAGAACAGCATTGCACTGGACCCCAGAAGGAAGGAGAAAGAAAGGAAGACTAAAAGCAACGTGGAGGAAGACTGTAGAAAGCGAGATGAAGGCCATGCAGCACTCTTGGGGATCAGTGACTAGGTTAGCCCAGTATAGGCAGGAGTGGAAGCGCTTTGTTGCTGCCCTACACACCGCTGGGTGTAATGGTTAATGGGACGATGATTAATGTAGCCGCATTCCAACTTCGGGGATGATGTCTAAACACGACATCAGTGTCCAATTTTTTTTTTTAAATTGTAATCCGTTCCTACCACCACGCACTAGCCGACTTTTCTGAGAGAAGAAACTTGTTTTAACGAGTGCATGTGCGCGAGATGATGTGTGTAAACACGGGACCTCGGTTTAGACGATTATCTTCATAGAAAGGGCTTTCGGGGGAGTGGAGTCAGTACTGATGTTAAGGGAGGGGTGGGGGAGGTGGATCTCATCGAACGGGTGCCTCGGTGGTGGCTTGAACCCGGGCAGTCGGATAGCAAGCTCAAAATTGTAACCACTAGGGTATCCCGTCCAAATTCTAACCTTTAGGGTACCCGCCCACCCTCCATTTTTTGTTGTTGTTCTTCTTCTTGTTTTTGTTTTTTTAATAAGTATAACCCTTCTTTCCCTTTCTCTTTTGTTTTGGTTTTGTTTTTTTGCTTTTGCTCCCTTTTCTGTTTGTTTTTGCTGCTTTTCTTGTGTGGGGTGTGTGGTGGTGGTTGGTGGTGGTGGGGGGGGGGTGGTGGGGGGTGGTGTTGGTGGTGGTGAGGATTTGGTGGTGCTGTCGTTGTCATCAGTGGTCGCTTCGTTTACTCGACGCCGACTCCAGTTTCAGTCATTTACGAGGGGTTAAGAGGGGGGGGGGGGGGGGTTGGGTGTGCGGGTTTTGTTTTTCTTTTTACAGTCAAAGTTGCTAGTTTGTTAGTTTTTTTAGTTTTTTGCACACACATAATCTGAACATGCAAATCTCCACACGTATAAGTAGGCTATGCGTACGTGTATGTGGAGTCAGATAAGGAATAAGAATAAAGTTCGAAGCCTGTTACATTGTGAGAGGACTCTCTGATCAATGAATGTTCACTAGCACATGTCTGATTTTCTCATTATATAAAAAATTGCACCACCACCACCTTTCCCCCTCCCCCCTACCCGCTTTTTTTTTTTTTTTTTTGGCGCGCCGGTTTTTGTTGCTGAAGCGCATGAAGCTCAGTTGTAGGTTATTCACCAGATCCGTTGGTGGCGGATAGCTCTATCATAGTTAAGTGTAGGCCTACTTCCATATCACCATCATCATTTTCATCACCATAGTCATCGTCATCGTTATCATCAGTACTACTTTTTAGTCATCCTCATCATCATCCATCATCGTGAATAACGGTTATTATCATCAGTATTTTCAGCTACCGAAAACCTTTTTTTCCATCCTTTTTTTTTTCAATATGTCAAGTATCAATTAAGTGAACTTGGAAGACATTTTCACTGTGTTGATTGTAGAAGAAGAAGAAGAAGAAGAAGAAGAAGAAGGAGGAGGAGGAGGATAAAGACGAAGAAGAAGGAGCTGATGATGATGATGATGATGATGATGATGATGATGATGATGATGATGATGATAAAGAAGAAGACTTTCCAGAGACCCAGCCCAGAACATTGAAATAGAACGCAGTAAGAGGAGATCAGTTTATTCAGAGAGTTAGGTTTAGTACAGGGCGCGGCTCTGTCAGCCATTTCTCAGGATGCAGACAGGGTTCGCGTACGTCATCGCTTCGTCAATGGCCGCCAAGTGAGAGCACGCTGAGTTCAGCAGGGTAATGAATGTGAAATTAATGTCGAGATGTCAGAGAGAACAACAGAACTTGACTGTGTTTTAGTCCTTGTTTATCAGCATGAAATGGAAGAAGACAGAAATTTTATCATAATTTATCGACTATGTGTCAGAATCTCTCTCTCTCCCTCTACCCCCCCCCCCCCTTTTCTCTCTCTATCTCTCTCTCTCTCTCTCTCTCTCTCCTCTCTCTCTCTCTCTTGCGGCTGTTTGAGACTGGAACTCCATCTCTATGACCTCCCGTGAGTGGGATACTGCTAAATGGCCATTAAAATGGTCTTCCAGCCTTTCAGCAGATGGTACTAAATAGAGAGACAATACATAAACCTATGACAACAGACATAGAAGCAACGTGGATTTAAAACTGAAACCTTCTGTTGGACTGGGATAATTGGGAAGGGAATGCTGACGGTGTTTATTATTCTGACCTATTGCTGTATCAGACTATGAATCACTGACATTTGCATTCTACCATATCAGACACCATTTTTCTGACATTTACATGCCACCATAGCAGCTCCAAGGTCATCGCAGACGAGACTGCGGACAATTTCATTAGTAAAACAGCACGGAATGACCACAGGGTCGTCTTTTGGGTGTGGCATGCCAATAATGGCGTCTGCACGATCAAGCGTGCATGCTGTAATGTAAAATCAATAAATCCCTGATGCTTTGATTAAAAACAAAATGAACAGACAACCTTTGAGAACAAGTCTACACTGAGTTAAAAGTCAAGGAGGACAGAGCGTGCACAAAAATATTACATGGATACATATAATGAATCAGCCCAATAAAATGAGTACGCTACATAACAAGAGTGACTAATGCTTCCAAGAGGACAAATATACTTTATGCTGATGAAATGGGTCACTCAGTGATAATTGAATCTGGATAAAAGTCATTGTGACATGATTCCAAAGGTCAGATAAATTTAAAGATAACCTACGTACTTAACGTGTACATGACATACCTACACGTTGTTTTCAAATGGAAAATTACTTTCTGGCGAAAGTGATCCCTGTTGACTGTGTCTAGATAGGCCTAGCGGTTACAATTTAAAGAATAACGAAAATTATGCATATAAAGGAAAAAGTATTGATCTGTAATACTTGGGTCTAGGTATCAATGGCATGTTCAGAGGATCATGATATCCATAGAAAGGGAGGTTTTCCTCCTTCACCCTCTAAATCACACAGATTCCCTGTTCCTGAATCTTCTCCTAGTGTGGCTGCCATGATTCTGACCCTTGATCCGCGATTTCAAGACGGTCATAAGCATTATCATCCATCGTTGGTGGCCTTTATCATTAAAAAATGAAACAATATGACGGAAGGGGGGGGGGGGGGGGGGAGACGTGTCCCTCAGCTAGAGCTCCAAGGTTCACCAATGATGAGAATTTGCATATGCGACCGTTTTTGCCCACCATGAAGGTAGCCGCATTCCGACTTCGGGAGTATATGACAGTGATACGCTAACAATTTGCAGATGGAAGACAGAACGAAAAAAAATGGTGGATCTTCTCCTAGCTGTTCTTTTACTTCTGCTACGATGTTTATGTGGAAAACATTCATGTAATAGAATCTCTTTTGTGTGTTTTGTTATTCAAAACCGAATCACGATTTATACTTCATTTAAACCTAAAATCCTTCTTTGAATGTAATGTAGGTTTTGTTAAATACCTAAATCCTTGTGTACCAATGTCCTGACAGATGTGGACAGCACCGGACAGATGGGTCACACAGACGTGGACAGGGACAATCAGGACCCCCTGTGGACCAGTGGACCTCGTGACACCCAGATGTGACCACACCGCTGTGAGCTGAGATGGAAGCTTCAAATTCGACGCCCCGTCGACTGTCTACCTAAACACTGCCCAAAACTTTGTTCTTTATCGCTGGAGCATCGAGGGAAAAGACTAGAAGAATGCCGTCTCATCAGTAGTGTTGTTAGTTTGCATGTAGGTTTATAGGCTATTCGAATTGTTTACATAGTCTTTGGAACGCTAGCTGCTGCAAAGCGGCCAAAACAGGGCAGAATGGGGGAGAGGGAGGTGGAGAAAGGGGTGACGTGTGGAAGAGGAAAGGCGTTTTTTAAACATGAATTTGTGTAGGGTTTTATTTTCCGTTCCTCGGCCAGAGCTCCCAGGTTTACCAATTGTGAAATGTTGTGTATGCGGCTGTTTTTATTTCTTGGTTAGTAAGGTCGTATGTGGTGTTTACAATGTACAACCATTTACACAATTAATAAGATCATGCTTCAGGTTACAAAATATTATCATTCTTATGTTGTACATCTTATTTTACCGCAGAGAGCTCTGTGTAGGCTAAGCCTGGTAGTATTCTGATTCAGTCTACCCCCATATACTTTCATGTGTTGCTGGTGTGATGGTTTTAGCTTTCTTCGAAATGCGCACAAACATTGTCACTGTAACTGTAAAAATTATCTAAGGTAATACCAGGGAACGGGATAGCTCAGTGGTCGGAGCACTCGCTCTCCCTCAGCCAAGTTAAGCAGCGTCGAGCGTGGTTACCAGTTGGATGGGTGACCGTTTGTGCGCCTTGGCTTTCAGTACAGTTCCCCCAGTTCACCCAGCTGTAAATGGGTACCTGCCCTCTTTAGGGTCAGGGAAGGTAAAGCAGCGAGGGAGAGGAGATGGGCGCCGCCCTCAATATGCTGGCCCTAGAGAAGTGAGGTCTCTTGACGCCTCGCTCCCCTACGACCTTATAGGTTATGGGACTCCTTTACCTTTACCTTTACTAATACAGGGAACGCATCTTCCAGTAGGCCTACAGATAGCATCTCCACCTTCTCAACATTTTGTTCTAGAGATTTACTCCCGTTTGTCTATTACTCTCTTTGTTTCTTATTCAAGCTCAACTCAACTCGTCACCATCACCGATATCGTCGGTAGGAGCTCCACGCAATGCCATCAGGATTCGCCATCTTTCTCTGTCTTTGCTAAGTTTTACGATCTCCTGTAGCCATCCCAGACCACTAATCTCAGTGATGATGGCAAAGTAAGATGTTAGTGGTCTTCCTCTTTTCCTTCTGTCCTAAACTTTACCTTGGAAAACTGCCGTCATCAGACTTGTCTGTGTGTTTATATGTGCATGACAAGGTATCTCAGTCTGCCCTTATCAATTTCAGCCAACATTTGTCTTTGCCCTGAGAAATCATCAAGAATGCTTTCATTTGTTCTTATGTCTGGCCGTTTCTTTCACAGAAGTCACTTGCTGAACCATATTTTGGCTGCGTTTGTTTTGTCTCTTTCTAATTTTTGCAGTATCCAGGCTTCTGATCCATACAGCAATACAGGCCAGATTAGTGTTTTGACAATTCAGTTGAAATGTCTTGTTATGCCTCTGTCTTTCCAAATGTCGTTTAACGGAATCATCTTTTGCTTTGGTTATACTTTTTTTAGCCTTGACGTCTTGTAGGCAGGAACCATTATTCGGGGTTTTTTGTGTGTGTGTTTTTTACAGAGCGTTAATAATTGAAATTTTGAATGTAGGCCTACTCCAGATCTGTTCCATCTAGCCTGACAAACTGTTGTCTGTTTCCACGGTCTGTGGTAGTTACATGTACCTTTTTGCTCTCAGCGGGTAGCAAACCAGGTAGTGAAATTGTAAACACTAGGATGGATACAGGATGTCCATTATGCAGAATTATTTGCTTATATGACATTTTCATACATCATTACATGTACTGTAATTTGTTGGGGGGGGAGGGGGTGTTGGTTTCTTTAGAATGGTTTTGTGAAGTTTTGTTGTTGTTTGTTTTGTTTTGTTTGTTTGTTTGTTGGGTTTTTTTGGGAGGGGGACCACAGATCAAGCAATGCACTTAGATCAAACAAAAAACAGACAATAGAAGAAAAGTAAAGGACATTTAGACCCACAGACTCTTTACATAAAATATCTGCACACAAAAAAGACAGAAATGAAGAAAATAGCCGACACAGGCTCATTCAGACCAAATCCTTGATCACCAGGTATGGATAGAACAAGACCAAACAGATAGAACAAAACCAAACAGTCTTTGTACTATTGAACAGCATTGCCCAATCTCTCTCTCTCTCTCTCTCTCTCTCTCTCTCTCTCTCTCTCTCTCTCTCTCTCTCTCTCTCTCTCTCTCTCTGTGACTCTCTCTTTTTTGCGTCTTTCTTTTTGTACGTTTTTTAATGATGAAGACACGAACTGGTCCAGGCCTAAAACGAACTTTGTGCTGTCGAAATAAGAGAACTTCACTTGCACAAGTCTCGACGGCTTTGACGCAAACAAGTCAGTCAACCTTTAGGCAGGCAGACCAAAATAAGCAGAGAGATCGATGAGCACTTCGACAGAACTGTAGATAGCGCGTATTTCCATCAATGGTTGAACTGATTCACCACCGACGTTAATGTAAGTAATTGCGGAATCTTTCTCTTGTGTTCTTTTGGCTAGTATTTTAAAATAACAGGGTCATGGCTATTGTTTTAGTGTTTTGAAAAAAAACCATCAGTATTGTTCTCAAAGAGATGTAGGCCTATAGGTCTATGTGTTGCCTTTTGGAGCCGCTGAATTAATCAAAAAGTGGTGAAAACTGTGAATCCGAATCAATAAAAGGGTTTGTCCTGTGTTCCTAAGATGATGACGATGATTCAGACAGGCACGTGCGCACATAGTTACGTGCAGACAAAATACAAAATTGAGAAGGAAAAAAGTTAAAAAAAACAGTTGAAGGGGGGGGGGGGGGGGGGAAGGTGGGAACTCCTGAAAATAAAACAAGTGTACATTGGACTTGATTAGCTGGCAGAGGCTTTGCTGAACAGTACCAGTTGCAAGTGGATAAATGACGTTATCGAGGGCCTGCATGGCTTCCTCAGTGATAAAGCCTTGGACACTTGATCTCAGGGTTACAGATCCGAATCTCACTCACTGCGTGCTGTAAAGGTTTTCTTTTAGGGGTGAACATTTTTATACAGGCTCTATTCCCCTTTCAGTCTTTTGGATTAAACTTTAGACGGAGGCTCCACCAGAAATAGGTTTGCACGCACGTTAAATCCCTTTGCACGTAGGCTAGGCCTACATGTGCTTAGTTTCCAAAGGAGGACTGGTCATTGATTGCTTATAGGAATAGTTGACAAGATAAACAGACATGCACGTTATTGATGGCGTATTAAAAATTAGACATCCTTTTTGTTGTGACCAGAGTGGTGGTCACCTGTGTCCATCGCCATGGATAACAGTGGGAGTGCCACTCCTTGTCAGAAGGATCACCACTCCTTGCTCCTGTGTATGTCTTCGAGCGTCAATATGCTGGCATCAGCGATGTTGCCCATGAAGGATTTTGCTGGCCTTCCTTGCTGTCTGTAGTCTTTCCCCTGTATGGTTGATGTCATCAAGTCGGTTTTTATGGTTCTGTTTATGTGCCCAGTACACTTCACTTTTCTTTAAATGTATTATATCTAGGAGCATTTTTCTCTGGACAGCTAATTCCTTTAGGACGCTTTCATTGGTTTTCCTTGCCTGTCCAGTTAACTGTGTTTGAGAAGACAACTAAATAGCCATGTTTGTGTTGCATTTTGTTTTAAATCTTATTTTTGTCTCTTTTTTTTCAAAGTCCAATTTTCGCATGTATCTACACATGAGAACAGGGAAAATTAAACAGTGTAGAATTCTTGTCTTCAGCTTTCTTGGTTTGCCCCTGTCTGTCCATATGTTGTTCAGCTGGACCTTTTTTTCTTCTTTTTTCTTTGTGGTGTGTGCCGTGCCTATTCTTGATCTGATGTCCTTGCTGCAAGATGCTGTGTTCGTTCTGTCACAGCCCCAAATTGCCCAGCTCTGTTTTATTTATTCGTATGCTGGCTTACTGTGACAGTTTACCTGACCCTTCTACGTCCATGACTTGGGTGATTATATTCAGTTTCAGTCCTGCCTTGTTTCCTGCAGCATCTGCTCAGTCAACACACGAAAATCTGACTAATGGCGATGTGTCTCTTGAATTCTAGCTGAGAGACGACTCAGAGAAAGAGAAAGGAGAGCTAGAGACTGACGGTAGAGATGTTTAACCCCCACCCCCACACTTACCCTAATTCAGTTAATTGGGGCTCTAAGCTTCCAATCAATGCCCGACGACGCTACAGCAGGGAGGTGTGTGCATTTGAATTCCATCCTGTGGGTGCATGAGGTTGTGTGCTCTGGTCTTGGCAGCAGGGTCTGATGAATTAAGGGAAGGGATCTTTACTATCTCCTGGGTAAGCTCAATCTGCAGAGCTGCCAGTGCCTTTATCTCCGTCGTTTATACATATTCACAAGCAGAAGATCAAACAAACATGTTTAAGATCCCGTACTTTATATCAATGTTTGATGTATTACAGAAACACAAACATACCCAGCATGCAGCCTGTGATTGGACAGGGATGAGCTCTGCCAAATCAGACTTGCCCAAGAGACGCAGTCTGAAACATTCAGTGCAATGCCCATTGATTCCTCAAAGAATTATTAGGGGAGAGAAGAAGAATCCACAGTGAAAGCTCATGCCACATGTTCAAGTTTTTCCATAAACATCAAGGATGTTTATACGAGAGGCTTAAAATAAATGTGCTGTCGCATCATTCTGCGTGTGTGCAGTAGGCCTACTGCTGTACACAAAATTGGTGTGTGTTGGTTGTGTGTGTGTGTGTGTGTGTGTGTGTGTGTGTGTGTGTGTGGTGCGGGAGCGCGCGTGTGTGCATGCATGCATATACGTGTGTGTATGGTTTTGTCTGTTTTTAGTAGAATGGAATTTTTAAGTTCAATTGGTTTTGGGTTTTTTCCTTCTTAGAAAAATAATTTGAGAGGCTTTTGTAGGTCTTGGATTTGTTTGGGGGGGGGGGGGGGGGAGGGAGGGGGCATCTTGCGCAGGTTGGTGTGTTTGTGTATGCGTTAGGTGTTTTTCTTTTGTTTTAAATTTACTTTGGATTTTTTTAAAGTTAGTTTTTAACTTTGTCTACCAGTAACCGATATTCATTTCAGTTTCAATACCATTCATTGATCCACCCTGTAAGATGCTTCTCACATGCCATCTAAACTAACAACCATTGGGGTAAATCAGCAAACAAAAACAAACAAAAACATTTTGGGGTTTCTCTGCATGAAATGCTGATATCATAACCGGTATTTTACAGAGCTTCGGTATTCATTCTAATGTCCTTATGGCTTGCAGGCAAGCATCCAGCAAAGAATTATAAATGTGAACTGTTTTGTGGTTGGGGGGGGGGGGGGGGGGGGGGAGTTGTTGGGTTTGTTGTCGTTGTTGTTGTTTTAACTAAATGCAGGATATGAACCCAAAACGAAACAAAAAGTGTAAATGGTCATGAGCAGTGAGGCTTTTTCTGTGATTTAGTTGATGGTCCATTTCCACTGGTTTTCAGTTTCAATGTTATTTGCCAACTCGAAAAATATCACTGTTTGTGTGTAAAATGAACTCTTTAATATGTTTGTAGAAATACACATAGTTGTACAAATACAACTAATGACCTTTTAGTAATGTAACTGAACAGTATTTGTGTCTGGTTTTGTTTTAAGGTAGGATTCACCCACCCATCCCCTTTATTTTTAGCTAAATTTAGAACTGAATACAGTTAGTTACTGTACGTAACACTTATGAATAAATGACAGCTGTTGAAAGACTGATACATGTTGTTTATGTTTTGGTTTGTGCAGATTTGCCGAGTTAAAATGAACATAATTCAGACATTCAAGGATGCTTATTCAGTTGTTGAATTCTGATGTTCAATAAAATCTTTGCTTTATCCATGATCTACAAGTTTCCTTTTATATTGCCTCTCAAATTTAGTGCTATTTCACAGTAACACGAGAGAGAGAGAGAGAGAGAGAGAGATGAGAGAGAGAGAGGGAGAGGAGATGAGAGAGGAGAGGAGAGAGAGGAGAGAGAGAGAGAGAATACAATAACAATATTTTATTGTAATAAGCTGTTAAAGCCCATTTACAAGGGGACAGTGGGAAGGGGACTGGGCACAAAACACGTATTTTCAGAAATACAGATGTATAATTTCTACAGCCCAAATGGTCGACATGGCATGGTTCCACGACGTGGTGAAGTGTTTTACATTACGATTCAGATGAATTGGTACCTAACACTTTCGCCCATTGCAGATGGGGAAAGAGGGGAGGGTAACAACAACCAAAAACATTATATAAACACGGAGTCTGTGACAGGGCTTCCGTGTCCCTACATTCCGTCTGATCCGTAACTCGTGCTCTTTCCAACACGTGAAAAACCTAACTCACAATATGCCTAACCGTCCTGTTTTGCTCTCTCTCTCTCACACACACATATGCACACACATATGCATGCACACACGCGCGCACGCCCACGCACGAACATACACACGCACGAACACACACACACGCATGCATAAACACACGCACGCATACACACATGCACACACACACACGCACGCACATACACACACACGCACGCACCAACACACGCACGCACACACACATACGCGTGCACGCACGCACATGAGGGTGCACATGCACGCGCACACACACACACACACTCACACACACACACACACACACACACACACACTCACACACGCACATCTACAGGAAACCACAGTCACTTCTAACCCAGAAAAAATCTGATAGCATCCATCATAACATGTAAAACATCCAGTCCAGCACTAATTCTGTCTTTGATTCTTTCATGATCGGCAGGTGTCCACAGCTGCAGCTTGGAATAGTTGTCTTTTTCCTCTTGAGTCAGTTGCCTCGTGTTCTTTTTTGCAAACCAAAAGTAATCGGCAGGGTTGTAAGTGTCATCTATCCAGATAAACTGAAAAATCATATCTTCACTTTCACAAATGATAGTGTCAGGTATTTCATCAGAGGTATACATATAGGTGGCGCTGCTCTTGTGGCGACGTGCTCTCCCCGGGGAGAGCAGCCTGAATTTCACGCGGAGAAATCTCGTGACTTAAAGTGGTATAAATAAATAAATAAAATAAATAAATAAGAAAGTGTTGTTTCTAGAAACGTCCCTGAGATTTCTCTGCAGAGATCTGTTTCTCAGCCTACCCACATAGTTCTTTATAGTATCTCCACTGTAGCCTGCATCCGGAATCTGATCTAGATATTCCACAGTCCCCCCCCCCTCCATCCTAATGTCCGGTACAGGCACCTCAACCAGGTCAATTCCACCTTGTTGTTCAGCCACTGTGTCAGCTTCCAACACCGTGACAGCACCTGACACACAGCGATAATCATGTGCGGAAGCAGCGATTGCGAAGGCATGTGGTTTGGAGAGGCTGGGGTGTTGGTGTGTGAGACAGACTGGGTGATGGGGGGTGTTGGCATAAACAAACTTAGCAAATTTTCAGATGCCAACAATGCACTTGCCTTGTCTTCTTGCCTTTCCTCTTTCTGTCTGTCTCCTCTCTCTGTCTCCTCTCCTCTGCCCGCCTCTGCCTGTCTCCTCTCCTCTGTCCTTCGTCGGTCCCTGTTGGTCTGACTGGGCGGCTTTCTGCGGAAGCACACAGGGGTTTGTTGTCCTGCCATGTTCCCATCACTTGAGCCAGCCTTCAGTTGCAACACAACAGTCGTTTGCTCGCCTTCTCCACAGACTTTCCACGAGGTGATGCAGTGTTGTTGCAGCAGGGCACCTAGCGTCACTTCCAGCGTTGTTGGCAACCAACTGGCATGGTGCTGGTTTATTTGGCAATTTAAACACAAAATTTATGCAGCAAAATTTCGCCCTGCCTATATCCAAGGGAGATCACCCCCGAGAGAGAGAGAGAGAGAGAGAGAGAGAGACAGACAGACAGACAGACAGACAGAGACACATGAAAGAGACAAAGAAGAGATATAAGACAGACAGACACAAGGACAGGATAAGGTGGAAGGGGTGGGGGTGTGGGTGGTGGTGGTAAAAATAAAACTGGGTGTGGATGGGTGGTTTTAACCTTTTTTTAACCATCAAAAATATAACTTTTTGTTTTCAAATCAAAGAGGATAACTATAATCTAATCATAATTGTTTGAGTACGCATGCATGCAAGGTTGTGCATGTGTGTGTGTTTATTTATCTATCTATTCTTTTATTTCGAGGATAATGGATAATTCTTTTATTTTGAGGATGTGTGAGAGAGAGGACATGACATGATTTTTTTTTTTTAATCGAGGATAATGGAATAAGCCCTCATTTGCTTTTTTACATCCAGTCCTTGTGTGTATGCGGTTATGTAAATTTTGTCATCTGTTCCCACCGGCACACAATGGCCTACTCTTTCGAAAAGCGGAACAGGATTTAACGATTGCGCAAGATGTTCTGCATGCGTTCGCACATGGGGCCTTGGTTTATAGTCTCATCCGAAGGACGAAGTGTGACAGAGAGGAGAGAATGTATGTGTGTTTATGCATGTGCTTGTGAACATAATTTATGTGTGTGCATGCATAATGCTTGTGAATGATTACAAAAAGCATCCGTTATAGGTACAGTTTTCATTCAAATAAAGACCGAACAATCAAGTGTTTAAAAATCCACAGCATAATGCAATTTTATTCCCAGACAAGCACACAGCAAAAAACATTTAAACAAAAGCATTTCTGGATCAATTTTTCCATTTTTACCTTATTCAGCACAACGACTGACATTCAAATACACAATAAAAATGTGTATATATGCATGCACATGCATGCATACACACACACACCACACACAGAGTGGCATTAACTGCATGTAGTAGTTCAACAAAATAACTGTAAAACAACACACACACACACACATACATGCACACACACACACACACACACATACACACACACACACACACACACACACACACACACGCACATATCTTTACTAATAGTATAGGTTGGGACAGAGGATGGGGACATTTCTTCTCTGTTCTTTTTCCATTTAAACCTAACTCAGTGATCCTCATTTTAAGAAAAAAAAATCTCATGATTCTACTAGATTCTGTAAAAATGGCTTTCAATTTTTAGAATCTATGATTCAACAACAGGCATATTATTGCTTACTGCACCCACACAAATACTCTAAACATGCAAGTTTTGACACAATCACAAAAATAAAGTACACAAAAATATTTTGTACTGTAAGTACATTATGACACAATATAAATATGTGAAACATTATGTATACTGTATGAAAATTCATTATACAGTGTAAACAGTATACACATATATTCTTGTCAGAAGAACTAAACTGCCTGAATTAAATCAGTAAATCCGCAAACACTGTTGTGCTAATTCAGTCATCACAATAATCAACACTGACATCTTTCAAACTCAAGGAAGACAAGCACATGACGGTAAGTAACAAGTTATGTTGGTTATCTTGTTCTGTGTTGTTTTTGTGCTGTTGTTGTTGTTGTTGCTGTTGTTTTGTCTTGTTTTATGCAGAGTCCACAAGGCCACCAAACCACTATCATGCATCCATTGTGACATGACTGTACATTTAAAACAGTATGTTATCAACATGGTGCAATGTGGTGAAAATGTAGACAAATAAAATTACATCACAAATGATAGTTTCAATTCAAAACAATATAGTATTGTAAAGAATAGAGATGTGGGATGATGAACAAGCATCTGCCTCTAGGTTCAGGAAGCTGTGGTCACCGATTCATACCTTTGATATGAAATGCATGATTTCCTAACAGAGCACAGCTGATTTGAAGAAAACAAATACAACTGCCAGGCTGATTTTTTTTCTTTTAACAGAACAGGATATATACTAATATAGGCCTAAATACTACTTGCTGATTCCTAATCCAGTATTTTGTCAATTCAACTTGCTTAAAAAAATTTTTTTTTAAATACACAAACTGTAATACTTACAATCTCAGATTTTCTCAAGCCTGGGTTTATTACCAAACAAACAGCAACACCCCTCCCTCCCCCCCCCCCCCCCTAATTTAAAATTAAAATTTTTTAAAATGTTCTATATCAAATACTACATGTATTTAAACATTTAAACTATCTAGATTCTGGAGAGCTCAAGATGTATCCCAAAAGCTAACCCCAAAAGTGCATTCAGTTCAGATACTGTGATAAAGATGATGCATTTTCTTTACCATTACTGCAGCAGAATGGTTAGGATCAGCCTGTGGTTACACAAGGTGCAAGAACCAGGATCAGCCTCTTCTGTGTTCTCTGTTGTCATCCTTTTCAGTATGCAGGTCTACAGTACAGCACACAGATCTGTCTTGGGCAGGAGGTCAGTGGGTGGTCTGCTCTTCCTTCTTGTTGGCCAAAGCTGTTCAACATTGAAACCAAGACATGCCATGACACAAAGATACACATCACATGTGCGCACAGACACACACACACATACAGTCACACACACACACACACACACACACAACATATATATATATATATATATATATATATATATATATATATATATATATATATATATATATATATATATATATATATATAATCTATTCTAATCAATGAATCTAATCAATGATTTGAATAAATCACAATTATTCCTTTAGTTTTTGACTGGCTAAGTATTTTGTATCAATCATAACAAACTTCTTTCTTCACTTGTTAATACACACACACACACACACACACACACAACACACACACACATCAGTGACACACTCACACACACATGGTCATACTCATACACACACACATACACACACACTATGAAAGAAGAATGAACATCAGGTAATAACCGGATGAAGCCAAACAAAAACAAACAAGAAATCACAGCAGTATGCAAATCAACTAATCACAAAATTTTAGAAAATTTTAATATATTTTGAAAACTGAAGGCGTGAAGCATTTTTTCTGATTAACAGAAGACATCACTCATCAGTCAACAAAAATTATTAACTGTTTTTGGAGAAAGAAAACATTTTTGCAAATATTTGTTTCACAAAATTATTAGCAATGTTTGATGAACATTCCATAATAAAATGAAGGCTATCACCAATCTCATTTTCAAGCTTACCCTGTTATCCATTGCCACAAAATCTTTCTTCCTTTGTTTTAAATGGCAAAATGATATACTTCAACAGATAACATGACTATAACATGTCTGAAGTTGGTGAGAGGATTGAGCACAGGCACACACATAGTGACACACACACACGACTTTGATCAGAACTGAAATTTAAATTTTATACAAACAACCTGGATGAATGAAAAATCATTTGGCTTTTTAAAATAGTTTTCACTGCACTTCTGTTGTTTAGTATCAGCTGAATTACACACACACACACACACACACACACACACACACACACACACAAAAGTGCGGATGAGACTATAAACCAACATCCGGTTTTATGGAAGCGTAGGCCATTGTGTGCTGGTGGGAACAGATGACAAAATTTACAAAATTGCATACTCATGGGGACTGGATGAATAAAAGCACATGAGTGCTCATTCCATTATCCTCAAAATAAAATAATTAATAAAATAAAACACATATGCATGTATGTATTGCACACACACACACACACACACACAAACACAGGGAGTCCCTCAGATGAGACTTGAAACTAAGGATCCATGCACAAATGCACACAAAACATTTTGGGCCCATGTTTGGCTTTTTAAACCACAGGTTTTGCTTTCTGGAAGAGTAGGCCATTTGTGCTGGTGGCAATGAATGATGCAATTTACAAAACTGCACGCACACAGGGGCTGGATGACAAAAAGCACATGAGTGCTCATTCCATTATCTTCAAAATAAAAGAGATTAAAAAAACACCCCAAAAAGTGTAGTAAGCATGTAGAATGTACACATCCCACCTGCTTCTTTTGCCAGTAGTCGTTCTCTTTCCAGCTTTCTTGGCAAGTAGAATGCTCGATACAGCGTTGGTGAAAAATACGTCCCCAGTCCCACCGTCGTAATGAAAATGACAAATATTCGTGCATGGTTCGGATTTTTGAAATGAATCATTTTTCTGTAGGTATCTTGATCTATTCACAAGTTTCGCTAGGCCTAGTATAGACACAAGGCAAGGCACTTCTGCTCGAAGGGCATGCAAATCTAAGGGAACTCACTCTGAATTCCTTTCATGTCCTGAATGCGCATTAAAAACCAAACTGGAACATGAAGGTCTGAAATTGGAACTACAGTCGGATTTTTTTAAGCTTCAAAGCAACGAACCCTGTCCTTTTTTTAAAAAAAATTCTTTTTTAGAGGTGTTCCGCGATGTAAGCGAAACAACGATCGCCATGCAGTTTGAATGGACTACTGGCATTATGAATGACTCACATGTGCTTTGAGGAGTAACAGTCTGCTCTGAGAAGGGCAATTACAATACTGTGAGGCACACTAGGCCTAATAGGAATTTTTTATTTTCTTTCTTTCAGTTTCAGTCTTTTTCCCCTGATTCTTTTTTTATTTTTTAATCTCCAACTTTTTACTGCATTGTTCAGTATTGTTATTGCTTTGGTTGATGTTTGATATTTGTTTTTTGTTGTGAGTCTTTTTATGGGTTTTTTTGTTTTGTTTTTGTTTGTGTTGTTTTTTCTTCTTTTTTTTTTTTGGGGGGGGGGGGGTGTTGTTGTTGTTGGTTTTTTGTTGTTGTGTTATTGTTGTTGTTGTGGTTTTTTGGGGGGCTTGCTGTTGGTTGGTTGGTTGGGATGGGGGGGGGGGGGGGGTTGTTTTGGGGTTGTTGTTGGGTTGTTGTTTTGTTGTTGTTTGGGTTTTTTGGGGGGTCACCTGCCTCGGCAAAAATGAGCCAGGTTGTGGACCATAGCTTAGTTGGTTCATCTCAATTTCCCATGGAAACAAGCATTATCAACCAATAAATCAGCCAGTGTATACACATAACCCCACTGACTCAGCCTGCAGAGCTCATTGTATCTTAGTCAGAGCCAAGCAGTTCACAACAAACGTACGTCCAGCCACCTAGACTCGCAGATTCAAAACTAAGTTAATCCAATACCAGTCACTGATACTAGACTCATTGTTGGCCACCATGTTGAAACTTGTAGAGACTTTCTCCTTTTCAGAGCCAACCATTGTGCATGAGAGACGCAGTTCCTCTTACGACGAAACTTAAACCAAGGTTCTGTTTAACACATACACACATTAATGATGATGATGATGATGATGATGATGATGGCTGGTTCCTAGCATGCAAAGATTATGAGAAGAAAAGATATGTTTCAGTTTCTACAAACCCTCTGGTGCCTAAAAAAGCTGATTCTTGGGGAGTGCGTTCTGTTGCATCACGGGCAGATGACGTACGGAACTAGTGTGTGTGTGTATGTGTGTGTTTAGAATCTTAATGGTTGCTCAATTGTTCCCTCTCTTGGTGACATTTCGGGTTCGATTCTCAGACTCACCCTTTCTTCCCGTTTTGACCACACAAAAATCGAACCGAATGTCAAAGTCTTTGCAATGAGACTATAAATCGAACGTGAACGCACACAGAACGTTTTACACACATTTTAAAAACCCGTTTCGCCTTTTGGAAGAGAAAGCCTTTTCGTGTGGGTAGGAACGGATGACAAAATTTCTAAAAACGCATGCACACAGGGGTTGTGTTTAGACACCGTCCCAGAAACTAGAATGCGGCTACCTAAGTAGAGACAGGGAGGGCGGTGAATACGCAAAAACATCACCATTGGTGAACCTGGTGAGCTCTAGTCAAGGAATGGGAAAAAACAACAACAGAAAAAGGACTTTTGGAGAACAAAATGGAACTGTTTCTGTTTTTGAAGTTGATAAACTTTTTGTCTGTTTTGAGAGAAGCAAAAGTTCTGGTTCTTATTTAGTGTTTCATTGATCGATTGTTTCTTGTTTGATTGTTCTCCCATGTTACACTACTGTAATTAGTTGTTTTTAATCAGATTCCTGATTATGGATGAATCCCGACTTTTTCGACGTTGATTGGACAGAAATGGTCACTGGTTATTGGTCACTTGGCGTGTGGTGTTGCTTCAAACTCACGTGCACGTGTTCATTATGAAAAGGAATTAACACCATGAGTTTACGTTAGTGTAGTGAGATTTTTCTCGATTTGCTGTGCATCAGACAACAATTCAGTGCTGTTGGTCGTCGAATTGCCCGGTCTTTTGTTATAACTGTGGAGAAAGTGATAAATATCTGGACAAGTTGGAGAAGGGCTCATTGGAAACCATTGCTTCAAAAAGGCAGAAGGTGTCGGGGAAAAAAACAGTCATACTATGACAATCAGTTGAAGACAACCAGACAGGCAAAAAACATCTTTAAAAGACAGTGGCGAAGTTTTAGAGTTACATTTTAACAACCAAAAAGAGACCTAGTGATTAGAAAAAATGATGAACGAGGGAATCACAGTGTGATGGTTATTTCCAAAACATCCCGCTGGAAATCGTAGTGGTCGTTTTAAAAAAACAACATTTTTTTAAACAAAGTAGGGTTTGTAAAATTCTGGTTCTACAGCACCGGAACCACAATCGTCGATTTAACCATTAATTTGTGATCTCTGAGAGGGTGACCAACTTGTGAGTGTGGGATTTTAATTGTTGCCAGAGTGTGAAACAAGATGCCATCAAAGCGGCGCAAGAAGGTTGGCAAAATCTCTCTCTCTCTTCTCTCTCTCTCTCTCTCTCTCTCTGAGATTTTCTATTTCATCTGTTTCTTCTGGCCAGTTTATACAAGCTCATATATTTCCGGTCGCATACATGTGTGCAAAAGACAACACAAAAAAACAACACCACCACCACAAACACATTCTCAAAGAAGGGCTAACCCTGACAGGGGGTGAACAGTAAGGTTCTATCTTAAAAGTCATCGCTACTACAGGAAAAAAATGTTTTGAATGGAATATACTTTGCCATAATCCCCACCTGTTCCCATTTCATCGGCATTAAAGAACATTTCTTCACAGATTCACATAAGGAAATTCTGTATGCACGTGTCGATGTAGGCCTAATAATATGCACTTTTTCCCAAATCAACAACATGCAAAAGCCCCGACCAATTTTCATATGAAATGTAGCGTTCATACATCTGAGCTTTTTGCTTGTATATGTTATTGCACAATCTTCAGAGAAGGCATGTTTTAACATGATTCGTTACTGGAAGGCAGCTCAGGAAATCATTGTCTGTAATCCCTAACCCCACCCTTTTTTCTGGAACGATAATCATTCTTGGCTTGATATGTTGACTCCTCTGTTCTGTTCTCTTCGTTTTGTTTAATATCGCCTGGATCGTAGTCATCATTGTTATCCATCTTTCCAGTAGCCTCTCAGATGTAGCTGGTGTGTGTGTGTGTGTGTGTGTTCATGCTTGTGTGTGTGTGTGTGTGTGTGTGTGGTGCGTGCGTGTTGTGTGTTGTGTGTGTGTGTGTGCGCGCGCGCGCGCGTGTATGTGTATACTGAAAAAGGAAATAACATGGCACCTTCGCAACTTCGTAACTGTTCCGGTTTCTCATTTCTGGTGGTGTATTTCAAAATAAAATTTCCAGATCTTTGTAAATGTTTCCTAACAAGGGATGATTTCCTGGTCAGTCTCCAGCTTTTATCTTGTCCACAGCAAAGAACCATAGATAACATAAGATCTACATTTCTCGTGAAAATGTAAATAGTAATAGTGCTCAGTTTGTATGCAAATGGGTAGAAGGGTGTCTATTTCTCTGTCTCTTTCTGTGCCTCTGTCTGTCTCTCTCGCTCTCTCATTCACAGTTTGAATTGCACAACACAATACTAATCGCATCACTCATGTCCAGCGTTCTACAGGTGATAAAGACTCCTCCCAGCAGCCGACATTCGCGGACCCTGGTGGGCAGAAATCTGCACAGGGTTCATCTGATAATCCCCAGTCCACCAGTTCTTCAGAAATGCCAAACTTGTCTCCCGATGCAGGCTCAGTGGCTCAGACCAGTCGTGTCGGGCAGAGCTCCACAGATGAAGGCTCCCGTGGGTCACCATCCACGTACGCTGATAAACGGAAATCTTTGGGAGAAACGTCAGAGACTGATGGCTGATCCCCACCCCCGAAGATCTCCGCAAATGCCGACTTTGTCTCCCATTAACGAGTCAGATGATAGTTTTCGATCTTCCAGTCCTTCAGAAATGCCGGTTTTGACTCGAGAAAACCACAGAATATTGGCGGGGCAGATAAGGCATCTGATAATGATGAATCCAGAAGCTCAGAGGATACTGGGTTGTCTTCCCGTGGACAGTTCCACTCTAGAAAGCCAAAGGATGTAGTTGATGATTCTGTGACAAATGACCCCGACATGCTGGCTGTGCACCAACTACATCAACAAACGCATCAAATCCCGGGCACAGCCTCAAAGCCTTCCACTTCAGCCTGGGTAGGGGAGATGGAGAGACAGCAACATGCCTTGTCGGTCAGCACAGAACCCCAGACAGCTGCTACAACATCAGGAATAACAGAGGCGCCCTTTATAAGCTGGGGAATCACCCGGGAAATGCTGGCAGATGTGCTGAAGAAAAAGTAGGTATTGTGCATTCTTAGTTTTGTTTGGTTATACTCACTAGCGCACAGTCTGTAAACTTCGCTACTAGCAGGCATACTGCATAGTCTGTCTGTCTTGGTGGCCACTTGGGGATCAGTTCAGTTTTGTCTTGGTTTGGATTTCAGTGGCCTGTTGTAAACACGCACAATGCCCACACACGCACGCGCCCACACCCACTCACCCGCGCGTGTGCTATCCTTTCGAATGAGACAATAAACTTAAGGTATTATCGAAATGTGTAAAAGAATCTCGGCCACGGCAGCTTGAGAGTTGCCCTGGCATATATATGTTTTGTTAAAAAAACAAAAACAAAAAAACTCGTTGACATATTCATGCACACAGAGAAGGAGGGGGGGGGGGGGGGGGGGGGGGGGATTGGTGGGGGCCATATATAATAATTATGTGTTTTGGCACCACATTGTATCACCAGTAGATCATCCTGATCCTACAGGTGTATTTAATAGAAGAAACACGAAAAACAACAAAAATAACAACCAGCCAACCGACCAAACCAGCCAGCCAAACAAACAAAAACCAGAAAAATCTTGAAAAGGGGCAGTAACAGGCGGTAAGAAGTGCCCATGGTGGTTGGCTAGGCTATTATTGTTTGTATAGACCTAGTGACCCATGAGCGTGACACGTAGCTCGGTAGAACTGGACCCAAAATATTAAAGTAATTCAAATCGCATGATTTATGATACAACCACGACTAGTAAGTACACAATCTACTATAGAATATCAGACTGACGGTTGGGGGGCTACCCTAGCCTAGCCCACCATAGCATGGCCATACCAGTCCTGTAGGCCTACAACTTGGTGGTTGTGGTGGCGGCGGTTGTTTTTGTTGGTTATATGCTGGGGTGGGTGTGGTTAAGGTGAACTCCCTCCATCGAATGTGAGTTTTCAGGCATTGTGCTTAGCGAAAATACTTCAAAAGGTTCCTCAGTGCAGTGGCATACAAGACGATGCAATACAGACACAATAAGCAGTGCAATAGGTGTATCACAGATCACTGAGAGCGAACATACGTTAAATTGAAGACAACAACAACACACACACACACACACACACACATATCACCGAGAGTGAACAGACGTTAAATTGAAGAAACAACAACAACACACACACACACACACACACACAGGGAAATCGGTATACTGTTTTGGGAACGCAGCTTACAACGGAAGCGGAAGTTTTAAAAACATCGAAATTTGACAAACGACCATGTTGCTTTGAAAAATAAGGAAAGAAGACAGCCTACTCAAAAAGCCATCGGTAAATTGTGGATCGCCATATAATGACCGTAAGTAACTAAAAATTTGGAACATGAATGATCTTCGTTTAAGAAAGAGCATTAGGAACGGAATAACTGAGACTTTAGTAACAAAGAACAGTATCTCCATAATTATGGCCTAGTGAAAAGGAGACTGCTCCTTCTGCGTCTCTCAGACTGGGGTTGGTATCTTGTCAAGTGCTTGAGAAAATCTTTCTAAATTTGATAGATCAGACATGTTTCTCTTTTTGTAGATTAGAATATAGAGACCAAGTTGAGGTCTGAGTATATTATGCTGCCATGAGAAGTACCAAATAGCTGATGCTACAAGTACAATAACAATGGCAGCCTTCAGTCCCCTACAAGTACAATAACAATGGCAGCCTTCAGTCCCCGTAAGAAGGCTGCCATTGTTATTGTAGCAATGGCTAGCCTATTGGGTCTTGCTCGTGACAGCTTAGTACATCAGTAGGGCCTACATGATTCAGGACAGCACAAGAGTTGTTGAGAGGCTTTATTTCCCCAACATCTGAAGGGAACTACTTCAACTAGGGTACTAACTTTTCCTCTTTCCTTCAGCCTTTATATTAATAATAATAAACTAGGCCTACCATTCTCCTTCCACCTTACTCTACTTTACCCTCTCACCCTTCCCTGGCCATCCTCCCTTGAAAGTAATCTTGCCCTTTGCTCATCTTTACAGTCCTTAAAGAAAAGCATTCAAGGTATATTAATAATAATAATATAATACTCCCCCCCCCCCAAAAAAAAAAAGTTAACCAGCCAATTCATATTCATCCATGATATTGCACTTTTCCTTTTTTATTTATTTATTTTTTGTTTGTAATAGACTAGTATTACAACCAATTTAGTGCTTAGTAAGTTATTTGTTTTGTTCTGTCACCCCCCCCCCCCTTCCCTCCCCCCCCCCCCCCCCCCCCCCCCCCCCCCCCCCCCCCCCCCCCCCCCCCCCCCCCTAACCTTCTCATTTCACCTTAACTATATTATGAAGAATACTATAGTATTAGTATTGCTGTAACTGTGTAAGCTATGATTGCAATTCACATCAACATGTGTAACATATATAACAATTAAGTCAAATAACAAAGTTAGTTGAGGGAGAAAACCCAATGTGAACATCAACATCATTGACTGAGCTACTGAAATCTTTTCACTCACAAAAGGCAAAATTTTGTCTAAAGTTAAACAAGTTGTCACTGTGAGTGTGCCACTGTCAGTCTGACATACATATCATGATACAATCATAACAATGCATCACAAGTCTGCAACCATCAAGACTTTGTGAGTTTGTCATTGAATTTTAAGCCGCAGCATAACGCCTTTTAATGGTATGAGTAATACCACGCAGGTCACCTGGACTACTTTACCTCACTGTGACAGTGTGAGACTGTAAACTTGTACATGATGGATGAAAAGTTTGCTTTTTTCAAGTATGTCACTAAATGGCACATTGGCAGTCATACAGGGGAGTGCAGGTTGTTAGGCTATCGAAGACAAGAGCTTGTCATGGCTGAAGAAAATCTTATGACATTAATCACATGATTAACATCATTTTGATATACATGCCCTGGCCATAGCTTAAATCAATAAATTTCAAAAATTCCCCCCCCCCCCCCCCCCCCCCGCCCCTTCCCAAGTTTTGACGTGAGCCATGACATTTTTTTTTATAGCTTCTGCTAACTTGTTTAACTTAAAACTTGTTTAAGTCTAAGAGTGACATGCCTTTATAGTTTATAAACTTTGTATGCTGAACAGTGACCAGTAGCTTTACATTAACCACTTGAGTGCCCCACCCCGGAAATCTTCCATGACTAAATACATGTGCACGCTATACACCAACAACCTGGAAAATTTCTGGGGTTTCGAACTGAAGTAAACAAGCCAGGTTCCGTGACTACAGCTAAATGGAAAGAACTCCAAAATTAGTGGAGATCACTCTCCTGTTGCTTGGCAACATCCAGCTGCAAAAGCTGTGGCAAAAAACGATAATTTTTTAGCTCGTATTTTGTGTTATTATGCATGACTGCTTGGGCAGTTCTTGTTCAAAATGGCTGACACTTCTCTTTGAAGGTATCAATAACTTTACACAGCTGAAAAAGTGGAAAATAAAACTTAGATAAACCTGACTGATGAAAACAACCGTGTATGATTCAGGAGATAGTGCATTTAATTTTTTTATTGAAAAAAAACAACTGAGATTTTGCCTCGACTTATGTCACGTTAGGTGTGACGTTATTGAGAATGACAGTGGTGATGAAGAAAGATTTTTTGTTGATTTTTAACATTTTAAATATATTTTCGTAGTGAAGTATCGTGCTAACTAATTTGAGCTTTGCCTCAAACTACAAAGCAATCTATGATATATATACTGTCATTGGGCAGACTATCAGGATTATTCATTAAGTAATTTCTGAGTAAGAGGGACATGAACATAGCAAGTGGTACGTAAGAATGTTATTCCCCGGCATATACTGGTATAGGGTGCACTTGCACTCGGCAGTGAAGAGGTTAAAATATACGATTATATCCAGCATGGCTGCTGATCAGTAATCTTGATTTCATTGTAAAAAGGTAATGGTAAAGGAGTCCCATAACCTATAAGGTCGTTGGGGAGCAAGGCGTCAGAGACCTCACTTCTCTAGGGCCAGCATATTGAGGGCGGCGCCCATCTCCTCTCCCTCGCTGCTTTACCTTCCCTGACCCTAAAGAGGGCAGGTACCCATTTACAGCTGGGTGAACTGGGGGAACTGTACTGAAGCCAAGGCGCGCAAACGGTCGCCCATCCAACTGGTAACCACGCTCGACGCTGCTTAACTTGGCTGGGGGAAAGCGAGTGCTCCGACCACTGGATTGTACTTGTATGTAAATTTGAACTTTTATTTGCAACGTAAGAAGTTGAAACAAAAGCTAGCAGACTGCAGAGTCATTTCCAAAAGTTGTTTGAAGAGTAAGCTGAGTAAGTAAACTGACCCCAGCATATCAGATGTTTCATTTCATTAGAGAGAATGGAGGGGGAGCGAACAACACGCAGTGGACTGAGGGCTGCAGCATCAGGCACCTCCAGCAGTGCCCCAGGACCCAGTTCTGCTACTGCATCAGGATCAGGGGTTGCCGTATCTATCGCCTCATCCATCCACAGTGACCAGGGCAGCGAAGCATCACAGTCACAAACTGAGCCTACCATCAGCAGCTGGAAGAAGCGTGTCCGTTCAGAGTACATGCGCATCTGTCACATGCGAAAGTTCAAAAGAGCAGATGAAGTAAAGGTATGCCGACTATGCAATCAATATTATCATTTGAATGATAATTCAATTGGTTATGTTTGAGTGGGGGGGGGGGTTAGGGTTTGCAGTGGTTGTTTTTTTAATAATAGGTTATGTTGAAAAGGGGTTGTATAATATGAATTTTTGTTAATGTTTTGTTTTCATTTGACATAGCCTTGTTTCTTGCTGTTACACACAATTTTTTTTTTTTATATTATTATCGATGTTGCCTTTTTCAATTTAAGTTGAGTAAAAGAATACACACTATATAGTTCTGTTTATAAATTACATGTGTATTTGTGAATAACAGTCAGATGCTCTTTTCTGAATATAATGAAACCTGTGTCTTTGAAGAAAATATTGGAAAATTAAAAAGAAAAAGGAAGCATGATAAAACTAATACAAACTTTATTTTTTAGTTATAGACACTTGTTTAATCTCTTTGAGAGAGAGAGAGAGAGAGAGAGAGAGAGAGAGAGCAAACAAAAATTGGGAAGAGAAGGAATTGAAATGTAATTTTGAATCTGGGGTCATATTCTCTGGAATTTTTGCGTGTGTATCTATTTTGCATGTTGTGGAGCAGCATAGTTCATGTAACTTCTGTATCTTTTTACCAAAAATTTTTTTATGTTATGAGAGCCTTTGTAAGTTTGTTGCCCTTATAGTCATAAGTAAGCTCTTTGATAATGCCAATGTGTTCCACTGCCCAATGGCTGGTGGTTTCACAATCCAATGTTAATTTTGCTGTTTACCTGTTGAGTTAATTTTGTTCATGCTTGTTATGTTTAAATGTGGTTATGTCTTTCCGTTTTTAAATGATTTTCTGGTAAAAATTCAAAATCCATAATAATTGCATGTTTTCAAACAAACAGAAAAACGATACTAAATGGAAGGTGGAAAATACATTAATAGAAAGCTTATTGAAAATGTGACTTTGCTCTTGAATGTGTGTTATTTTGGTGTAACTCAACTGTTATGCTGTGGCATTTGCCAGGCCCTTGAGACTGTACGAGTTTATGATCTGGCTAACCGGTTTTGCTTGTTGTTTCTGACTCATAAGTGTGAGTCAGTGAGCAATGATGCTGTTCGACAGAATGCCTTCAGTGCCAATCGACAGCATATTGACGAGCAGCTGCAGAAGCAGGAAGAATGGCTGAAGGAGCAGGCCTTGCCTAAGCTGATAGCACCCCAGGTTTTGCCTAATGCACCCATAACCAGGCAGGTAGGTCACACTGATTTGTTCTTGACTACAGTTTACAGGGCAGGTTGTATGGTGAAATCCTCATTACATCTTTGCAACTGTTTCTGCATTATATAGAAATTTATCAAATGAAGTAGCATTTCTGCCAGCACACATTTTATGTTAGATTTCATGAAATGGTGCTTTACCATTATTGACATAGTTTCATGTAAGGTTTCTTTGAAAAAACTTAAGTTATGACGAAGATTGGCATTTCAGCTTTTAAAAAAGAAAAAGTACTCTACATATGAATCAAATGGCGTTTGACAGTGGATTTCTATTTCAGTGAGCAAATGGCCAAAATAATTTGGGTATTCCAGTGTTTCTTGTTACTGGAAGAAACCCCATCTTCTAGCAGTTACGAGACAACGTTTTGAAATAAAACAAGTGATAAAAACAGGTGAAATTGCATGGTAGCTTGAATGCAAAATTGCATTTTTTTAAAGATCTGATAATGTCATTTATGTTGGCTGGCATGTATTTGAAATTGACTTAAACAAACTCTCTGAATTCATTAAAATAAAAGCTGCATTTTGTTATTCCTAAAATTAAGAGAAAATTCATATTGTTTTGTTTACACCCTTTGTTTCATTTGTTGAAGTATTTTACAGCTGGTTTGTTAAAACACAGATTCTAAATGTTTTTGCACTATTACAAAGAGGCTGATGGTGAGGTCATTGTGCAGAGTGAGGTGACAAGTGGCAACAATTTCCCCAGCCAGACGGTAGCACTGCATGTCATGAATGCTGTCAAACCTGTGCCCACCATGTACAGCTGGGCCCCCCTGCAGCAAAACTTCATGGTGAGCAGTGTGCACTCTTTCTCTGGGGGTTTTGTTTATTTTTTTAAATACATTTTTGAAGGATAACGAGGTGATAAAATAAGAATAGCACAAGTCTGTTTTATGTGTAGCAGACGTCTTTATCAAACTCTCGTATAAATAATTTTAGAAATTGGCCTGTGTGTAGCTCTGTAGTTAAAAGCAGAGATTCACCACTTTAGATAATTTTGAACCATAAAGAGCAAAGTCTAGCATTAGCAACATATCATGCTGTGCTTATATCTTTTGCGTCATATTGAAATTACTACTTCTTGGATTTCTCTTCTCCGTGTTACAGTTGTCATTGTGTATGTGGTGTTGCAACAGTGCGCCTGAAGGAGATGCTTTGGTAGATGTTTGAATATCAGTTTATATGTGTTAGACATTGTCTGTTGAACATTGAATTAATGGAATGTATATATGTATTAAACACAGTGACACAATAGTATGTGTAGTTTCATTTAACCTCCAATGTAATTTTTTGTGTGACCTCATATAATCGTTGATGCATGTTGTTGTTGTTTTTTTAAGATTGGAGAACAAAGTATTGATGTTGCTGTTGATCGTAACTTTAGAAAATGAGGGTGTTGATATATCAGCCACACTGATGTTCCAGGTGGAGGATGAGACAGTTCTGCACAACATCCCCTACATGGGGGACGACATACTGGATCAGGACACAGCATTCATAGAAGAGCTGCTGCGAAACTATGACGGCAAAGTGCATGGCAGCCGCAGCACCAACTTCATCTCTGATGAGGTTTTCGTGGCTCTGACCCAGTCCCTGACTCAACTGTACCCCTACACCAGTACCACTGTGCCTGAAGAGAGTGAGTGGCTCTGATGTCGGGAGTCTGGGTGCCCTGGGTTTGGTTTTTTGGGTTTTTTAAAAATTTACTTGGTTCAGTGATAAGTGGTTTATGTGAAGGAGGATGGGTCGAGTCGATAGAAGGAGGATAACTTTTTCTTCTTTTTTTCCCATAAAGTGAGGATCGCACAGAAGAAAACATCTTTTTATGGAGCACATGCTTCATAGGCTGTAGTCAAGCGCTGACATTTATTTGCGTGTACTAAGCATGCATATATGTACACACCCATACCCCCTATACACCTCACACGCATGCACACATGCACAGTGCACTGCAACTTGATTATGGTTCCAAATATTTTTTAACCATAAATGCATAGGCTGTGGGTGTACTAGGTGCAGTAATCAAGCACTTGTGTATAGGTATATATGTATGTGCGTGCATGCATGTTTCATACCACCAGGTGAAAGTGGAGACGAGTCACAGAGCTCCATACAGAGCAGTGCAGAAGGCAAAAAGGTGGATGTTCCCCAGGTGATTTTTGAAGCCATCAGTGCTACATTCCCGGAGAAAGGCACTCCCACTGAGCTGAGGGACAGGTGAGATTGGTAGTTCATGTTAAAGAATGTGAATGCATGGTTTAGAAAGTCAAGATCATAGTGGAAATGATGAAGTGGAGGTGCGTTAGCAAGGATGTAAATAAAACTTCATTGTAAGCTTGACAAGTTGCTCACACTGCTCATTTACAGCCATTGGCCAGGTTGCTTTTGATAGTAAATTACTATGATCCAGTCATAGCAAAAAAGTCATAATTCACTAACATGTTGACAGGATGTATCAGCAGATATATTTTCTTCTAGCTCTGTCAAAGTTTTAAAATGGGACTGGTATAATACAAATGTTTTTGATATTTTTGCTTTGTCATGAAAAAGAAAATATTGAAAATGGAGAATGAAAATTTTTTTTTTAGGAAAGACAGAGGTTAATTTTGACCTTATTCTTGGAGGGCAGAATGAAAAGCGTATGTAAGAGAACATTGCATGAAAAGAAATGTTTAGCCGTAAGTAAAAAGATAAGTACTGAAAGTAAATCGGGTTTTATTATTGAGTGTGAGAGGCATGGGAGATGAAGTTATTTATATTTTGCACGCAGGTATCGTGAACTGTTGGAGAGCCAGGCCTCGGATCCAAACACCTTGCCTCCAGAGTGCACTCCAAACATTGACGGCCCCAACGCCAAATCCGTGCCTCGAGAACAGACCCTGCATTCTTTCCACACTCTCTTCTGTCGACGCTGCTACAAATATGACTGTTTCCTGCATCGTAAGGCTTTTTTTTTTATTTTATGTCTTCATGATCCTCGAAATAAAAGAATAAGATTAAAATAAAATATTAAAATGTTCAGCTGCTGTATTTGAGTCCTTAGCAATATATGAAAGTGCTTTAGGATACAAGTTTTCTGCTTATTTTGATCATCTTTTGTTCTGGTAACCCACATATTTGAGAAGAGATTTACTGACAGTGTGTTGTTGTCTGTGGAAGCTTACCACCCCACGCCCAGCATGATGAGTCGAAAGATGGCACAAAAGAAACAAGAAAGTGAGCCCTGTGGACCTGACTGCTTCTTACACATTGTGAGTCACCTTTCTCCTGTAAACTACTTCTGTATGTCTGTATTGTATTTGTGTGTGTTTGTTTTTTATTTTTGTGGGGGGGGGGGTTTGTTTGTTGTTTTTGGGGGGAAGAAGGGATATTAGTGTTATTTCTTGAAAGAGGTGGATGAGGGTTGTCTTAGGGTGTGGGAAGGGGGGGGGGGTTAACCTTTGAATTTTTGCTCATGCACTGGGCAAAACTTGTTTTTGTGCCTTTATTTTGAACTGTCAAAGGCAATATCTAGGTTATTTGTCAGTCACACACACAATCTCTCTCTCCCTCTATCCTGTCTCTCTCCCTCTCTCACTCTCCCTCCCCCTCTCTCTCTATCTCTCTCTCTCTGTCTCTTTGCCCTGGTTGTTCTGTTTACAAGAAAAAGCAACGGTCAGTTATAAACAGTATTGATAATAATCGCATACCTGACTTACCAAGGAAGACAGAAATGTAAGTGAATTCATATTGTGATAGATTTTATGTGTGTTTTAGGTGCAGTTTTAAGTTACACCTCTTCCTCTGTTTTCTTTTCTTTTCTTTTTTCCCTATGTTTTAATACAGCTGACAATTTTTTATGGAAATTAAAGGATTTTTCTATGAAAGATCAATATGAATAAAAGATCTTTGATAAAGTTGTGAAAAAGAAGTATCAGGGGTGGGTTAACAAGGAACATCTGCTTACAGACTGGAGTAAAGCCTCAAAGAGAAGAAGAAGCAGACTCGGAATCAGTCAGCAGTTCACCCCCACGACTGTCAGGCCGCAAACACAAGCAGGCTGGCAGCAGTCATAGCAGCAACAGCAGCGATGACAGTGACCGCAGCAACGATGCCACAGATGTGGAAATCTCCTTCCCTGAGCGCCGACAGCCCCCAACAGCCGAGTGGACTGGAGCTGAAGAATCTCTGTTCAGGGTTGTGGCTGACATGTATCGCAACAATTATTGTGCTCTGTCCAAGCTGATTGGCTCCAAGTCCTGTAAACAAGTAAGAACTTTCTTAAAATGTATATTTTTTATGACATAATCGCTGTAAGTTTTTTCTACATGAAGTGTGTGCTTAGTAAATAAATGACAGCACAAAGTTTTTTGTCATTTTTAAAAAACTAGAATTTGCTATTTCCTTGTACAAGTCATGTATTTGAAATACAATATTTGGAATGTAAGTATGACATTTTATTATCTGTAAAAGATATAAAAAATCTTAAGTCAGATCTTAACGAAATATTTCAGTAATTAAGCTATCCATGAAGTCAGAATGCAAATACTTTAGTGGGGGGGGGGGGGGGGTTGCATCATTGCATACGCAAGAATCTCACTATTTGTGAACCCCAGAGCTGTAGCTCAGGAACCAAAAACTCCACAAAAAAAGACAGAAAGTAATTCCTGTTGTGATTGTTGAGAAAGAATATTCTATTCTGTTGTGTGAACAAATGAGAAAAGTGGAATGGGAATTTTGAATGTCATTTGCTGTGTGTTTCAGGTGTATGAATTTGCCATCAAGGAGGAGGCTCACATACCTGATCTGAGGGAAGAGAACACTCAGACACCTCCAAGAAAGAAGAAAAAGAAGCACAAGTAAGATGAAGGTCATGCTGAGAGAAAGAGAAGGGGCAAGGGGTTGAGGAAATCCTCGATTTCTCTGCAATGTTTTCAGTATTAGAAAATACAACACTGCACATAATTCAGTGATTAATAGTAGTATATCACAAGTTTGTTTTATCTTAGGTTTCTTTGATTTTTGATTTTTTTTCTTGCAGTTGTCATGATGAAAAATAAAAATGTGTGTAGAAGGGCAGTGTTGGTTCTAGCTGCAGCATGTGGGATTCCTGCATTTTTATTATTTGGGCACAACAAACTTCAAGCAATATGTCGTATTGGGACTGTACAATTACAGTTCAGTACAATACACAACAATGACTATGTCAAGGTTGCTTTAATTAATCCATTCACTGGTAAAAGTAAATGTACAGTTGGACAGGGATCATTGTGGTAAGACAAGTAGGTATCCAGGTGAAATAACTTTTTGTCTTTTGTTCCTGATTCTGCCGGCTGAGAGAGTTGAGGCGATGAAGGGTGAGACCTGGGTGTTTTTTTGTTTGTTTTTTATTCAGAATATATGCAGAATCAAGTAACTCTTTCCTTTGTTTTCTAACAAGTTTGTTCTTTGCTCTTGGTTTTGTGAACATGTAACTCATCTGATGTAAAGGGGGGTGTTATATCAATTGCTTTTTTTTAAAGTATTAATCTTGAAACAAGATAAAATCTTGCTTAATATTCTGTTCTCACTGTATTGTTTGCTTATATCACATTGTGATTTTGAAGGAAAAAAAGTATAGATTTAAAGCAATCAATATAGACTTCTTTTTTTTTAAAAGGAAATTTGGAAACTTGGGATAGTTTAGTTCAGAACAGAAAATGTGTATTTTATGCATGGTTCCTGTTGTCATTATGGTTCACAGGAAATGCTAAATAGTGAAAAGTGTGTGTGTTTGCGATGATCAACACTGATGAATGTACCGTCGTTCAATTGAGGATCTTACCAGTACACCACCACTGACACTGATGTGAAGGAATTCATTCAGGTTGTGGTCGATGCACTGCCGCAAGGTTCAGCAAAAGAAGGATGGATCCACCAACCCTGTGTACAACTACCAGCCCTGTGACCACCCCGGCCAACGCTGTGATGACTCCTGCCCCTGTATCATGGCTCAGAACTTCTGTGAAAAGTTCTGCCAGTGCAGCAGTGATTGTGAGCTCAAGTGTGACTGATTGATTGTGAAAAAAAAAAATTTAGGCAGTAGTTCTTAATTTTCAGGTGTGTATGTGTGTATACGTGTGTGAATGAGATTGCATGTGCATGCATGCGTAGGTATGCATGATTCTGTGTACAAAAAGTTATGCCAGGTCAGCAATGATAGTATGCAGAAAGGGGACTAGTTTGTATAAGTGGGAATGATGTATGATAAGTGGGAATGATGGTTTGAATGTATGAATATATGATTTTAGAGAACTTCAAAATCTCCACACCTGTAAATAGAATTGTTGCACCATGCTGCAAGAGTGTGTGAATTAATTTTTTTTTAGAAAAAAATAGGAAAGTTGGAGAACATAAAAGTTGTCATTTTTGTATTAACCCTATGTTATGTATAATGAGAATTGACCAGTGTGTCTGAAATTAAATGTCTTTATTGTGCTTTAAATTCTCAAATGTTTACACACATTTATCAGGTGTAGTGTGTGCATGTTACTGGTTACTGACAGGAGGTTGGGTTTTTGTTGTTTTTTAAAACATTGTTCTGTGATGTAAGGAAATATAATACATGTTGCAGTACATCTGAGGATGATATGTTGGACATTGTAAACAACGATAGGCATAGGAGTTTGTTTTTCATTCACCGATAGAAAGCACAATGAATTTCAAGTAAAGAAATGCACTGTGGTTATAAATATCAAATACATATTAAATAGGTTGAAAAAAGTAGTTGCCTTCCACAGACAAGTAGAGAGACTCGTTTATCTCGGAACTTGTGATGGAGATGGACACTGTTGTTGTGGTGCCCCAGGTCAGAACCGATTTCCGGGCTGTCGGTGCAAGGCACAGTGCAACACCAAACAGTGTCCTTGTTTCCTGGCTGTGAGGGAGTGTGACCCCGATCTCTGCCAGACCTGTGGAGCTGGTAAGTATAATGCGGTTTTCTTTTCCCCTTACAGGGCTTTTATTGGAAATGATTCTGCAACTTCCATGATGTATGAATAAATTTTAGTTATGTATGAAAGCTTAGAATGTCTACATGAAAGAAACTACATGTTGATAGCACCACAAATCTGTACACTTTAACTAGCAGCACCACAAATGTATACTTAAAACTGGAAGCAATAAGGACATCTCCAAGGTGGCCAAATAGTATTAGAAGTGAGAGAATGTAGCCGTGCTTTTGGCTAAGATAAACTCAAAAGATGTTTTTTCTCAAGACATATTTTGTAGAGTCAGAAAATTTCATCTTTAGTTTTTAAGTTAAATTGCATTTTGTCCTAAGGTGCTTTGGAAGTGCTCAGTAAATTCTGTTATTCTAGGTAAGGAATGATAAAGAAAGAAGCAGCAGCAAAAATTGTCTTCCATACATACTTTGCCCTCTATGTATACTTTGCCCTCTCTATCTACTTGTCTGTTTCAGTTGGTAGGAATTAATTATGAGTGAATATAGTTTGTGTTTAGGTATGTTTCATGCATTCAGATTTCTCAGATAGTTTGGGGGTTTTTTGTTTTCGTTTTTAATCCAGTGAGTGACTTAATGGTCAGCAGAGGATAAGATTTACAAACCTTATTTTAGTTCAAAAAGAGTGTTGATGCATGACAAGTGAATGTCATTTGTGTGCATGCTGTCTTTTTCAGATCAGTTTGGCACTGGCAGAATATCCTGTAAAAATGTCAGTGTGCAGAGAGGTCTTAGAAAGGTGAGGCCTGTTCTTTAACTTTATAAAAAAAAAAAATTCTTATGCAGTAGCCATTCTAAGATGATGTTTCTTTGAATAATTCTCTTCTTTCAGTGCATTGTACTTGAGTGAACTGCTTTATTTGCATCATTTTTTTAATTTCTCTGCAATAGCTCTGAGAGTCACTTATAGTGAGATTTTGTGATTGCGACCATTTACCCTCCAATAAGGCAGCCATATTGCAACTTCATGGGTAATGTCTAAACATGACAGCAGCGTGCATGCAGATTTTGTGATTTTTTTTAAAAATCATCTGTTCCCTCTGACACAAATGGCCTTGTCTTCTGAAAGGCAGAGGGGGGTTCAGCGTGTGTGCAGGATGTTCTGTGTGCATTCACATACGAAAGTTTTGGTTTATAGTCTTATCTGAAGGACTTCTAGGGGAATGGAGTCAGCTATGCTGTTAACTGTAGAGGAAAAATCCCCTCAACAGGCGTCATGGTAGTGGCTTGAACCCAGGCTGTTAGATTAAAAATGCAGAGGTCTAACCACCAAGCTATCCCATCACCCTTTTTTTGTATCAAAAAGTGTAGAGTGAGACTGCTGAAACAGTACTTTCGTCTTTTATGTGGGGAGAGCCGGATTGGTGACAAAAGTGTGGAAAACACCAGTGAGATAAGATTAAAGAATGCCTTTGACCAGGACAGTTTTGGACATGATGAGAGTATCCAGCTTTGTCTGCTTTACAGCCTGCATGCTGAACTGAAAACCGTACAGAACTGAAGTTGTGAGCGAATGAATGAACGGCTTTTGTTTTCTGTGTAATTGTGGTTTGAATAACAGAGTAAGGAGCAATAAGAGAAAGAACATATTGTTATATTTCAAATGTATGTGAAAACAGAGAGGATGGGTTTAGGGAGAGGAGAGGAAATGCGAAAAGTAAGAGGTCAGGCACCATATAAAGTGTTGCATGTTGCTGTTTGTTGGGATGAAAAATATAAATGAATTACATCACCATTGCAGAAACTGTTCAACTGCCTGGTTATACAGGACTTACGTAAACATCCACATACTTTGATGGAAAAACTCTTATAGTGCACATGATAACCAGCTTACTTAGTTAAATATTTAGGAATGCCTGTTATAATGAGCTCTCTGTATATGTGATAATAGTGGAGGGAAATTTCATTTTGACAGGTTTTACTTGATAATAGTAACAGCAGCTGTACCACATAAATAGGTTTGCATGAATTTCCATAATACAGTGGGTCCTACCTTTCATCGTAAAGGTGGATTACTTTTTTCTTTTGCATTTTCTGATTAGAAGAAATGTTAAAAGGGGATTCTATGGAATTTTTTTTTAATTTTAAAAGAAAGAATTTAATGCCTGGCTTTTGCTAATGTCCATGATTTTTTTAAAAATATCTTTCAGCACTTGTTGCTGGCTCCCTCTGACGTGGCAGGGTGGGGAATTTTTCTGAAGACTCCAGCAGAGAAAAACGAGTTCATTTCAGAATATTGTGGTGAGGTAAGTCATTTCAAAACCTGCTGTACTTTGTGTGGAAAATCCATGGTTAGTGGGTCTGTGAAGGTTGTTTTTTTCCATATCTTACTACAGCTGCATTCTCTCCTGTCATATTCTTTTTGGACAAAAAGGGCATGTGTGTGTGTGTTTCAGTTTGAATTTGTTGTGTTTCGTCATTCCTAATAAAGCAGATAGACTTTGTGATAAAAGTCAGTTCCTGTCTGTTTTATGTTCATCTGGGATTGGAAAGAATCGGTGGGATGATTTTTGTTGTTGTTTTGCATTCATGCTTGTTTTCATTCATTTATGCTGAGTATATATTTGCATTACGTGCAGATCATATCCCAAGATGAAGCAGACAGACGAGGAAAAGTTTATGACAAATATATGTGCAGTTTTCTCTTCAACCTCAATAATGGTAAGTTTTCAGCCAAGAGAGCATTTGTTCGGTCAAGTGTGGGCATACATATATATAAACATTGAGTATTGTTTTAAATGACTATTAACTCTTCTACTACCGCGTTCCGTTTCTCTTACTTACCACTGTATACCAAGTATTTTCTGCAGTGTCTTTCAGTTTCACACCTACTGACTTTAAAAAATAATAAAAAATCGAAATAAAGACAGATCTACATGAAACTTTCTGTACTTGTTAAGTTGTGAATAAAAATTCAATATTTCTTCGCTTGACTCTTGTGTGACTTGTTGTTGTGGAATGCTGATGGCGATGATGTTGCGGTTGTTGTTGGCTAAGGTGGTTATGCAATAATTTTTAAAATATGACTATTTCAAGAGGTAAACAATTGTAAAGATGAAGTGAAATAAAATCAAACATGCAAAATAAGTAATAATGTTCAGATAATATTAGAATAACATGCAATCACACTCACAAACAAGCATACAGGCTGACGAACAAACAGCCATTGAAATCAGGTCACGGTTTGTTCCAATTTTATTTTGCACTTCGTCAGTGAAAAACAGAAGAAAAAACCCATCATACTACCCACGAGTCACTAGCATCATTTTGCAAGTTTCTGGAGCCACAATTTTCACGAAATTCTTTCATTTTAAGCCAGTCACAGTCATATGCCTCCCTCGGCAGGATCGTTGTTTACACCACTGTCATAGTCATCTTCATCACTCGAATCACCAATAAACACAGCACATCGATTCCACTCTGCAACTCTTGAATCCTCTGTTCAGCTTCTAAGTCCATTTCAGTCCACATAAGTTCAGATTCTGCCATTATTTTCACAGAAAATCCTCCAAAAAGTTCGTTGAAGCAGTCGCCATATTGATGCAGCTCCCTCCAAAAATTGTTACACGATGACATCGCCGTAAAATCGAAAAAATCGGCACCAAAATCGATCAACTGAAGCCAAAATTGCAAATGGCGGCAGCTACACTATCTGGGAGCTCACTGCGCATGTCTAAAGCGATAAGGGGTGTGAGACCATGGTATATAAATAGCGCAAAGGGAGACACCGGGTGTCCCCAGGTATTCAGCGGGCACACCCGCCTGCGGCTTCGCGGACCAAGTAGTAAGAGGGCGGGTCAACCCGCCGACGGTAGTAGGAGAGTTAATGTTGAAATTGATAAGAAATGTCTTCAATACAGCTGTTAGGGCCTCATTTAGATGTTTGAAATATGTTAATCTTAACGAGTTGTAGAGTTCAGCACTAATGTTTAATGAACCAAGAGTGCAGTGGATGTTGTGTGTGTGTGTGTGTGGATGCATGTGAAAATACGCACATGTCTGTGTATTTGTGTGTGCCGTAAAATTTGTAAAACTGAGGCATACAAACAAACAGTGGAAACATTTAGCTTCTGTCATTTACACCTTTTAATTTTAAAAAATCCTGTGAATGTATTCTTGCAAGCATGTATTGAGTCAAAGATGAAGAAACAAGTAAAACCACGGATTATAATTGATCAGTGAAATTTTGTTGTTTTCAGATTTTGTGGTGGATGCAACGCGCAAAGGCAACAAAATCCGGTTTGCCAACCACTCCATCAACCCCAACTGTTATGCCAAAGTCATGATGGTCAATGGCGACCACCGCATTGGCATTTTTGCTAAACGCCCCATCCAGGCAGGAGAGGAGCTCTTCTTTGATTACCGGTATGAATACATTCTCTGTGTATGCATCCAATAGTGGGATTTCCCCCCCTTTTTTTCTTTTTCTTTTTTAAAATTCAAATTTTAAGCACATATGTAGTGTTGGTCCTTGTTTGTTGTTAGCCTTTTTAAACATGGACCAGGATGTCTTTGTGGTTAGAGCACTGATTTTGTGGCGTCACATAGTCTTCTTCGTCGAATGATCAGACAGCATCAATTGTTGTCTGTCATGAATGAAAATGCGGTGCACTGTCTGACAAGTCAGGCCCAGCACATCTGACTTTGGCCTGGGAGAGAATTGTTAATGTTAAGTCTTTCTGGAAAAAAGGCAGGAGAATAGACCAAGAAGGTAAAAGAATAAAGGTGATGACAGGAAGAAAATGAACAAGGCAGAAACAGAGGGATAGAAAAGAGGGAATCACCAGCATCCAATGTGACGTGGAGAGGGATGGGTTCTGCCAAATTGGAGTTATGTCATAATATGCTTGCATGAACATGTCTAAGTACTGATTTTTATTTGACAGCTATAGACATTTTGTATCACATGTTTTTGTTGTTGTTCTAGGTATGGACCAACTGAGCAGCTTCGATTTGTTGGTATTGAACGAGATGAGGCAGCATCGTGAAAGTTGAATCTCCTGGACTTGTCAACTGTACATGACTGTGGTGTTCGGAGTAAACAAAAACACTCACCAACTTGAAATACATTTTGGAAGTCAGTGTCATGATAGTTGCAAATCTGTGTGACAATAAGATTTCATTAGATCTTTTCTCATCTATCACAGTAAGATTTAATTTTATCTTTGTCTATCACAGTAAGATTTAATTTGTATCTTTTTTGTCTATCATATTTTATGTACCATTCAGTATGACTTACGTGTATGCTTTCATCCATTTTGAGTTATTATTGTTTCTGTACCAGTGTATATGAGATATAAGTGTGTGTGCTTTGTGTGAGTGTATCCGATTTATATCATTTGTGAAAAGAAGACATGGGTGTGCATGGAGAGAAGTATTCAAATGACTTAGCTGGAATGAAGAGTACCAGAATGTGTTCATTGTTAGCATTTTAGAGCTTTAAATTTTGACTCCTTTTCGTACCTTTTCCATATAGATCAGAGGCAAAATGAAGATTTTAAAAAACCCATCAAGTCATATCAAAAGTAAGGACTTGGTGGTGAAAAGTGAAAGGACATTTTCTCCCCACAAAATGTTTAAAAGTCTCTTTTCCATAATGTGTATATATATACAGCTAAGATGTGTGTGTTAGAATTGAACTGTTGAAAACAGTGGTTCCCTAAGACTTTACAATAAGTTCTCTCTTCCTTCACTGCCTTTATTTGTACAATTCTGCCTAAAACCAGTTGTTAAATGAAAGAAATGTATGCAAGTTTTTTTCACATCTGATTTTGGGGAATTAAGCTACCTAAAGCAAAGAAACCTAGCTCTTCTGAAGCAAATGTTCTGTTTTCTGGAGAGATGTGATCAAGCATGTGCCGAATAGATTAGTTGACGGTAGCATAATGTATTTGAAATATTCCACATGCTGCAAATACTCTTGTAAAATGCAGGAAAACTAGAAATGCGGGCTGTAGTTGCTTTTTAATTACTGAAGCCAGAGAACTTTTGTCTGAATTCAGAGGTTAGTTTGTTTTTATTGTTGTTTTTTGTTGTTGTTGTTTTTTTTTGGGGGGGGCTGTTGTTAATTTACCAATTTATCTCAAAATCTGATGATGAGAAATGCGGATGTTGCATCATATTTCAGTATTAGGCCAGTGTATTTATACCGCATAGATAGTGAGCTGATTGTCAAAAGAGTTGTGGTCAATGCTGAAGCGAAAATGTGTGGGGTTTTGTTAAATTTTGTTTGTACAATCGTTAGGATATCAATGACACATTATCATTATGCCTGTCAGAAAGTAGACAGTCAATGAGCATGGGTCTGTAGCAGCTGTTTGTATACAACCAATATGTATCCTGCAGCACAGATGTGGTCACAATATATTGCATTGTGGTGTATACCAGTGTAGCAGTCATGGGAGATTTTGTTCCAGTTGGGTTACTCTCCCTGGGGAGAGCTTATTACCACTGATGTAGCATCACCCTTTTTTTCAAAGGGGGTGGGGGGATTTACTTTTTCTATCTGCAAAGGTTTTTGTTTTGCTAAGCAACTTTTTTCTACAGAATTTTGCCAGAGACAACATCTCTTGTTGCTGTGGGTTGTTTTATCTGGATTAAATATACATTGCATAATCTCAGTGAAAAAAAATGGGTCCAGTGGTTGAGGGAAAAGTCCAGTATCAGCTGGACATTCAACCTACAACTTGCATTCTTTTTTCTTGTTTTTAATCCACATTCTGAAACCAGTACTCTTTATAGACACTGGATGTATAAAGACCCTGGATTGCGCTTTTCTGATTTGGTACTGTTTGAAAAAATCTGAACCCATACATCAAACTGTGTGGATGCTGTCTATATCATGTCTCAGCTGAAATTGTTTGGGTTGAAGTTTTGAAAGCAAAGAGGGAAAAAGACTGTCCTTTGGCACTGTTTGGGGGTTGTTTTTATTTGTTTTTTTGCCTTCGTTCTTATTAAACCTCGGTAGAGAAATCCATGAGATGGCTTATGATATGTATGTTTTAAAAAAATGACAGTTTATTATAAAAATGACCCGGTTTTGGGAGGGATTTTCAATAATATTTTCCGACAAACTCTTGATTTGAGGGGCCGGTTTGCTTGTTGTGTGTAAAGGAATTGGATTTTTTATGTCCAGGTATAGATCAGTGTGGTCTTTTTTTGTTTGGTTGGTTTTTTACAATTTTAAACATTATTGAAAAGCATGTCAAATGATGGAAATCAGGTGTCCACAGCTTTTACAACAGAAAACACTGTAATTAGTAGGTACCTAAGTTCAGTATGCTACTTTTTTTGTGTGTATGTGTATTTTTAGTGCTTTTGTCACTGCCTCTTGTCAACCATTTAATAATAAAAAATTTTTTAATTAAGTCAAAAGTTTTTGCTTGTTTGTCTGTTGTGAACTCTAAACATTCCTCATTTTCTGGAAACTGTTCCAGAAATTTCTCATTTTCTGTGAGTTTGTTTCTGCTTTTTCTACCATGTGCAGATCTGCTGGTTTCTGTTTCCCTGGATCTATTCTTCCCTAATAAGTCTTTGCACTTTCTGTCTGCAGTCCGAGCTGTTTAGCTCTGGTAATTTAGTGGTCATGTTATGAATGCTAGATTAGAACTGGTTTTGAGTGTGTGTTTGTATGTGCATGTTTGGGTGCAGACATATGTGTGCATGCATGTGTCTGTGTTGTGAGTATGTATATTTATTTCCGTATGTTTGCTGCTCATATTATTGTTCTTTTGATCACTCGCCAAGCATTCCACACCATCCTCTCAATTTCATTATTGTAGTGCTATGAACATGCATAATGGTGCAGAGTTCGCATACTCAATAAATCATACATTCACTCATTCAAATATATAACTTGTGCATATTCTTTACTGCTTTATCAAGTAAATAAATCTACCAGCATTTTTATAGTAAAAATGTTAGTTACCAAAAAATTGCAAACATGTTCTTGTTGTACAGCCGGGAATATCAAATGGCATCATTTCTTTCCACACTGCAAAAGCATCCTGCACATAATGCACTATTGAAGAAGTTGTTCAAAAGTAAATTCACTGGTTTGGGAAAAGATTCCAAAAGCACTTAATAAAACCATAAAATGAGCAACAGCAAAACTGGCTTGCGTACAAGGCTAAGACTTTGTACAACTATGTACCATCATGGGGAATATAAGAGAGCATCAAGTGAATACCATATGTATGGTGAGATCAATGAATGCAATTATGAGGATACTGAGAGGGGCATTAACAACTGAGATGGGATTCGGAACTGGATTCGAAAATCCTTCTGTCACTGACAGTTGATTTGTGAGCCACAAGCTTCAAAAAATAAACAAATGAATAAAGGAATTATTAGACTGTTCCTTTTTCACCATAGGTAGGCCAGTTTTGTGAGTATAAACATATAGCTGCAAAAACTCAGCTGAAATCCTTGCTGGTTTAATGCAAATATGGGAGGTGGGATAGCCTAGTGGTTTGTGTATTGTGCTTGTGATCTGACCGCCCAGAATCAAGCCACCATCTGAGAGACCCTTTGCGGGGATTTTCCCCCGGAGTTAAAATAAGTACTGTTTCCCCAGTTGGTCCATAGAAGAGAACATCAACAAAACACGCAGAACATGCACACGTTAAAAAACCATGGTCTGCCTTTCGGAAGAGTAGGCCATTGTGTGCCAGTAGGAACAGATAACAAAATTTGAAAAATGCATGCACACACAAGGCATGTTTAGAGACCATCCCCAAAGTTGGAATGCGGCACCCTTAATGGTGAGTAAAAACGGTCGCATACACCAATTACACCTTAGATGTGTGAACCTCAGAGCTCTAGCTGAGGAATGAAAACAAAAAAGATAAGATCGAAATAAATCCAATACAGCCCTGAAAATGGGAGTAAAACAGTTTCCCTAATTACACATTTATATGACCTGTAAAGTTACAAGCACAGAAGATCAGGCACTATACACCCCACCTGATAAGGGAACACAGAAAAGAAGATAACATTATCCATGCAAGCTCCCTCCGCACACATCTTCGTCTTGGAGACAGGGCAGCCTGGTGGTTAGAGCATTGCAATAAGATGGCCAGGGTTTGAGCCATCACCAAGACGCCATTCAAAGGATTTTTCCCCTGGAGTTAACAGTGCGAACTCCACACCCCAAAAGTCCTTCAGATGAGACAATAAACCAAAAAAGAGTTGGTTATATGTGCCAATGGGAACAAAATTTACAAATCACATGCTTATGTGGACTGTATGTAATAAAGCACAGGAGTGCTTCTCGGTCAACCTTGCAATTTTTGTTTTTTTATTTCTTTTAATAACACAAAAATTGCATCTCATGTTCACAGTATGGTAGTCTAGAAAAAAGTTATCAAATACATAAACAGTAAATCTTTTCTTTCAAACTTGGTTACATCAAAGTAGCAAAGCAGTGCTTGGTTATATAGAAGTCAAAAGTATTTTTCAGCCAAGGCCCATAAGCTACCTTATCCCCGTTCTGTACGTTAAACACTGATGTTTTTCACACCTGGAAAGCTACTCCTTGCCAGTTTTCCCAAGCAAGCGTACCACTTGTACACCTGGTGAGTGAGAAATAGGATAAAGTGTCTTTCCCAGACACAACACAGAGCCGAGCGGATCGAACCCCGACCTCTGATCACGATGACCCCGCCTAAACACTTGACCCACGTCGCCTCTAGGTTATAAAAAATCACCCAAACAAAAACAAAAACCTATGTGCTGACCCCTGAGAACAAAAGATAGTACAAACTTTCTGGTTTAAAATAAAGGAATATTCACTCCTTACACAGTGGTTGCAAAATTACTTTCAATAAATTACCTTCTGAATTCCTCTTCATTTTAGCCTTCTAAAACTCCCACTCTCCTCCCAAAAAAAAACAACAAAATTACCTTTTGATGAAATCAAGAACAGTTTAGTCTCAAACTGTGACTTGACCCCTCGTCAACCAAAACAAAGGCTTAGGGTTAATTCTTCTTGTGAATCATTTCAATCGGCTGACATGCCTGGTGAAAGATTAAGTCTTCAGGAAATTCTCTGTGTTGTCTTGGAACCTGTCCCTCCACCTTCAGTTCTTTAGGCAGCTTGTCTGTCTTCTCCTCTGGTGGTTTAACTGGTTCTTTTATCACTCTGAAACAGTGGCCAAGCATTTTTTTTATTACAAATAAAAAAGGTGATTTATCATAACAGTAGTTTGTATTTACAGATGGGTGGTTTGTTTCTTAGAAATAAGTGTTATGTGTGACATAACAGTCTATCATGTATATTTACACAGATTTCAGTCTTCCTTCTTATCATTAAATACTTGTTTTCTCATTTTCACAAACACTGGTTTTAATTAACACTCATTTGTCCTTTTACTTGTGTATAGTCTAATATCTTTAAAGAAAGCAATTTTGAAAATTTTGTTTCTTGTTTTGCTTTTGTTTTGGTTGTTTTTTGGTTTGGTTTGGGGTTTGGTTTTGTTCTTATTGCTGTTTTGTTGTTTCTTTTATTTATTTATTTTTTGGGGGGAGGAGACAAAACTGTCTATAACTGATCAGTTGTTTTTTTAAACCAACTGAATTTTAGCAAAGAGACTCAATAGTTTTACAATGCTTGGCTACATGCCAAAGAACCCTGTGCTCTCACTGGATTTAACATGTTTAATGCCTCAGTGATCCTTCTTCTCTCAGTCTTGTCTTCTATACCCACTCTGCTTCCAGCATGTGTCCAGGAACATGGATACATAAACAATCTTAAATAATCACTCAAGAATATCTTTATTTCCAAATAAGGACAAAATCTCACTGGAAAAAGAAAATGACTACTTTCAACAGAAAAACACAACAGCTGATAATCAAGTAAAAGAGATTTTTTCTGACACTGCCATTCAAGAGATAAAAACACCTCACTTGTAAATAACAACTGTAAGCCTAACAAAATAACAAAGCTTTTCCATAAGCAATCCCTTTCTCACCCACTTTTCAGCTGAGAAAGAGCTCGCCAAAAGCGTCAAAACAATAAGTAATTTATTGAATGTAGGCTACATTCATACTGCTACTCACAACTGTGGAGCAGGCTTTAAAAAGTGTATATGTGTTAGAAAAGGTGTTCATACTTGTCCCACATGTTCTCTGTCCATTAGTAAGAAAGGGGAAAGGCAGGTCAACCTGCTTGTTTTTGATAAATAAAAGCAGCCTTGACCTTCAATAGTGGTTCAGTGTGACAGCCTGGAAGACTTCTTGTGATGAAAAAGAAGGGGACCCATCCCCTCAATTTTTTTTTTCCTGACCGCACTCACAGTTGAAGGAGTGTGTCTGCATGTCTGTGGCAGTATGTATGCCGCCAGCATAACAAGTGTAAATAAAGATGGGTTGGTGGCAGTAAACATCCCCCCTCCCCGCCTTTATTTGTTTTGGTCTGTCAGCACAGTAATGTTCTGTGTGTGGCATTATGAACATACCCTTAAACAACTGTTTACCTGTTTAAATTTTCCTCTTTTTTTAATTTACCTTACTCTGGACTAGCTCAATGGAAGGAAAAGAAATATCGTCAACGCAGTCATAAATACAAAGCTATCAGTTTTATCAGCTGTCTCTACAATGTAAAACTAAAAAATCTTTGGGAATGGATAGCTATCAGGCTGCTGAAAAACAAGTTGTAGTAAGCAAAGACACAGCTACCATCTAACAGACGTTTAACGAACTTACCCTTTTCCAGAAACACCAGACTGAGTTTTAGCAAGCATTTTGCTCTTGCTAGAACTCCCAGAAGTGGGTCCTGAAGTTTTGCTCTTGCTAGAGCTGCTCTGAGTTGGCCCGCCACCACCTTTGGACGCCATTTGTAAACAATGTCAAACCGAGGCGTTGATACGAAAGCAGTAGAGCGTGATCTCCAGGTGCATGTTCGGGCCAGCTCTAGCTTTAGCAAGCAGTGGGAGAAGTGTATAAGAAAGTTTGGTCACAATCTATGGATTGTTTCTATTCCTTCGCTGATGATTGAATAGATTTAGCGTATTGGGTTTAGGAGGCTAGCAGACAACAGAGAAAAAAGTAGGGATACCAGAGAAACGGGACATTTCAGGACTATGGATTTGAATGTTGAAGTAACCAATTTAATTTGGTTGTAGCACAATGGAAACAAAAAGCATTTGTTGACATCCCCCCCCCCCCCCCCCCTTTATTTCTTATTATATTTACGTCTTTTTAAAAGAACCTAAATTTTTTTAAAAATATGTAATGGTCTCTCCTTTAATTTTTACTCATTCATTTTTGTTTTTCTATGGGACTATAGATAAAAAGAGGGGAAGATAGCCTACATAAGAAAGTTTCAAACTTGTAATCTGATAAGGATAACTGAAGATGCAGGTTGGAGTTTAAGTTGAGGTGTCCATTCTTGGGGATCCCCCCAACATAGTTAACATTTGTACAGCTGACTCTATTCCCATAAAAGTCCTTTTAATTAGACCATAACACAGATCCTGCATGGGAATCATGTGCACAAGTTAAAAGACACCCTCTTGTATAGAAAAGTAGGCTAGTAATGGCTGGTTCGCTGGAAGACACAAATACCCAGCATGCTTCATGCTTTCTGAAGGTGGATAGGCTATGCCAGGCTCAACTTATCCATGGCATAATCGGGTAGTCAATACAGCAAAAGTGAGAAACAAGTAGGCCTAGGGCAGGGTAGTAAAAGGTGTAAAGAGAAAGGGTAGGCTAGTAGAAGTAGGGTAAGATAACATGGGGGAGAGGGAGAAGTGGTGAGGGTTAGTGCCATATTGCCCACCACTGATGTAAAGCCCAGGCAAAGTCAGTATGGACAATCTCTCTCTCTCTCTCTCTCTCTCTCTCTCTCTTGGGATAGCCTAGTGGTTAGAACATTGCGCTCGCTATCTGGCGACCCAGGTTTGATTCCCGTTCAAGGGGATATTTTCCCAGGAGTTAAAATCAGTGCAAACTCCACTCTCCCCAAAAGTCCTTCGGATGAGACTATAAACGGAGGCCCCTTGTACGAACATGCATGTCTTGCACACACATTAAATCCCCTTCCGCTTTTCGTAAGAGTAGGCCATTGTGTGCCGGTGGGAACAGATGACAATTTACAAAACTGCATACACAGGAGACTGGATGTAAAAAAGCACATAAGTGCTTATTCCATTATCCTCAATTAAAAAAAGAATAAAATAAATAAATAAATAACTCTCTCTCTCTCTCTCCCCCTCCCTCTTTTGTGGTTATTGCATCATCTTCAGTGACATTCCTGTCCTGCTGTTTCTAAGCTACTCATTTTAATCTCTCTGCTCAAGCCACACCCAGCTTGTTATGTGCATCATCAGGGCAGGAGTCCACAGGGAGCATATCGATGATAGGCTGCCATGGAGCCACTGGCCAGAGGGGCCTGCACTAGGCCTAGTGCTGGGTCACTTTGGTGATGTTCAGTAGTGCCTGTTCAGAGCCAACACATGCAAGACACCATCTACTAAGCCCCCAACTTTGACAATAATGGCTTCGTTGTAGAGCCAGTCTGAGTGAGATGTCCATCTGGGATAGTGCAACTTCCTCCCAACCACCTTCTCCTGAGAACTTCCAACCTCAAGGGTTTTGACACTAAATCACCACAGGTACAGAGGTGTATGGGAACTACAATTTTTTTCTAATGACGCCACCATGGGACCAAAACAACTAGAGCCAGGGAATCAGATGCATTGATGCATATTATTTTGAAATGACATGATGATCCATGGTGATATTTATTTATTCTTTTATATCAAGGATAATGGAATAAGCACTTATGTGCTTTTTTACATCCAGTCCCAGTGTGTATGCGGTTTTGTAATTTTGTCATAAGTTCCCACCGGCACACAATGGCCTACTCTTACAAAAAGCAGAACAGGATTTGTAATTATGGCACCTGCTTTCAGTCTACTGGATGGGGCTGTACTCAATGCTTGTTATCATAATATATCCTGGAGTCAACCAGGCCTGAGACGTACAGACACCTGCAGTATTGGTCAGATAATTTGACCAACACTCTCAAAAGCCCATCTGCAAAGGTGAAAAAGCTAAATTGTGTGGCCCAAGTCTTCCCATTGAGCCCATACTAAACTCACTCTGGATAGGAGCAAGCCAGAGTGATAAAAAAACTCTGTGATTCCTATGAGATTCAAACTAAGAACCTTCCAGCCAGTAACCCAACATGCAAACCATTGCGCTATGATAGCTGGTCATCTCATTTTATCATTTTGTTGGTTCTTGTCAAAAATCTTGTATGGAAATACAGATTATCTGTACTGCTCTGTTACTGAGATTATATAGCCTTGGGTATAGTTGGATTGTCTAGTACTGATATTGAAACCAATCATTCAAGGTGGTGGGACATATTTGCCTGCAGGTCTGGCTTGCCAGTGTCAAGAATTTATCCCTGATTGTACTGTTGGTATTGGGAGTGAGGGGGATATTTCATGCACACACTCAAAGTTGTCAGTTTTTGGTTATTTTCTGCAGTCCTAAAGTGGAGGAAGCTTTAAATCTTGGAGTATGTTTTCAACACTTCTTGCTTCTTTGAATTTATTGTAACATTTGGTGAAGCAAGCTGCCTTCTGTTATTTTCTTGGGTGCTGTTTCTGAGGTTTCTTCTCAGGAAGCCAAGTTTGGAATCAGCTTTCTTGTTGTTGTGCAAATAAAACAAAACAAAACTTTCTGCAGATTTTTTTTTCCTAAAATATACAATATTATACAGTATGTGCTTACAAGTTGATTTGATAAATTCATGATCTGGAAAGATATGATATGTTATCAAATGATCCAGCATTATGCAATAAGATACAATATTTTACAGTGTGTATTATCCACTTCCAAAATACGTTTGGTATTAACGGCACAGCCCTCACCTGGTTTACTTCATACCTCACAGACAGGTTCCAGAAAGTTGTTGTAAACAAAATTCAATCAAAACCTGTCATAATGGAATGTGGAGTCCCGCAGGGATCAGTCCTGGGCCCTGTTCTCTTTACTCTCTACACTGCTCCACTCTCACATATAATAAACAACCACCATATTGATCATCATTTCTATGCCGATGATACTCAGCTTCAGTGCAGTGATACTGTTGAAAACTTGCCTTCCCTCCTGCCTATATGTCCTACTGCCTTCAAGACATTCAAAACTGGATGACTCAGAACAAGTTACAACTTAATGCCAATAAAACCGAAGCCATGCTCATAGGGACCCAACATAAACTTTCCTCTATCGCAAAAACTTCAATAGAATTCGGCAATACGTCAGTTCCTTTGTCCAACTCTGTGAAGTATTTAGGAGTAGTTCTTGACAACACACTCTCTATGAAAAAATTCATCACCCAGACTTGCCAGTCTTGCTACTATCAATTACGGCGCATAAGCGGGATTCGCAAGTATCTGTCCACTGATGCAACTTCCAAGCTCGTCACATCTCTCATTCTTTCACGTTTAGACTACTGTAATTCTCTTTTGGCTGGCCTACCAGCATCATCTATCCACTCTCTTCAACGCATACAAAACTCTGCAGCTCGACTGGTCCTAAGAAAGAAAAAATCTGAACACATCACTCCTCTTCTGCGATCTCTTCACTGGCTGCCTGTCTCACAAAGACTGGAGTATAAAATCAATACCCTCTGTTTCAAATGTCTCCACAAATCTGCACCCTCTTATCTCTGTAACTGTCTTTATCTGTACACTCCATCCTGTTCCCTTCGTTCAGCCGCAGATACTTTGTGCTTTCGAACACCCAGATTCAAACAAACCACTGTTGGCCGTCGCTCCTTCTCTGTTTCTGGTCCATCCACCTGGAATGATCTCCCTCTTTCACTTCGCCAAAAGCCTTCACTTGATACCTTTAAATCCAGCCTCAAAACACACTTATTTCCTACCTGAGACTTTCCCCCCAAATATCTGTCCCTAATTTTCAACAGCATCTTTCACCTTCTAAGTGTTGTTCCGAGTGTGTGTGTGTGTGTGTGTGTGCGTGTGTGTGCGTGCATGCGTGCATACGTGCGCGCGCATGGTTTTGAAATCTGTTGTTCATTATGTTTAAGGAGAGTTGCATGCCTGTAAATGATTGAGTGCAAGCGCTTCGATTTGTTTGTTTTTTACAAGATTCAGCGCTATATAAATTCCATATATTATTATTATTATTATTACTTCAGATGTATAGGTAATGGTATATAAGCCTGCTGTAAATGCAGAAAACACACATACACATGCATGCATTCCCACTGGACCATAATACATCCAAACCCTTGCTGCACAACTCGAAAAGAGCCCTGGAAACAGGAATAATCTGTGTGGCAGCTTTAATGATAACAAAACACAATCTGATTCATACACATCACGGCTCTCTCACAAATCTTTAAATGAGAAAGAAAACATTGCATTCATACATACAGTATAAAAAAAAAATTTAAACCCCAACAAACAAAACAAAACACTTTCCCACCTTTCTTTATAAAAAAAAAATCTTAATATTCTTCAGAATGCATATCAAATCTCTAAATCATTTCACTTTGTTGCAGTTTTCTGATTCCATAAAACCTATATGGTAGAACATCCTCCTCATCCCCACCACCACCCGCTTCTCATGAAAAGCAAAGTAGTTTTCAAAATGTATGATAAGAATCTACTGCTGCAGTTGAAACACTGCAACCAACTAAAGGCATTTTCAGCTTATAACATAGGGAAAACACCACATGTGAGATAGTATTTCAGTGGATGTTACTTCACCAATAAAATCATCATCACCTACTCTGCCCCAACCTCTCCCAAAATCTGAAATCCCCCAGAACTACCCCCCCCCCCCCCCCCCCCCTCCCAACAAACAAACAAATAACAACAAACCAAGAACTGTTCAGTTTCAAAATGAGTTGACCTAGTATCAAACACAACATAGGCCATTGAATAACTATTTGTTATTGTTGGGGGGGGCGAGGGGGGTTGCTAGTCAGTGGCTAATTCTTGTGAGTCATTTCAACTAGTTGGCGCTCCTGATGAGTGAGGACCTCTGCGCTGTGTTCCTGTCGCCACTGGGTCAGTCTCTCCACTCCCAGCTCTTCATGCAGCTTGTTCATCTTTGCCTCTGATTTCTCCACCTCTTTGTTCATCCTGAAACCAGTGTCATGACATGTAAGGGAGAAAAGTATGTTATTATGATATGTATAATTGCTTTTCTCTGGACATTTAGTTTCTTACAAATAACTGGCACTCAAATAGTGGTGAGTGTCCCATTTTCATAACACACAGCTTTTTGGAATGTATGATAAAAATTCTTGGGGGTGGGGTGGGGGGGATGTTCTTGTTTACAGACATACTGTTATGAATGATATATTCTGACCTCTTGTTTTAATGTTGTCAAAATGTCTCCTGAAAAGTAATTCTAGAAAGTAACCTTTTTTTGTTATTAAACCAAGCAGTAAGAAATGAAGACATAATAAAGAGACAATCATCATCATCAGACCCGTGACCTTGGCGGTCGTGGGGGAGACATGAAAGACGATGCCGTGGTAAGCCTCCTCCATCCATCTCGGTCCTCGGCTCTGCGCAGTAGTGCCGAGTCATTCATCCTGGTCCATTCTCTGATGTTGTCCATCCATGACTTGTTCTGTCTTCCCCTCCTTCTGCCACCTTCGAGTGTTCCCTGCAGTACTGTTTTGGGCAGAGTGTTGTGGCGGGTGACGTGGCCGAACCATGTCAGCTTTTTCTTCTTGATGATGGTGAGAAGGGGTTCCTGTGGACCTGCCAGCCGTGTTATTTGACTCTTGACAAATTCGTTGGTCTTTCGTTCTCTCCAGGATATGCCCAGTAGTTTTCTATGGCATTTTGTTTCGAATGACTGGATTCGCTTTGCTGTTTCAGCAGTCAATGTCCAGGTTTCACTTCCGTACAGCAGGATCGACTGAATTAGGGCTTTGTAGAGCTTTAGTTTGAGACAATACTTTAGAACAATTTAACACAGATAACTTTTGCAGAGTGGGTAAGATCTCCAGTGCCTCAAGTGGTTTTGATGTATTTAATATATCACAGCCATATCTTTAAGCTATATTGTCCTGTGCCATATGTGTATAAAAGTGAATGTGTATCAAAAATATGTATATATATTGTTAAAAATGAATAGCTTTTACATAAACTTTAAAGCAACTAGTGAGTTAAGGATCTAATCTTCTTCTTTCTTCTTTGCGTTGCCTGGGTTATGTTGTGAGACCAGATCTTTTGAGGAATTCAGCAGTTGCCTGCAGGTCATCCACCGTGCCATACAGTTTCTGCTCCAGAGGTGGGCTCAGGCCACATTTCCAGCCTTAGCGTCTGGAGGGTCCTGCAGTCTTGTAGGATGTGGGCCGTATCCTGTTCTTCTTCTCCACAGGGGCACATAACAGATGGTGTAATTTTCAATTTTCTGTGGAGGTGTTTATTCAGCCTGTTGTGCCCTGTGCATAGTCTGAAAATGACCACCTGTGCTTGTTGTGAAAGCTGGTGATAAGGGTCTGGTTTGAGTGGTGATCTGAAGAGAGATTTGATGATGTTTTTCATCTCCATTAGGTTGACAGGATTGTTCTCTTGCTCCTCTCTTGCCCCTATTTTGGCCATCTTGTCTGCTTGTTCATTTCCTTTAATGCCACAGTGGGAGGGGATCCACTGGAGCTCTATGCGTAAGGCGTTAAGACTGTGCAGTGCCTTCTCCAGATCTTTCAGTTGTCCGGCAAGGATCTAATCATTTGAGCAATCAGGGGGATGGATTAGGCCAGTGTTTAGAATGTTAAACTCATGATCTGATAGTCAAGGATTGAGCAACTACCTATTCGAGAGGATTTTTCCCCTGGAGTTACTACCAATACCAACTCCACTCCCCTGAAAGTCCTTCAGATGAGACTATAATCAGAGGTCTTGTGTGGGAACACAGAGAGAACATCTTGCATACAGGTTAAAAGGCCGTTCTGCCTTTCAGAAGACAACTCCATTTTGTGCCAAAAGGATCAGATGACAAAATCTAAAAATGAATGCCCACATCTATCATGGTCAGACACCATCCCCAAAGTCAGAATGCAGCTACCTTAATGGTGGGTAAAAATGGCCGCATTCACAAAACCTTACCATTGCTAAACCTTGAAGCTCTAGGTGAGGAGCAAATAAAATTAAAAAAATTAACAGTTAGTTTATGGATCTGGGCTTTAAAACTTTACCTTTTGCTTTCTGACAATGCTCTGGACAAAAATCTGTTCATCTTCTCCTCATCAATGTTTTCTCCAGGATTCTCACCACGATTCAACTGCAACAGATCCAGTTCACTTCAAATGAACATATCACAAGTCAACAGTGAAGCTAGTCCCTGTCAGAAGTTAACTGATGTGATTGGCATTATTTTTATTTTATTCGCATTCACATACAGTTTATTCAGGATAAATGATTCTTGTAAGCCATTTATGCACACAGTAGTGCTGTTAAAACAGTAGGGTTTTTTGTTAGTTTGTTTTGTTTTTGTGGGTATTTTGGGGGGGCGTTGGGGGGGGGGGGGGGGGGGGGGGGGGGGGGGGGGGGGTAAGGGGGGGGGGGGCAAATCTTGGAGAGATTTCATAATTTTGTACAACAATTTGGCTTAAAATTTTGTTTCACAGTGGAAAAGCTTGCAACCTTGGAACTGTCATCCTAAACAAAATGTATTAGATAGGACAAGGTCCCAAGATCCATACCCCGGCAAGGGTTGATGGGGGTGGAAGGAGCTATTTTGGGAGGTGGAAGTGAAGGATAGATATCAAAGCCCCATTCCCCTAATACTGTTTAAGTCAGGATTCTTTGGGGGTAAAATTGGTCTCTCTTTGCACCAACATATAGGCCTGCTCTCATTTTCACTGGATAACAGTTACACAACAGCTACATGAACCAACACAATGTTGAAAATACCATCACCACTAGTCCCCTCCTCCCTCCCCCCCCCCCCCCAAAAAAAGACTAACTTAGTAAAGGAAACAAACTAATAAACAAACATAAAACCCCACCTCCATTGTGTTTGTGTGTGAGAGAGATTTCTTGGGGTAGTATATTTCATTTAGTTTCAGCACCACCACCTCTCTCTCTCCCTCTCTCTCTCACACACACATATACATGTGCTCGCGCACGCTCGCGCACGCGCGCGCGCACACACACACACACACATACACACACACAGACACCACCACCACATGGGAACGCTCTATGTTGTTGTGACTATCAACCGTAATCGCCGATAAATAAAACAGCTTTGATTTTTTCCACCCGGGTCAAAATCTTTCAACTAATCTTATTCTTACACTTTGTTCTGCAAGCTGTGAAGCAATGAAGTTCTCAAGAGAATTTTCTTCGTTAGATGGAACATTGCTCCCGTTAGAGCTGCCGCCAGTTGGTCCGTCGTTTCCTCTAGACGCCATTTGTAAACAATATCTGAACGAGGCGTTGACACGGAAGCAGCATGTAAAGGCTGTGACCTCTGTGGCAACAACATGTGGGCATCTCTGCTTGGCTTGGCTTCGACTGTGTTCCATAGAGTCGATCAGTGCATAGACTTCGTAATTCGTACAAAGTAGATGTAACTCTTTGGACCAGATTGAAAGAAATATCAAAGCAATATGTCTTTGTTGGCAGCGAGCAGACCGCTTAGTTCAGCAGTGTTGACTTTAGGGAAGCACTTGAGAGCAGTTGCAGTGTTTCATCACTGTATGCACAGTCCCCAACTTCAGTCCACACACAGGGGAATCAGCGACGGAAGCAGAGATTACTTCCACCCAGCATATTCAGATTCAGAAAATGTAGGAGGGAAGAAAACACACATTAAAACTAAAAGAAAGCCTGCAAACTCCATGAAATTCCAGAAATTGCACAACAGAATATTCACAGAGGAAGAACTTGATGAAGAGCAAACATTCAGAAACCAGAAGTTTGTGTCAGAGAATGAAGGAGACATATTTGGCAACTTTCAGCAAAGAAGAGAACCCAGTGAGACATTCAATCATTCTCAAAGTGGAAATTCAAAGATCAGTTTTCAAACTCAAGCATTTGGTTCAACAGATTCAGAGAAGAGGAGTGTGCATGATGAATTTGACTTTGGTGAACATAATACATCCAAAGGGACAAGACGCCAGCCTTTTGCACACAAAAATAGAGTGAAAAGGGAGACGCAGAGATGGAGTGATCAGTTTGGAACACTCAGTGAAGACAGCATTGCAGACAGAATTGAAGAGTCTCTCAACACAGCTGTTGGAAGTCATGAAGAGAGGTAAAACAACCTTGTTTTCATTCTACACACTGTCCAACAAAACTGTTTTTCGGCTGCATCATCAGCATCATCATTATGATTATCATCATGCTATCATCATCCTTGTATTATCACCATTGTGATCAGCTTTTATTAGTTTTAATTAATTATTTATATATATATATATATATATATGATATATGAAAGAAAGTACTTTTTCACACCCTCATTATGTATCTGATCTCTGATCCTTGAACTGAAGCTTTGATCTCCTGCCAGTCTAAGTCCATTGGTGGATCTCGAGCACTTTGAATTCTCTCAAGATAGTTTGATGTCAGGGTTGAGTTTGCATGTCAGTGACGATTTTGTATTTATAACATGTCAGAAAAATGTGATCACTGAGTATTTTTGTATTGGCTGTCATTTGAGAACCTGTATCATGATGTTTGATGGTCTTCATTTCAGTCAGTCCGTGTGAGTGTGGCCTTAATTAGAATAGCAGGCATGTTGGCATGTACTACTACTAGTAGTAGGATGTACATGATATGAACTGAAGTGAAAGGGGAAAAACAACCAACCAGACACTACTATCTCAGTATCTGTCACTATAATGAACAAGCACTGAAACAGTTGCACAGGTTAAAATAATCCTCTGGCTCAGTGGCTGATGACTTTGTTTATGGAAGTCTGTTTAAATACAGAGTTTTCTCCCAATGAACTTATGAAGTGCTGGTGCTGGAGCCAATAGAGGTGTGACAAGATCTTAACTTAATTCAAATGCATTGTGGCATGGTGCATATTGGTAGTGCAATTTGTTGAGTTCATTGAAAGACAAGGGAGAAGCAACATTGAGATGTATGTAAACATGTACTAATTATTACTAATACTGTAATAGAATAAGAACAAAAAAGTGTGTGTGACTGTGAGAGACAGACAGACACTAAGACAGACAGAGAGTAAGGATATATAAAGACTATTTTTTAAAATCTGTTTGTTTTGAAGGAAAACTTGGACATGGAAAATGTAGTGTTAACTTCACTTGACTTCTCTTCACTTTTCAGATTTTGATGTTTGTGAAGCTTAACAGATGACAGAAATGGTGTGAGTTATTCAGTCAGATTACATGCCATCATTCATTTATTTGTAGTGATAACTTTATCATTTGATAAGGTGGAGAAGCTAAACAGACTTCAATCAAACATGATCACTTGTTACATTATACTCATGAATTGTGAGTTAGAATAATAATTTTGTTTAGAATCATTAGGGAATTCAGGACTGAAAATTCAACTATTTGTTGTTCTTTTAATCTAAACTGGATTTTGATCATGACATTTCCAGATAAATACTTTGGAAAAAGTTATCACATTTTGCATTTGATAAATTGTGATTTCATAGATCTATATATATTATAGAGAGAGTACTTGACAAGTTGGATTTGTTCCAGATTCTATGATGAAGAAGACGAAGGGAGAAGGCACATTCCTCTGTCAGCTGTGAATCGGCGGCGTATTCCTGAATGGTACGGGAGAAGAATCCTCAAACTGGGAAAAAGAGGACAGGTATAGGATCTTTTTAATATTATTATGATTTTATGTCAAATGAGGAGGATACACAGTTGTCAATTTTCCCAGCTGCTATCCATTCCATCCCAGCTGGTGCTTATTATAGCTTAAACTGACCACACTTGTACATGGTAAAAGGAAGGGGCTAATTTTAGCACTGGGCTCTGGACCCTTAACCTTAAATGAGTTATGCTGAATGTGTATGCGGTGGATATTGTGAAATGATTCTTTACTCTAAAAATGAAAAGTGAGAATAATGCTGATTTTCATTAAATACACAAATGTATCAGACAGTGAATGACAATGTCTGAATCTGTATAGCTCTTTATACTTACATACATCTATATGTATGCATTGCGAGTGTGTTATTGTTTTATATAAAATTTTTATCACACATCACATTATTGAAACCAAAAAATATGGAGGGAGGGAGAGGCAAGAGAGATAGATCTATGTAAATTACAAGAAACTAAGAAAGCATAAAACTTAGAAAGCATTGACAGCACACTTAGAAATAACCCTTCTTCAACCACTTATTTCTGGGACCACAGTCACCTACAAAAGGCTGTGTATTACTGTTAGTTCATTTGCCAGAATTTCAGTACCAGGTTATTTTAACAGAAAATATCAAGATCAGGCATGGAAAAAGAATTAATTTGCAAGAGGAGCTGTGTGTGTGTATGTGTGTGTATGGGTCACTTTATCAGTGCGTGTGTGTGTGTGCATGCGCATTAATGCACAATATCATCAGTACCCTGGAAAAAAACAGTTTTATCTCAGCTTAGTTTTCCAGGTTGCAGACAATTTACTTATTTGTGTCCACTGTACAGATTGTTTTTGTGCCACATGTTTATTCATAGGAAACATGTGTACTCGCATATATATGGATGATCAGTGAGCTCTGTTGCCTGCCTGCTGTCAGGTACGTGAGGCAATTGAGGTGTTCGAGGACTGGATGCTGAAGCAGGATCGTGTGAAGCCCAACTCCTACGTCTTCACCTGTCTCCTGACTGTGCTGGGCCGTGCGGGCTACACCAAGAAGGCTTTCTCGCTTTTCAGGAAGGTAGGCTCCTTTTCAGGCCTTCTGCATTCAGTGAGAGGAATTGATAGAAAGGCTTTGTTTATAAAAATAATAATAATGTTTACTCGCATATTAGGATATTATGCTTTGTGTGTGTGTGTGTGTGTGTGTGTGTGTGTGTGTGAGTAAGTGTGTGTGTGTTTGGTTGGTTTGTTGGTTGTCAGAATGATGAATTGGTTTTTGTTCTTGTTGTCATTCTTTTCCCAAGTAGTCTTTCGTTGAATTATTTTAATATATTATGTTGGGGGTGGGGGGGGGTTGTCATTTTATTGTTGTTGCTTTTTTTCAATAGAAAATCTTTGGTTTCACTGTTTGTATTGAACTGATGTGCAGATGAGGTCAATGGGCATTCAGCCCAAGCCAGCCACATACACCGCTCTCTTCAATGCCTGTGCCAACTCTCCGTGGAAGTCAGACGGGCAAACAAGAGCAGACAACCTGGCCCGTGGAATGAAGGAAAAAGGAAATAGAACCCACATTCATCACAGGAAAAGCCATGGTGAAAGCCTTTGCCATGTGTGGGGATCTGAGACGTGCCTTTTCATTGGTGGATGAATTGTCGCAAGTGTACCGACCAGACCCAGAAATGTTCAGTTTTCTCCTCATGGCTTGTATATCTGACAAAGAGGCAGGCCTTCGTCATGCAATTCAGGTATGTCTTGTGTTAACTAGGAGCAGTTTTGTGTTTTAGAAGTTGTGAAAAAGATGTGAAATGACAGGAAGGTTATGGTCATGGTGAAAATTTATTCAGACATGCTGTGTAGCTTGTAAACTTGTGTAATACACTTTAAAACATTTTATAATCATTGAGTCATGTTGTGAAGAACTAGTATGATATTATGACATTTTGTGTGCTGGTTAGGGGAGGGAATGCAAACACATGAAAGTCTTGTTTGATGCTGGCTTTCAGCAAAGATGCATGAGACACACAGAAAAGGGAGCTATTTTCAATCATTATGTGTTGTCCCCCAAAAATGCATAATTATGTAAGAGCACCAAGAAAATGGGATGTGAAAGAGTGTATAATACTTATGTTGCAGAATTAAAAAGTACTATTTTAAACCAGATCAAATTTTTAGGCTCACACATGTGTTTGTGTGTCTTTTTGTTTGTGAAATAGCTGGAGAGTGGATGGTATACATCATGAACAGAATTACAGGTGATCCTATCTCGATCCCCTCACTCCCCTCCTCCCATACTTTTGTATATGTCAAAGTTTGAAGCAATCACATTGATGACTGGATTGGTTCTCACAGGTGTGGCAGGTGATGCAGCAGATGAATGTGCAGCCAGACCGTCCTCTCTACAACCTGCTGCTTCGCTGTGTCAGGGACTGCAAGGTGGGGGACACGGCAGCTTTCACCTCACTTCTCACTGGAGGGGCGGCACCATCGCAGCTGGAGGCTGGATCTGCTCAGCCAGCGTCTCCACTTCTTTCAGACCCCACAGCAGTTGTTGGTGACACTCTGGAGGTCAAGGGAGTGGAACAGTCAGCAGAATTTGAGTCATCGGCTGCTGACCATGGACAGATTTCTGCACAATCAGAGGTCTTGAATGTAGAAGAACGTGAACTAGAACCTGAAGACAGCAGTCATTTCAGAAACTCGGAGATCAGAGCAAATTCAGAAGATTTGAAAGATCTTCAAAACACTTGCTCCGAATCTGAACTTGTTCTTCACTCTTCTGTAGCAATTCCAGATATTCTGTCTCCAAATTGCTCCACTTCTGAGATTATCTCTCTGGGGGATTTATCCACCAAAGAGAACCGCTTGCTGTTGCTGGGTGGTGTGGACGGCATTTTGAGTCGTATGTCAAAGGATGGAGCAAGCCCTGATGTGGTTACGTTCACTCAGCTTATTAATGTGGCCATGCCAACCGTAGCGGCAGAACAGCAGTTGCTGGACACGATGAAGTCAATGCAGGTGAAACCAGACACTGATTTGGTCAACTCACTTATTCACAAACGCTGCATGAGAGCTGACTTGGCTGCTGCCAAGGTAAAGAGTGTGTGTGTGTGTGTTCATGTGTTCGTGGTTATGTTTTGTTGTTTTGAACATGAAAAATTCAATTTCATAATAGATGGAAAAAGTAGTATTCTACAAACTATGGTCACTCTCACCAGCTATGAACTCCTTTTCAGCCATTCTGACCAGCTGTAAGCAGGGTGTCAAAGCAAGAGTTCTTTCAGTTGTGTTTCTTTTCTTTTTTTCTGATCAGTGATCTCTGTACAAAGGTAACTAATAGCACTCAACCTTGAAAGCCTTTGGAGTTAAGAATGTGTTGAACAAAAGATGTAAATTGTGACAGGAATAATTCAGTATGCTAATAATGCTGTGTTTTGATGTATCAACTGTATTTTATTCTTCGCTGGTTGTGGATCTCCATCACATAATCATGTCACATTGTACCGGATGTCGATTTTTAATTGTTAATATGCAATTAATCTTCAGTAAAAAATCTGTTCAATAAAAAAAAAAAAGATTAAAAACCAGACAAGTCTATTAAAAAAAATGTTATACACCAGGAAGTAGCAAAATAATTGATTAATTTTTGCATTGTAATAAGGTGGTCAGAATGAGGGTTGTTTTTTTGAAAACATTTTTAAAGCAGAAAAAAACAAAATTAGACCTTGATACTTCATTGCAAGGGAGAAGAAAGGTTATGATTTTATAAGCAATGGAAATCTCAAAATCACAACTTCAAGCAGAAAACTGAGAAAAGTGAGTCAGGTGCAGTGTGACTCATTTCATGGTGTAGGGTCATATTTGTTCATGTGTCATGTAGTAAACATGCATGTTTTTTCCTGTCTGTGAAGCCTGTTTTTGTGTGTGTGTGTGTGATTTTTTTAATCATATAAACAAGCTCAAATTCAAGTCTGTTTAGCAGCTGACACAGAAGAATGAGCTGTGATTGAAAATTTTTAAAAAGCTTTTTAGAAAAAGAAATCAGGAGCGTGCCTTTATCAAATTTATTTTCTGTTATGTATAATAAAAAAAAAACCCAGTAAGATCTATTATGATGAAAGTACACATTTCTGAAAATCACTTGCTTTAATTAAATGCAGAGACTGTACAATGTTTGACGAGTGGCATCATGTGTGTGGAACAGGCAGCGAAGGAGATGCTGGAGGAGTATGGGCTGACAGCCAACCAGAAGACATATGGAGTGCTGGCCATGACCTGTCAAACCAAGGCAGATGCTGTGCAGTTACTCCAAGACATGGAGGTTAGTGAAGATGTAGGGACTCCTTAGATCCTGCCTAGAATTTTGTCAGTTTTGGGGGGTCTTTTTTGCTAGTGCTACTGTTCTTCTGCTGTTCAATCCCATCTTATCACATACATTACACCCTGAATCATTCTGTCATACCCATCACAGACAAATGTCCACAAGCGGCTGTCAGTGTCAGACCACTATGAGGTCATTATTTAGAAGCCTTGCACCACTTTTGGGTCACTTTTAGTGAAGTCTTGTCTAATCCATTACACACAGTCTCTTTCTGCTGCACCCCACCCCCCTCCTTCCCAATCTGCTGATGACAATTGACAAGGTGTCTATGTCTCAGTCTCCAGTTTTTCTGCCTGTGTACCCAGCCAGGAGCATAGGTGGTCTTTGAACCCTTGCTTTTCATTTTTGTTTTCATATGTTGTATCCATGCACTGATGCAGAGGCGGCAATCGAAGCAATTATTTTTATACACATGTTCCATGCACAGGCAGCTGACATGAGCCCGAACATGGAGATCCTGGGCACTCTGATTGTCTCGTCAGGCATGAAGTTTGGCTACAAGCTGTGGGTGCTGAGACAGGCTCAGCACCTGGATCTCCAGCCCAACACCAAGTTTTTGCACAACGTGGAGAACAGTCTGGCCATAGTGCGACGCAAAATGGTCCAGGAGGTCAGTATCCATTTCCTTTTTTTAATTTTTATTTTTACCTTAACTGTCTGTCATTGATATTTTCTGAACTTTTGATTTGAACCATTGGAAGGCAATTATGAAATTATATCTGAAAGTTATACTTTCAGGACAGTTTTTGGCCTCTGCATTAATTGCAAGAAATAAAAATATGACTTTTTTAAAGGAAAATAGAGACTCTGCAATGCACTGTTGGGTTAAGACTGGTGTAAATAATGCTTTACTGCTTCTGCGGAACTATATGTCACAAGTGGAAATAGTTCATGAGAGAATAGAAAAGTTGACCTGGGATGAAAATCTTTGTTGTGTTCTTGCTGAATTAGAATTTCCTTTTCTTTTTTAGCATTTTACATGTTTCACATCATTTTCACATTCAGTCTCAGTATGTACTACTTCAGATTTTAATATGATAACAAAATACATGCAATTCTGCTGAAACTTTAAAATTTGATAACAAAATACATGCAGTACTGCTAAAACTTAAAAAATTTGATGATAACAAAACATAAGCAAAATTGTCCTTCTTGCCTGCCAGTAAAAAGGCAACACCTCTTCATGCATTACTAATGTTACAGGAGAAGCAAGGCAAGACACGCAGCTACCTTCTGACACCAGAATTCCAGCAGACTGTAGAGACTTTCACACAGCACTATGAGACCTGGCTGAAACAAACACAAGTTGAAATTCCTTCCCATCCTTGGTCCAACTTCAGGCTGCCGCCCAAAGACGACAAAGATTCTGCTGTTTAATACAAGTGTTTTGTTACCAAATCTTTGAATTTTTGTCTACTTCAGGTGCTTTTTTCTTTGGTCCCATAGCTCTTAAAATGAATGTCAAAATACATTTACCATACAATTTTTTTTAGATGTTTTATTTATCTGAAGAAAGTTTGGAGGTTTACATTCTTTTTTCAAAAATAACAATTGGAACAGTAGGAAAAAAAAATTAGGAAAAAGTTAATCAGTGTTTGTAAGGATTAGAAGGTCTGAATATTTTGCCCTGATGATAAAACATTTTTGTGGACTTGTGTTGGTGACACATTCAACATAGTTGTTATGTTTGTTGTCATCCTCTAAAACCTCTGCCATATACTCTCTGTGCAGCTTTATCTTAGTTAGTTGTAAAAGAAACATTTGATAGTTTGAGTATTTTGAAATGTGTACAAGATATGTATGAATGCAAAATGTTTATTAGATATGCAAATGGAAAAGAATTAAGTGTATGAGTCTTTCACAGTAGAATGTGAAGTCTTTCCTGTGATAAAAATGCAATTCGAACTCCCCACTTATTTGATATGAAGTATGCTTGCGAGTGGTTTAACATTTGTCCAAAAATGTATATGACATAGCCATGTAACACGCACTAAGTACCTTTTTACTATATTGATTTGATTTTGACTTTTTTTTAAATATTTGATTTTGACTTGCACATGTGAACAAATGTTGCACACCAGAATAGTGTGTATGCTGTGCTTTTCTAAAATGATATCATGGATGAATGTTGTAGAGTAATAAGTATACTATGACCATATAAAAGTAATAACAGTCGATACATTTCAGTGCAAATCCCCACTTTATTCTCAATCCCTCTCTTTACCATGAAAATTCTGTAAGATTCGGCAGCAGCAATAAACAAAATATTTTGTTCCTGCAAATAATTACAATACATCAATCACATCTCTTTTTTTTGCATAAAATGAAATAAACAATAACATGTTTTTCACCCATTATGAACGCAAACAAGCTGAACACCTTTCCAGAAGAAACTGATATCAACAAGCTTCAGTATTATGTAAACCATTTATCTTTTCAAATGACAGCTGAAAGCCATGGCATGCTATTTTAGCTCAGTTGGTATTACCTTGCAATATTACACATCTGCTAAAAAACCAAACCAAAACAACAACAAAAAACAGAACCCACACAATTCTTTAAGAAATCTTACTTTATAAATCTAAATATTCATGGTAACTTACATTTCCAGCCCTCAGTTCACATGAGCTTCACTTATTGCTTGTGTTTGGTTGGGGTTTTTTTGGGTAAAATGACACCAGTATGCATGCATTGTTGTTTTTGGGTTTTTTGGAATGGTCATCCATTTCTGCTGGTGCTCAATGGCTTACTCATCCAAAAGACAGAACAGGTTTTTGACATGTGTTCAAGAGGTTCTGCGTGCGTTCACATTCTGGACCAAGGGTTATAGTCTCACCTGAAGGATTCTGGGGGTAATGGAGTCAGTACTGATGTTAACTCCAGGGGAAAAATCCCCTCAAACAGCCGTCTCAGTGGTGGCTTAAACATGGGTCATCATTTCATGAGCTTAACACTCTAACAACTAGGCTATCCTCCTCCCCCTCCCCCTGCCCCAAACACAAAAAAGGTTAAATCTACTGTGCAAAAAGTGTCACTTATTGAAATCATCAACCTCTGTGGAGAATGTGGCCCCTCATTTTAGATGTCGGTGACCCCTCTTTTTTTTTAAATACTATTTAGTCCATTAAAAAGAAACAGTCTATTATAATAATAATAATATATGGAATTTATATAGCGATGATTGTGAAAAGAAGTAACATCAGAGACCATAATAGTAAGATATAATCAACAGAATATAAACAAAGGTTAAACAAACCAGATGGGGGCCTGCTTGGTTGAGTGGGTAGATGTTTTGATGCATGATCCAATAGTTATGGGTTCAAACCCCACTTGTAGATCAGAAAACAACTTCTCTTTGGAGCCAACATTAGTGCAGATTCCCCTCCTCTTCCAGTCTTCAGACAACACTCTGAAGTCCCATGCATGAACAGATTATAAATAATCCTGCATGCATGTAAAATCTCATTTCCTCTTTTGAGGAAGAGTAGACTACTGCCTGCCAATAGGAATAAATGACATAAAGAACAAACATGGACGCTGATATCATGTTCAGAATCACCACTGAAGATAGAATGTGCCCACTCTGATAGGATTGAAAATAGTTGCATAAGCAGAGAAACCTCACCAATGGTGAACCTCAAGATTTCTAAACAAGGAATGTTAAAGAAGGAAATAAACAGTATCATGAAAAATACAATAATAGAGATTTTAAACAAACCCAAAATTTTTTTCTTCTTGATAAAGGAAAAACTTGCATATAACAACTATATTTCAGGTAGAATAAACAGGGGAAAAAAACTGTAAAATGTGTCTATTAGACCTAAACAAACAAGTTGTATGACACAGCATGTTTTGCACTGAATACAATTCTGGTCTCTCCCCTCAACCTATTCTCCATCTTAAAAAGCACAACAAAAAATACAATGCATTCTTGCATAATTTTCTGAAAGCCAACAGGAAGAGTAAACTGACAAATGATCAAGTTAACTTACACAAAGACAAAAGTAAAGTATTAAATTATATCACACACACCACTGGATCATCCCATATTTGGGGGAAAAGGACATTTTGAGAAGCAGAGTTATCCACAGTTGAGTGATACACTCTGTTCAAGAAGAAAACACAATAAGTAAGAAATATGCTGGAGAAATAACTTTCATTCACAACCATGAATGCTTCTCCAGCTTAAATAGTATAATCTCATGTTTTTTCCATGTGTAAAAGCAAGCATACACACCAAACTACTGAAGATTCTTTCAACTGATATGAAAACATTAACATCTTTATCCAGAAACTGGTTTCGAGAGAGATTACCAATGATTCTACAACATCTTAAAATGTTAATCATGATGTAAATGAAAGCATATATGCTTTTCAGTAGACTTTTAAAAAATTAAGTAGCTTTTTTTTCATGGCTTGAATTAAATTGTGTATCGTGTTGTTCTAGCCTCCCAAACTTATTCTGTGATGTGATTACAAACACTCAGAACTTCATGAGCTTTTCCTACTCTGAAGCTCCATTGTGTGTGAACAATGTGTGTGTTTGAACAACATGTGTGTGTGTATGTGTGCACTCATTGCAGTGTTGGGAACATGCACTCAGCTTCTAGTAATATCTTGTAAGAAGAACAGTACTTGTGGCACATCAGTTCTAAAACTACAGATGCTTCTGTACTAGAAGAACAAATGTGTATATTAAGCAGTACAGCATTAACTTTTTCCACTTAAATGGAAAGATGTCATTTAAACTGCCTTTCCTCAAAACACATTCAAATGGGATTTTTTAAAAAAAGTATTGGAAGGGTGATTTCAGGAACATAGCAACATATGGAACTAAAAAGAACTGCTTCTGCCTCTGCACTGTTGAATATTCCATGCACATGACAAAGTCATGTCTGATCTTACTGAGTATCACTTCATAGCATTTGAACACTTAAAGTTTTACTCATCTTTAGTAAACAGATGGTCACGTTTTTATTCAATTTTGAAAGAACAATGTCAGGTAGAATGTCATACTCCATGGTTTTTGTGTGTGTGTGTTTTTCAAAAATGATTTTATTTGCTTTTGGTATTTTTTGGAACACTGACCATTAATTGATGGCTTTCGTTTTAAAAGATACAAAAGAGAGATAATCAGGGGCAACTGATATAAGAGATCAGAAGTTACCTTTTTTGTGTTTCTCCACTATCCCTTTCAAAATGTACAATAGCTACAACGAAACCATATGCAATCACACACACACACATGCATACATTACACATTAGCTCAAAGTTGAAAAAATGTTCCCTCTGTTCTTAAGTCAATTCTCTGTATTGCAAAGGGATGTTAATGGGAAGAAGAGGCCCTCAACATTTTAACTTTAATTTCAAATGTTGCAGGATCACTTTAACAGAATAAATTAATGATCAATAATAATAATAAGAGTGAAATGCAAAGCTTGACAACATGACATCAATTCACAGAATTCTGGACTACAACCCCAGTGACCCAGGCAAGAAATAACACCATCATTCACACTCTCAGCTGTCCCCTCTGTGAAAGTTGTCTAAATACCACATTCGGCATGCACATAGGTTATATTAAACATCATTTTCTCTTTCCATACATCCTTATAAGCTGAAATCTACATTTTCAGTTTTTTACCCCATCTTTTGTACATGCACACTTCACATTCGCTCAATATACTTTTAATTGTCATATGAGCACATTTTCACAGTCAACATGTCTCACTCATATCTTAAAGTAAAAATTCACTCTTTTCACTGCACACCCATACTACACTCGACCATGAGGAGGACTTTTTCATTGGAATTCATCACAAGTCTCAATCTTCACTCTACATATTCTTCACATCATTCCCGTGTTCAAATATTTAGATATTTACAATGGTACCAAATACCACCCTTTTTACAGTATTGTTATGCATACAACGAAGATGAGAAGAGATGGCAAGTGTCTCATTTTTGTGGCTGACTGGAAGCAGTCTTGCTGTCGGAAGCTGTAGATGCTGCTGCTGCCGTGAACATCTGCACACATGACAGACACCCCACCATGTCAAATCAAACTGAAGGTTTAAGGAGCAAATCTTTTTCTTTTAGGTAATAACTGTAATTGTCCACTTGTTAGGTGCCTTTCCAAAAGCCAGTAGGTGCTTCATAATCAACATATCTGGTACCTTCTCACATACACAAGCATATACCATGCACAGGCAGGCACAAGTACACCTCACACACACACACTTCATTACATATGAGCAACACTGCATATATAATTATATAAAACATCAATCAACGGGTGGGAGGGTCAACAAGAAAAACGAGAAAAATATGTGAACTGTTGTCTCAATACATTTCACTGGAGAAATGAGATCTAAGAAAGCTGTTCAGTAGTAGGAAATCTCTAGTACAAGTCCAATTCAGAAAAATAAAATAGTGTACATCAGTTTACTGCACATAAGATAGAACTTTAAATATGTGAGAATCTTTAGGCAAAACAGAGGACACAAGGAAGTGTTAACATATAAATGAACTCAGAGAGATGTAACATAGCATCTCAAGAAACACACTTGAAGCACAATCCATGATTCTCTCAACTTTTTAAATAATGAGCATGAAGAAGTTATTCACCAACATACACTTGAAATACTCTTTACCTTAGACTTTGAATATTCTCATACTGTTTGCAGCTAATTCAGTCAAATGCCATGGTAATATGAATGCTAAATATTATGTTGTGGTAATACTCACTGATTTGATAAACTGTGCTGTCAAGAAGTTTTTAGCAACAGAAGTCATGTTTTTCTTGGAGCCCATCTTACAGCGCACATAACCATAGAAGTTGGCACCAGTCATCAAGAACCCCACCACAGCAACCATCTGGACATTGGAAAAGTTCACCAGTCAAAAGAGAAGATGAACATATATATGTGCGACTCATTCAATCAGAGGACTATATAACAAAAATAGATAAATAAGGTTACAAAAACTATTATCAATCATGAGTACATTCACACAACATACAGTATGAACATATGAATCATGAGTGCATTAAGACATACACAATATTTCATGCTGTGGATAATATGAATGAAGAACAAAGGAGACTGTCCATAAATTTCTTTCAATTACACTACTGACCTACAAGAGCAAATTAACAGTTTGTGTCAGTATGCGTTCCCATCAAATGGTTAACTTGCTTGTCATATTGGCACAAAGACAGCTTTCTCTTTTTAACAATCATTCATTTATTTGAAATCTAGAGAAAGTGTATACATATATGTTCAGTTAACAATGTGTCACTGACAATTTACATGGGCCTATAATCATTATAATTCAGTGCAAATTTATTGATTGCTCAATTACATATACACTAACAATAATACACAGGAGCGTGCGAGCATGCGCGTGCACACACACACACACACACTACATTAAAATAGTTTTTAGTTTCTTGTTCTGCTCATATTTAAAATTCCATTATGAAGTTGTTTGAGAATATAAGACAAAGCCCAACAATTTTTTCTTATAGCAGCTGGCTTATTTCTTGCTAATAACTATCCATTACTTTTATAATGTAAGACAGCTGGCAGCATTATATCTTTCATCCAATACAATCTGTATTATTCATCCAAAACAATCTGCAATAAAGAAATAAATTCTAAAGTATTAGTACATAATACTTACAAGCCACTTGAAGTTAAGGCCGAAAAGGGAGATGAAACAAAAAACAACCCAGAGGATTTGAGAAACGACCATAGAGAGCCAGAATATCCGTGACTCCACAGCTGAGATCTTTCTGCTCCCTGGGGTACCCTGCAAAACACAGTACAATGTCACTGTTATACTTTGACGAGACACTTTGCACTGTGTGTGTGTGTGTTTATCTGTGTGAATGCATGTGTATACCCTGCATATGTGCATGCATGGCATGTGTATCCACGCATGTGTGTGAAGTAGTAAGAGTGTGTTTGAAACTGGTGGATACTAACTAATGTACATAAATACTATGTTTAAAACAACAAATACAAATATATAAATAATTAAATAATATAACGACATCAAAACTTTCAAAGATATTTCTATTACAAATATTCATATTTCTTTGTAAAGAGACACAAACAAAAAGACAGCATAACAGACTATGACAAATGTATAATTAAACCATGTTTACTGACAAATTAACAAAATGCAACATTCACTCACCTTTCTGGATTCATAAACCCAGTGACTTTGACCTTCATCGTCCACATAGTTCCACCATCTTAGCCCCACCAACAGTCTGCCTGTAAAACAGCCCAGTGTTTTCATTTACTTCAGTATATATTTATATCCTATTGTGCTTCAGTATGCATTTAAATCACTAAAAACTACACAAAAAGAGCACTGAAAAAGAGTAAGTTGAAGTAACAACTTTACCAAAAAAAAGATATATAGTACTGTGAACAGAACTATATAAAATATACATCTTACTGTTCTTAAAACACATTCTGAGTGAAGGACAATTGTAACTCTTTCTTTTTTCACAGTAACTTCAAAAGTTATTTGTTGTTCTGTAAATTACATGCATTACTTAGACATGCAGGCACAGAAAACAGATTTTGGGGGGAAAAGTAAAATGATGTACATTTAAATAATTTTCATAACATATACATATTTTCTACAATTGATACATTCTGCAGCAAATATATTATTTAAGAAAACTATCTGGACATGTTTTCTTTCTCTTTTTAAGATAAAGTCCTGTGTCTTTTAAATCAGTTAATGTCAGCTTTAAAAAAAAGTACTTGACCCACACCTGTATTTTACTTAAATTATTACTGACGCATCAGCATGCGAATTACTTTCAAAAAGTGCTTTTGAAAAATGAGTAATCTAATCAAGCAGCAGGTGTGTCCCTAGCCTAATAAAACATGATTTGAGATTAACTTGTCACCAATTTCTGAGTACTGCAGTCTCAGAGAACAGCATATAATTATGCAATTTCAAAATCAACAATTTCATGTTTCATTGTTTGTCTAATTGAATAGTGATAGAATCCAACCTGTAATATTTTTGACAGTCCAAAAGTCCATGCACAATAAAAGCACTAGGACAATGAAGTTTGTGATAAAACTGGAGCTGAAGAATTCACACATCACATAGGACAAGACTGCAGCTGCACGAAAGAAGATGTGGAAGAACACAGCAACTGGATGTCTGGAAAAAAAAGCCAACATTTGATTGAATAAGAAAACAGGATGTGAATGAGGTCAGGGACATAATTTTCTTAAAAAAACAAGAACAATTTTTATTCCTCTGTATCACAGTGATATATGTTGCTTTGAGCACCAATACAGTTGTAAGAAATGTACCTAACAACCATGATGAAGGAACATACACATGTGCACACACTCACACATTTAAGTGCACACACACACACACTCTCTCTCACACACACACACACAAGGAGAGTAGTAAGACAGACAATAAGGTTCAGAGTTTTGGTAAACTTCAAACAAAACAATTCCAGCAATTTACCAAAACAATTTCTTAACTGCAAATAAAATCACTAAGGTCACTTATTAGTTATTATAATACTCATGTCTTTCTCATACAGAAGCAGACAAAAAAAAGTCACCATACATACTTGAGTCTCTTCTGATGGTCCAACTCATCCTCTTCCCCAAAGTTCAAAGTCACGTCATCTGATTCCCTCATTAAACTCTGAAAGAAAAGCCCAAAAGCAGTCGTAAAAATCTTGATTATCATGCAATATCAGCAACAACTATCTCTTTTATACAAACTCTTGTGGTGTGTGTGTGGGTGTGTGTGTGTGTCTCTCTCTCTCTCTCTCTCTATATATATATATATATACACACACACACATATATATATAAATATATAAAAATATATATATATATATATATGTTGTGTGTGTGTGGGTGTGTGTGTGTTGTGTGTGTGTTGTGTGTGTGTGTGAACAAAAATTTCATTAAGGGAGTGTCACTCTTTCAGTCTTTGCCAAATATCATTACATCAAATAAACTATGTTGTTGTTGTTGTTGTGCGTTACCCAGCTTAACACTCTGCCTCTGGGGGTAACCCAGAATGCACACACTCACTCATCCCACCTAACAATTACTGTGAGTTTGAAACTGCACACTGGATGAGAATGTTGTGTGTATGACCTTTTTTACTTTTTAAGTACCTTGCCACATAGGCAGCTATACTCCAACTTCAGAGGATTTTTTCTCCTTTTAAGGAGAGTACAGGTTGTTATGTTAAGAGCTTGTCACCGCTGAAGGCAATCTCAACACAACATTTTATAACATAACATTTTAGTGTTGGCCTTGGCAATTAGCTGACATCCATCACTGACAATGCTTTTGACATGGGCCAAGATAAACTATGATTTACACCAAATAAAAGAAATTGGGAAAAAAGTATAAGTTTGAAGATGAAAAAAAGTAAAAAAGTATGTTCTTTCGAGCCAGAAGGCCCATAGAGCCGGAGCTTATCCCGGTTTCTGTAGCGTTAAGCGAACTGATGGTTTTTCACCACCCCTGTGACAGGACGCTAGTCTGTCGCCAGATACTTCCCCAGCAGAGCTGGTACCCACTTGTACACCTGGGTGGAGTGAGGAAAATAGGAGTAAAGTGTCTTTCCCAAGGACACAACACCGAGCCGAGCGGGGATCGAACCCGCGACCTCTGGATCACGAGTTGACCGCCTAAACCACTCGACCACGGTGCCTCCTTAAGTTTGAAGATGAACCTTGATAAAAACATTTCACAAAATGTTATTTACAGCAGATTCACTTTTATATACTACAGCTTATAATGTTGCAGCTGATAGAGTTTGAGAGAGAGACAGACAATGACAATGACAAATTCTTTTATTTCGAGGATAATGAATAAGCACCCATGTACTTTTTTACATCCAGTCCCCACCCTTAGGGATACATATATATGATAATAAAATAAAATAAAGCCAATACCAATACACTCACACAGTAAACAGGGGGAAAATCCACACACAAAATCACCGAAAAAGAGAGAAAAAAAAAAGTGACAACAAATGATACAAGAAAGACAAACAGAGCAAAACAAAAAAGCACAGAAACAACCCAAAAAATAGCAAAGAAACCAAGAGCAAAATAAAAACAGCAACAACAATAAGGGGAGGGGGAACAACCAAATAAGAGAGAGAGAGACAGACACACAGACAAACATACAGACAAACAGACAGAGAGTGAAGATAATAATATGTTATACATACATGTTTCATTTGTGTACGGTGTGTGTGTGTGTGTGTTTTTTTTTCTTTCTTTTTTTTAATATCGAGGATAATGGAATAAGCACTCATGTGCTTTTTTACATCCAGTCCCCGTGTGTATGCAGTTTTTGTCAATTTTGTCATCTGTTCCCATCCGGCACACAATGGCCTACTCTTACGAAAAGCGGAACAGGGTTTAACGTGTGCGCAAGATGTTCTGCATGCGTGTGTGTGTGTGTGTGTGTGTGTGTGTGAGTGAGTGAGTGGTGAGTGGTTTTTTGGGGGGTATAAAATTTTTTAATTTTATATCGGGGATAATGCCCAATGGAATAAGCACTTATGTGCTTTTTTTACATCCAGTCCCCATGTGTATGTGGTTGTGTAAATTCTGTCATCTGTTCCCACTGGCACACAATGGCCGACTCTTATGAAAAGCGGAACAGGATTTAACGTGTGCACAAGATATTCTGTGTGCGTTCGCACATGGGACCTCGGTTTATAGTCTCATCCAAAGGACTGTGTGTGTGTGTGTGTGTGTGTGTGTGTGTGTGTGTGTGTGCCTGCAGTGCTATCAGTTTATGGTGGGAAGCACAGGCTGCAGCTGGGTTGTGTGTATTTTGACTATGCAAGTATGTACATTTTGCCCAGAGATTTTTATCATAATTTCCTTTATTATGTTGGAAAATATGCCATATGGGCATCGTTCAGGAACATCAACCCTGTCAATTTATCTTGTTGTGGGGACTTTACCTTGTAACTACTGTTTTACTGTGCATGGTGATGGTAGTAAAATGACCAACTGAACCTTTCACAGGCCAACAGTAACTTCGATCATGAAACTGTGCTGAGCAATGTTGTTGGCAGTGGACAGAAACTCAGAAATTCTAGACATTTTTTGGGAAGTAAGCAAAAGCAACAAAACAAATAGCAAACAACGAAACAAATTAAGTCATATCTGATGTTATTCTGCCATACATAGTGCGATGCTGAATCATACTACTCGTGATAATGGCTAGGAAACTTGTACTTAACCCGTACAGCGCGATGGGCCACAATCGTGGCTTCCCGGTAGACTGCGATGGGCCACGATCGTGGCCTTGCATAAGTCAGGTTCAACATCAGGTTCATATTATTGTAACTTTAGGGAAAAGTGCCTCCTTTTCACTTGGTAGGGTTCCTCAAGTGTCTAACTTCCAGTCCTTTGTGTGATTAGGGTTACTAGGAGTGATGATGATCTGGAAAGGAATGTTGTTGACACCACCCTAAAGGAGTCAGTTGTGGAAGTGATAGGCTAGTGACCAACCTAAGACACTGAATGAAGTGGAGTCTTATCTCACACTTCTAATGCCTTTAACACATGTTGCTTGGCCTTGTTGTTCATTCTGTTCTGTGTCTCTGCCATGAAAGGGGTGTAGTTGATGAAAAGTAGAGGGTGAGGTGGCTTACCTGTCAGGGAGTTTTTTCAATACAATTTGTGGGATATCTCCTGCTACATACTAGGTAATGTCTTTTTTGTTTTTTGTATCACATTCTACATTGTCTCTACTTTCCAAAAATGTATAGGTTTACCTATCTAGTGTTAATCATAAGCATGTAAAAACCCTAAAACAGAACAAGGTAGCCACTGCTAAACATTCTTGGTTTTAAGTGCAATTCCTGTGAGCGCCAATAATTATATCCAGCAGTGGAAGGGTTAAGTTGTACTGTATATGACTATGAGTGAGAGTTCTACCAATGTGTGGTATGATTATAGAAAGTTATTTTTCTAAACCCTACAGACATGTTACGAGTTATAGTCCATTAATTTTAAAATGCAATTCATGGTAACTATAAGAATATGATCGGATAGCTACTTGAATTTACGCAAAACAACAGTCTTCTACACTCACACTGTTGTGTTCGTCTGCCATTTTGATACGTCAACACGGAAACGTGGATTTCCTTCAACTTCCTGTAGTGTCATTTCCGGTAATCAAAACCAAGGCAACAGGTGGTTGTCTGCTCTACACAGCAATCTTGTCGTTTTTTACTTCTTGTTTTCCACAGATTAGTTCTCCTCTGGCAATATGATGAAAACCCGTGGCCGAAGCCAACATTTGAGATAGAAAAACTTGTGCACGCAGGCATGTGTGTGCGTGTGTGTATGTGTGTGCACAAGTGGGTCTATTTTTTCCCCATTTTATTCTTATATATGAGGATAATGGAATAAGCACTTATGTGCTTTTTTTACATCCAGTCCCCGTGTGTATGCGGTTTTGTTAATTCTGTCATCTGTTCCTACCGGCTCACAATGGCCTGCTCTTACGAAAAGCTGAACAGGATTTTAACGTCTATGAGCTGCATGTGGGTTGTTGTCTTCAACTTAATGTATGTTCACTATAATTAGTGATATTTAGACGTGAAAGTGTGTGGGAAGTTGAAGTAGGGAGGGGAAGAGGGGTATTTGTTTGGGTTTCTTGTTTGGGTTGGGTTTTGGGTTTTTGGGGGGTGGGGGTGTTTAGGTTTTTTTGTTGTTTTGGTTGGGGGTTTGTTGGTTGTTGTTTTTTGGGGGGGGTTTGTGGGTTTTTTTTTTTTTGGGGGGGGGGGGGGGGCAAGAACAGAAGATAGCAAGTGTGTTGGTATGCAAGCGCATTAAACAAAGTAATGAAAAAAACTCTTTTAAAAGTTTACCTTCAACATGAGCAAGATGTAAACTCAACAAAAGGTTAACATGAAATATTAATGTAATTTAATTATTCTACTGGACTGTGCAACAAACAATTAGTAGTGTCGAAGGCTAACTTTAAATTTTCAGTTACAATTTTGAGATACTGTATAGAAAATGTAGGTAAAAAAGTTTTACAAATACATCAAATGACAGAGAGAGAGAGAGTGTGTGTGTGTGAAAGATATTGTGAAAAGGATGTCATCATTATCAAAGCATTACTTTTGTATATCAAAGCACCTAGCATTACAAAGTCAATCCCAAAATCGGAAATCTCACTGGGATGGAAATATAATCACAACATCATTAAGTGGCCAATTATGGTCAGGTACTTAGTTTATCAGCTTTTCTATTATATTGGTATCCTAATCCTTTTTTCTGCTACATTTATTTTAGGACCACTGGCAGTTATTTATCATGGGGGCTTTGGTCCAGAGAGGAGATATGAGCAAATAACATCAAAACATTGACGTTTAACTTAACTGTTCATGGGTACCACCACACAGACATCTACCTGGGTGTATTAGTAAACTCTGATCTAAAGACTGAATCAGAAAAAAGTCCTGACAGTTTTCCCATCATGGGGCACTGTCAGGCTGTCAAAGGTATTATGCCAGAAGCCATCACAGGGCACTCAAGAAAATCTCAACTGTCTTCATTGCTGCTGTTGTCAGTAGGAGCTCCACACAATGCCCCCAGGGTCCACCATCTCTCTCTGTCTCTGGTGAATTCTACAATCTACCGTGGCCCTCCAAGACCACTGATTTCAGCTTTGTTGGCAATGTAGGATGCTGGTGGTCTGTCTTTTTCCCTTCTGCCCTCAACCTTACCTTGGAGAACTGTCGTTATCAATTTATCTATATATTTCTGTTTGCATGACCAATGTACCTCAGTCTGTGCTTATCAATTTCATCCAACATTTGTCTTTGGAATAAGATTTCATCAGGAATGCTTTCATTCAATCTTCTGTCTGACCATTTGACTCTTAGAAGTCACCTGTAAAACCACATTTTGGCTGCATTTATTTTGTCTCTTTCCAATTTTTGTAGTGTCCAGGTTTCTGACTCATACAGCAATACAGACCAGATTAGTGTTTTGACAGTTCTAATTTTGATGTAATTATCTAGGTATGCCTCAGTCTTTCCAAATGTTGTATGACTAAATCATCTTTTGCCTGGCTATACTGACTCTAGGCTTGACATCTTGTAGAAAGGAGCCATTATTTTCTTTTACAAAACCAAAATTTTTAAAGTTTGGACATATTCCAGATCTGTTCCATTCATTTTGATACTCTGAAGGGTAACTGTACATGGCACTCAAAAGGGTAAACAGCACTCAAGAAGCTAGTCTTCTTCCAGTGAGTAGGCAGTGTGACCATAAGAGAATTATAGACATGGCAAATGACCAGTGTTCTTTTAGATTGGTGTGTATGCAATTTTTGTGTGTCTGCATTTGTGTTCTGCAAAAAGATTTAAGATCAAAAGTCATATGAAAAATATAAATTTAAAAAAGCAGGAATGTGGACTGGGAAGGCATGACATAAGCCAGAAAGGATGGGGACGGGATATCCTGGTGGTTAGAGTGATGTATTTGTGATCTACTGACCCTCGTTCAAGAGGATTTTTCCTCTGGAGTTAACATCAGTGCCAACTCCACTCTCCCCCAAAGTCTTTTGGATGAGACTATAAACCAAGGTCCCGTGTGCGAACGCATGCAGAACATCTTGCGCACACGTTAAAACCTGTTCTTCTTTTTTGAAGAGTAGGCCATTGTGTGCTGGTGGGAACAGATGACAAAGTTGACAAAACTGCATACACACGGGGACTGGATTAAAAAAACACATGAGTGCTTATTCCATTATCCTCAAAATAAAAATTAAAAAAGTAAATTTTAAAAAAGGAGATGACAGAAAGAAAAAACAACAAAGAGAAGGATGGAAAGGATGAAACTGGTCACACTGATTTTTTTTCAAGAGGTACAGATCCCCCGAGGGGATGCCGGGGGCCTATCAGTATAAATAGCATCCCCACATTCTGGAAATTCTGTGCTAGAAATTTCCTCTTTTCTATCACTCTCTTTGTTTCTGCCTTGTTCCTTTTCTTCCTGTCACCTCCTTCTTGTCTATTTTCTGCTTCTTGGTCCATTCTCCTGCCTTTTTTCCAGGAAGAACTTAAAAGGTAACTATTCTCTCTTGTGCCGAAGTCGGATGCGCTGGGCCTGACTTGTCAGGCGCTTTAACGGCAGCGTGACGCATTTTCGCTCATATAACAGACAACAATAGTTGCTGTCTGAGCGTTCGACGAAGAAGAAGGAAAGGTACAGATACTTAAGATCTCTAACAATCCCACAGGGAAGGAGAGAAACACTCCCACAACGAGTCAATATGCAACACCTCACTTTCCTTCATGCCAAATTTTCACCAAACATTTCATTACAGACAAAGAATGAATTCTCAACATATTTTATTCATATACATTCTCGCACGAGGTCATATCAACTGTTCATTATATTTTACTGCAGAAGACGCAGTCACATACAAAACAGTATTTCTCAGAAATCCATACGCTCATTTTCTTAAATGAACTCAAAATTATCATCAACTGACTTTTTTTCAACTTTTCTTGAGTCCCTCCCACCACCCCAAAAAAAATCAAAAGAAAGTGAATTTCTTTCTTACACAAAAATCAATGGTAAGGAACAGGTAAAGCCACTTTCTGAGTATGTGTTATCTATATCAACTGGAAGATGAATAAGCAGCCACCAACAAAAATCAATACATACAATGTCCATCTTTGTCACATCACATTCAGAGTAGACTATAACTGACAGATCTTGAGCAAGACACAAGTCACTTGCAGATTATAAAAGATGAATCGCAGTCCTCTGAAGAACAGACGATTTCTGGCTGGTTTGCAACATGCTTTGGTTGCCTAAAACAGCTCGTGAAGTGGTAATTAATGCCTTTCCCAACAAAAAAACCCTTTGGATTTGCAAAGATTGCATTAGATCACAGACATTAATCAGGACAACATATTCATGGTGCTTACAGTACAGCTAGTCTATACATTTATTTAAGAATTACAAACTAAAGACAAATATACTCGTAGTACACCTTTCAAAATTTCAAACTGAAGACATATGAATCAATATATTGAATTTTACAACACCTAAAACCACCACTTAAATAAAAAATGATAATCATGTATGTAGCATGTCTCCATCACTGCTGTCATCAATCAGAGCTCCATGCAATGCCACAAGGATCCACCCTCTCTCTGTCTCTGCTGAGCTCTGTACCTTGGAGGACTGTTGTCATCAGATCTATTTGTGCAATATTTTATGTTTGCATGACTAACGGACGTCAGTCTGCACTTATCAATTTCAGTCAATATAATAATAATAATAATAAATGGAATTTGTATAGCGCTATATCTTGCAAAGACAAATCAGAGCGCTTGCATTCAACATATTCTTACAGAGTCATGCAGCCAATATCTGTCTTTGGATTAAGAGTTCAAAATGCTGCAGCTTTCACTTGTTCTTCTGTCTAACCATTTGACTCTTAAAAGTTACCTGTAGAACTACATTTTGGCTGCGTTTATTTTGTCCCTTTCCAATTTTCATAGTGTCCAGGCTTCTGACCTATACAGCAATACAGGCCAGATTAGTGTTTTAGCAATTCTAATTCTGAGATATTTAGATATGCTTCAGTCTTTCCAAATGTTAACTGAATAATATTTTATTTTACCATACTGATTCTAGCCTGGACTTATAGACAAGAGCCATTATTCTCTTTCACAGGGTCTATATATTTGAACTTTTGACCATATTCCAGATCTGTTCCATTGATTTTGAAATTATGAGTGGGGGCTAGAAAATGATTGCAAAGATTGATATTTATTCTGTTATATTCATCTTATTCAGAATATGATAAATATAACAAAATAAAAAGAAATCTTTGCAACAGTTTTCTAGCCCCCACTGTCCCCTTCCCTCACCTCCTTTCTAAAAAGAAAAAATGGAATACAAGAATTCAAAGTCTACCCCTATCCTCCAAATGAATAAAAACTATCAACAACAATCTTAAACAAAATCAAACAAAACTCAATCAATCAAATCATAATCCTGAATTAAGAAAGAGCAAAGGAAGCTATGTGTTCATCAGTCAGTATCTCCCTTACACAATGCAAACTATGCCTCTCCTTTGTTACCATGCCGTATATGACAGTATGCACATACCAGTAGGCAAGGCAGTGGGAGAAGGATCTTCCATTCCCTTTCACTGTAATACTCCTTGTGCTAATCAGGCAACCAGGATAACCAGAAGAAATAAGCAGCGACAGGATAACCAGTGGAAATAAGCAATGACCCAGGTAAACAGATCTGACAATCTATTCATCTGTTGCAATTAAATGATATCACACAGACACATGTGATTAACATCCATGAATATATATTTCCACGTGATGCCCCTGAGGTTATGCATTTTTTAAAGACTATTACATAGTTTATTCATGAAAATTGGCTGAAACAACCACAAAGTTTTATTGCTGTGTTGCAAACATGTAGACATTAACAAAAATGCTCATTTGTTAATACCACCAGAGACAAACAAAGACAATGAAAAGTACTTGGAAAACACACACATGTCTGGATGAGGAAGCCGAGTAGAGAGGATGAAAGAATGGGAAAATTCTGACCAAAAATACTTTGAAAAACTGACAATTCAAGCACATGACTTTCATAAGGCAGAGATACTATTAATTTTATAGACGTAAAGCAAACCCAATATGGGGAATCACAACAAATTGGTTGACTTGCATGCTGACCATCTAGCACAAAGTTATTGTAAGATGGCACAAATTAAATATTATTTAATGCAAATCTGAAAAAAGGAATACATATATAGATATGTATATGGAGTACACACAGCATGTATGCTACTGTCCATGTTGGTAGACTTCCATTGTTCCTACACTGATTTCAGTAGTTAATTGGCAGCTGTTGCTCATTTTATTGCTCAAAAGAAAAATCGCCATAAACATCTTTCTCCACAATAAGAAACAAGGAAAGACTCCCACACACAAATTTTTAAGAAATGTTGTTCAACGTTTGAAGTAAGCTTTCAGAGATTTGTTGCAGAATGTTGGTCTGATTTTGAACATGTGGTGACTTGTAACCATAGTCTATTCTCCACTCTCTCTGGCTGTCAGTTTATGATGTGAGAATGGTATCAGAACTTCTCCCATACCCCACCCCCCTTGTCACCTCCTCTTTTATTCTTTTTTCTTCTTCTTTTTTGTGTGCACATTTTTCATGGACAGAAAGCATGTCAGTACATGGCACCAAAGATGGAATTCCTTTTAAAGGTAAAGCATCTTCCTTTTCTGAATAAATTATATTTTCACAACACAACTTTCAGCAAGCACTAACAGTTTTTCACTTCAATTCAAAAATTTCATTCATGCATTACGTCTTCTTCTTCGCTGAACGCTCAGACAGCACAGCAGCTACTGTTGTCTGTCATATGAACGATCATGCATTAAATTCCTGTTAAGCACCTGACAAGTCAGGCTCCGCGCATCTGACTTCAGTGTGGGAGAGAATTGCTATTTTTTAAGTCTCTCTGGAAAAAAAAAGGCAGGAGAAAGGCCCAGGACGGCAAAAAATAGGCAAGAAGGAAGTGACAGGAAGAAAAGGAACAAGGCAGAAACAAAGACACGAATAGAATAAAGGGAATTCCTAGCACAGATTTTCCAGAAAGTGGGGATGCTATTTACGTTGACAGTCTACTGGCATCTCCATAGGGAATGTATTAGGAGTATGCTTCAAAATATTAATGGTCTACACACCAGAGTTAGGAGTGGTGAGCGGCTGTGTGTGTGTGTGTGTGTGTGTGTGATGCAGGTGGAAAAGGAATTCAACTACTGGACGGGGTCAGGAATGGTTAGGGAAAATGTTTGAATAAGCTCAAAAGGAATTCTGCTCATGCGCTTGCACACATTTTCAACAAACTTTAAAACACCCAGAGCTAAGGTTAATTGCAAACAATCAATTCTGCATGGCATAAGATCAGGAAACGTGCAACAACACCACCACTCCTACTGCATCATGTTTATGTTATTTTACCTCTCCCACTTCCATTAAATGAAAAGTACCATCTCCCAGCAGTCTCTGAAGATTCTGAATAGTGAAAGTGACCACCATTCCACTGGAGACTTTATTTTTACTTACATCTACTGTGAACTTCCAATCTTTAAGGGAAACTGAAATCATCACTTTTACATCTCTTGTCATTTAACATATTTTCTTACAATTGTGAGCAGTAATGAAAGGAGACTGCAATGCAAACAATAACAACACATTAAAAAACAAAAAAAACTAACAGACAAAAACACTCATAAAACCAAACTTCTTCAGAATGTCCACCAAAAATGACTGTTTCCTTCAGACTCCATTCTAGCTGATAAATTAAACTGAGAGAAAAGTTTTACAACCGATGAATGAAAAATGAAACACTATGTTACTCGTAAAACACTCACAGACAAACACAGACCACCACTTAAAAAAAAATAATTGGACAGATGCTATAGCCAAGTGGTTAAGACCGTTTGACTTCAATCCTATGAATCCATGAAGTTAGTTTGAATCTTGGCGGCATCATGTGAAATACAGATCAGGATTTTTTCCATCTCCCAGGTCAACTTCAAGAGCAGACCTGCCATTGCCTTAATTCCCTTCGTGTATATACACATGCAGATCAAATATGCACATTAAAGGTCCTGTAATTCATGCCAGTGTTCAGTGGGTTACAGAAACACAAACATACCCAGCATGCAACCTATACATTGAAACCAGCTGATCTGAAGTCAGATTGTGTTGGCTGGAGCCATCAGGCAGACCTCCTGAAAAGTAACAAGTACAGGAGAAGACCAGGCACTACTCACCCCACCTGTTAAGGGAACAGAGAGAGGGAGAGGGAGGAGGATTTAAGAGCCTAACGCTATTGCTGTTACACAAATAGACAAACTGTAATTCAAGAAAGAATTGAGAAAATCAATATCTACAATAAAAGTTTTGTGTTTATAATAAAACTACTTTCTTACTCAAGGATTTTTTTTCATTTCTTTATCTTCACAGTTAAAATACACAAAAACCAAACTGGTTTCAATAATCACCTTTTCTGATGATTTAAATCAATAATCTTTGGGGGTTTTCTTGATCATTGATATTACATGTGAGTGTATGTGGGCATACATACAAACACATCATGGAAGAAAGAACAAAGAAAATTGGTAATGTTGTATCTGATTAAAAGAAAATATTGTTTTTGAGTTAAAAGAAAATTGATATTGTTGTTTCCAAAATACAGAGAAAAAAATAGTAGAAGCCCACAAACTGTGATGAAGCATCATTCAAATGTACTGTGTGCAGTAATATTCATGTTTGTGTACTCATACATGTTTCTATGAGCTCCTTTCACTTGCAGATACAACTCACCATCGCTGACACTCGAAGAAGCTTGACCAAACCAGTGATGACAAAACTAGGTAAAAAGTATTTTTAAAAATTAATAATAATAATAAAGTACTTGCTTTACTTTTGAAAGTAGTAAAAGTAACAGTTCCATAACACAAAACTTTCATCCTTTAATCTAAGAAAGAAATGTCCCCAACACAAAAATTTTGTGTTTTGATTTATCACCAAAAGAAACCATAACATTCAACAGCAAGTGAACAACAGTCATTATACTTTCATAATAATAAATCATAACACTATTTCATTACAACCTGTCAAAGACATGAACACAAGTATATCTGTCATCAGTGGGTGTCATAAAACACTGGCAAAAACAACAACAAAAACAGAAAAAGACACAAAAATATTCATAAACACTGGTTATAATATGCTTCTTTTTTATTACCTGAATCAAAGATTACGCAGCTTTCTACATGCAAGACTACAAATACTTTTGCTCTTCCTTTAGTACACCTCAAAAAACTTATCTCTTAACAAAACAGGGAGAAAAAAAGAAAGAAAAAAGCTGTCTTAAACAGCACACACACACACACACAACTATCAAAACCTCATTACTAAATTTTATTTTGCGTCTAAACCTAACCTTGATAGAATAAAATACCATAAGCCAGATTCAGGAGGGATATAACCTGGTGGTTAGAGCATTGTGCTCATGATTTTACAGCCTGGGATACAGCCTGGGTTTGAACCACCACCGAGGTGCCCACTCAAGGGGATTTTTCACTTCAGTTAACACCAGTGCTGATTCCCCACTCCCCCAAAAGTCCTTCGAACGAGACTAAAAATCAAAGCCCTGTGTGTAAATACACGCAGAACATCTTGTGCACATGTTAAAAAACCTATTTTGCCTTCCGGAAGAGTTGGCCAATTGTGCCAGTAAGAATGGATGATAAAAATATATTTGAAAAAAAAACACAGTCACATTGGTGTCATGTTTAAACATCATCCTCTAAGATGGAATGCAGCTTCCTTAACAGTAGGCAAAAACAGTCACATACACAAAAATCTCTCCACTGATGAACCTCAGAGCTCTAGCCAAGGAACAACAACAACAACAAAAGCCAGATTCAAAATGCAAAAAATCCCTGAAGTCAGAATGTGGTTACCTAAATGGTGGGGGTGTTGGGGGGGGGGGAGGGGGGGATGGTCACATGCGAAAAATATCACCAAGAACCTTGGGAATTCTAGCCAAGGGATGAAAAAAAGTACACAGTTCATAGGAGCTAAAAGATAAGCTAAAAGAAGGGTTAATCTTATTCAATAAAGTAAATGGTCCTCTTTGCAGCGCACAGAAAAATAACTTTCAACATCCATGATTTTTTCAAGTTATTTGTTGACAGGAACTCTTCAGATAATAAAAAGACATAAAGGAAAATTTACCAATCTTTTCATCTTTTTTTAACGCTTTTATTACTTGATATGGTTTGTTTAATATGTGTGTTATTAAAATGTTTTTCCACTGTAAATGTTATGTTGTGAATTCCTGGAAAAGTCAGTAATATTCCACAATGGCTCAGATAGTAGAGCAGATGACTGCCGTGGGGACGCAAAGGCAGTCACTTTTGTGGCACTTTCACATTTTCAGGACAAGTAACTACCGCTTTGTTGTGCACTTACAGGTCATACACAACAAGAAACGTTAATTGGAAGTTTTATTCACAGACTGATTTTCTTCTGGAACTTAACATTATTATTTTCATCATATGTTTTATCATATTTCTATTGAACAACATAAAACATGTTTTAAAAGTAAACCTTACAATGGCACACACTCCACACACACAGCAAGATACTTAAAACAGACAGAAACACACACTTTAAAAAAACCAAGATTTTACCTTTTTTCTGAAATCATATTCAACTTGTCAACTTTCAACCAGGACAGGGACCTTGGGTGAGGCAACATTGTGAATATTGTTCTGCTTTGCTTTTTTTCATGACAGCACTGCTGTTTATTATATACATATCTTTCATATGAAACCAGTGAGTTTCAACAATCTAAAGTTAAGTAATATCTTTTATTGGCTTTCTGATCCTCATTTCAATTTCTTACCATTCATACACAGCGCACACACACACAAAGAAGAAATTTCATGCATGTAACATGCAAACAGCACACACACACACACTCACATTTATCACATACACACATCTCTCTCTCTCTCTCTCTCTCTCTCTCTCTCTCTCTCTCTCACACCACACTACACACACACTTCATGCTTATCACATACATACATCTCTCTCTCTCTCACACACACACACTACACAAACAAACACACACACATTTCACGCTTATCACATACACACATCTCTCTCTCTCTCACACACACACACACTTCACGCTTATCACATACACACATCTCTCTCTCTCTCACACACACACACACACTACACACACAAACACACATTTCACGCTTATCACATACACACATCTCTCTCTCTCACACACACACACACACACTACACACACAAACACACACACAATCAGCTGGCACAATGGGGATAACAAATAGACAAGAGGTAAATATGTTAAGGCCACACAGACTAGACCAACACCACACATCTCACTAAAAAGGGAATCATTCAACCACAAAATGTAGGTTATGACCTAATTTCAGTTCAACAGATTTTTCTGGGCTGCTGTGGACCAAGGTCACAAAATGCACCACACAGGAACTGTAATACCCTGTATCGGCCAACACATCTGTCTGACACACACAGTTCTTGTCGCTGGCCACAAAAATATGGCAGAAATCACACACACTCCTTGCTGTGTTGAAGAGATTCATTCTCGCAGCCGCAGCAGTTCCCCTGAGTTTGTGTCAATGCTGAAAGCAGAAGACAAATTGATTAATAAATTATTTCACAATCAGTGTTTATTTGAAAATATGTTCACCATTAGTGTTTATTTTAAATCCTCTCCCCTCCCCCTAATCTCCATGTGTCTGTAATTGATATTTGTAGAGCTTCATATTGAGTACTGATCTATCACAACATATACATTTTTATATCTCTATCTATATCTCTATCTATCTATCTATCTATCTATCTATCTTCTCTCTCTCATCTCTCCTCTCTCCTCTCTCTCTCTCTCTCTCTGTGTGTGTGTGTGTGTGTGTGTGTGTGTGTGTGTGTGTGTATAAATGGAAAGAATTGGCAAATCTGCTCGGAAATCAGAAAATCCCCTGGAGAGACGCTGCCTGATATATAAGGCCTGCATCAAACCTGTTCTCCTGTATGGCTCGGAGATGTGGGTTTTCACAAAAAACGTCGAACGTTTGTTGAAGAGCTGTGAAACCGAACGCTACGCTACATGACAAAGATCAAATGGGAAGACAGGATCATGAATGAAGAGCTATGGAGAATGTGCAAAGTTGATGATCTGAAGTCTGTAGCTAGTACCAATAGACTGCGCTGGTTTGGGCACGTTCAACGGAAAGCAGACCACCACATCATAAAAAGAGCAATGAACTTCGTAGTGGATGGAAAGAGACCAAAAGGAAGACCAAGCAAGACCTAGGCTGCCTGTATTGCAGATGATCTTAGAGAAAGGGGCATAAATAAGGAGGAAGCTCAAAACAGAGAGAGATGGAGAAGGCTCTTCAATGTCAAACCTCCCTTGGGAGAAACATGACAAAAAAGGAAGAAGAAGCGAAGAAGTGTGTATATATATATATATATATATATATATTTTTTTTTTACAACACATTTGAATGAGATTTCAAATCATAGATATTAGTCTTTGACCTCCTGTCCGACTGAACAAAGGACGCATGATTCAAGAACTTACAACTTCCCAGTGTAAGCCAAGTATCAAAGCCTATATATGTATACATATATTTTTTGTTCCTTGGCTAAAGCTCTGAGCTTCACCAATGGTGAGATTTTTGTGTACAAAAAAGTTTATTTCCCATCATAAGGTAGCTGCATTTCGACATCAAGTAAGCATTCTTTTTTTTTTTATTCTTTAAAAATTCTTGTCACCTGTTTTTACCAGCACAAATGGCTTACTCTTCCAAAAGGCAGAATGGGTTTTAACGTGTGTATAAGATGTTCTGTGTACATTCACACTCAAGGCATCAGTTTACAGTCTCATCCAAAGGACTTTCAGGGAAGTGGAGTCAGAACTGATGATAATGCCAGGGAAAAAGTCCCCTTGAACAGGTGTCTCTGTGGAGGCTCGAACCCAAGTTGGATCCTGGGCCGTTAAATCAAGAGTGTAACACTCTAACCCCTATCCCACCTCCAAAGCCCTATATCAAAATGTTATTATGCATTTTTTTAAGTTAAAATAAAGACTGTATTCAGTCATGACAAGCTCTCACCATAACTATCCACACTCTCCTTTGAGGAGCAAAAAATCCAGTCATAGTATGCCTACTTATATCAGCATGCTACTTGAAAAGAGTCATACATACAAACCTCTACATCCAGTGTGTACTTTTAGTCTCACAATGATTCCCAGATAGAATAAGTGAGACAGAAAGCATATTCTGGGTGACCCCCAGGGTGTAAAGCTGATGAATGCGCAACCACAATAACATGTCTGCAAATCATTATCTTAAAAGCTTCCTTGCAGTAAAATTTAATGACTGGCTGGACAGCAAATGCCCTGAAGGACTGAGATTGTTCTTTGAGTCAACAGTATTCTTGGATGAAAAAACCCCAAAACAACAACAACAACAAAAAGGACTACAGTCCTCCTTACCAATCCACAAGATCTGCTCCCATTATGTCATGTATGTGGTAAGAGATTCCTAACCGAGCCACTTTAGGCCACTGCCTTTGCTCAAGATCCTGAAAAAAGTATCAGAGAAATACAGTCAGTTTACAAACATAATCTTATAAATATATAATTTTACATAGTACAAACAGGATTTACTTTTCTTTCCAGTATGATGGGAAAACCCATCAAATGTCAAGTCTTTTACAGGAGACTTCTAAACCAGTCAGACCTGTGTGCTTACTGACTTGCGCATGTAAAAAGAACCCACGACAGATAAAAAATCAGACAGAGCAAGGAGGAACCTCCTGACTATCATTGCAAAATTGGCAGGTTCTATTCCCTACTGTATCCCCAAAGTCAGAATGCTGCCACCTTACTGGTGGGGGGAAAATGGTCACATACACAAAAATCTCACCAATGGTGAACCTCGGAGCTCTAGCTGAGGAACAAAACCAAGAAGAAGAAAAAATCCCCCCAAAACAGGATTCAAAGATCAGTACTGCTGCATGAAGCCAAGAAATGTATCCTTCATTGATAAATACCGACAACTTTTATTCTTCGTTGATAATGATCAGCTACTGACAACTAACTCTCCATTTATGTTGCTCATTTCAATTCATTTCATGATGGCTATAGCCATGTCAACTAGAAAACCATACCTGCCAATGTGTTAAAAATTTTTTAAAAACCACACCAGCATTTACTTCAAAGTCACCAAAGTAAACAGATACTAATCCACTCAAATATTAAATACCATCAACCTGCAAAAGACACACTAAATAGGTTTCTGTTTGTCACTCTGAATTTCATAATGTTGCTTATTTGATTCATTCTGAAAGGTAGCAATGACTGCCATGCTGTAGTTGACTTCATCTACTTTGCAGCAGTCCAGTCATTCTCCATACCGGGCACCTACCCCTCTGAGAATTTCTTTGTACTTGGATTTCCTGATCATGGTGAGGAGAGCTTTCCTGCCCCGGGTAAAGCTCTTCATGAAGAAGCCGGCATTGGGTATGGACAACCACCAGCTGCCCACATCCCTCACCGTCAGTATGGAGGCTTTCACCAGTTGTCTGTCAACACCAAGCAATTTGACCCTTTATGTACAGGTTTTGTTTGGGTTAACCCCCCCTTCATATTTTCTTTATCTCTGGTCTTTTTTCTATCATCTTCTTGTCATTTTCTCTCTCCCTAAAATCCTCAAGCTGTTGCATATTTCCAATGCTCAGTTTCATAATAGTTCATTCCATAAAAATACTTGTAGTTTAGGGGAGCGAAAGGAAAGGTAAACATGAAAAAATCTCATGGCATTAAAAAGAAAGGTAACATGACAACAATAAAATACATTTGTTTTTCACACAAACTCAGCTGTTTGTTAAATTAAATATGCAGCCAGAAATTCATATGTCTGCACAAACTAAAGTATTGCAACACAAACACACGTTTACACTTTTTACCTCACAAAAAATGCCAAAAATGGAATTAAAAGGTAGTAAACCAGTTAATCTCTGAAATGAAAGAATGTGTATTCTTTTTGTATGACTGTGTTGATAAAATAAATTCAATAACTTTTCACAAATAAAACAAAATAAAAAATCTTTCGTATTCTGTGAAAATAATGCTATGGACTTACGTGATCTCGGCATCAGAAAAGCAGTAGACCTGAACCAAGGTCTCTTTGTCGAGGCTAATGTCTGTGTTCTGGTCAAGAATGTGTTTCATCACTTTATCTGAAACAGAACATCACAATGAATGATCATGAGATAACCCATTCCTGGAGCCTAATCAACAACAAAATCACTCCAAATGATCAAAACACAGCCCATTCCAAGACCCAGATCTCTGAAGTAACAAAAATCAAAGGGAACTTCTAAACTTCCAGGCTTGGAATCCATGGATGTACAATAACATACATCAACTGCCCATCTTAAATGAAAATTTAAACCAATTCAATGGTTCAACAAGAATATTGCAACCCACTGTTTATGCACTTTCATCCTGACAATTGTTGTAACTTTTACCTTATATTCCTCTTGATGTATAGGAAACAAATCCCAGGTTAATTTCTGGTCACTTTATGATGATTGTTAAACTTTCTGTACTATACTTAGAAAAAACAAAAATATTTCTTTCAACTCAGATGAAATCTAGCATATGCTAACAAGAAAATCCCAAATGCTACTAACGAAACTGTACTTCTGGTTATTCCTGATCAGCTATCAATTACTACAACCACAAAACAGACAACCAAATACAATCCACAGTCGCTCTTGCCATTTCATGTTGTTTACAGCCCTACCAACCACAAAATCCATATAAGGGTTGTCACCTCATTCAGGTTCTCTGAGTCTGCAATAACATTCAAGTTCAAAACCAACACCTTCTAATCCCTCACATAAACAACACAAACAATCAAAAAAATACACCCCTCACAGTAATGTCTGATGTATGTGGTCTGTATGATGAATCAATTATCAAAAATGCAGATGTATAAAAAATAGCTCTAACTAACCCTTTCCGAGGCAGAAATACTTGGAATTTGCTACATATAATGAGGAATCTAAAGTAAGAAAAAAAGGTGTGGTAAAAGTGAAAGAAAATCTTCAAAGCAACCAGTCACATGTTTCCTAAAAGTGAATTTATGATGTCGGGTTAAAAACAGTTCCCTCCCAACTATCAATGTACTACCAATGAACAACCCAATCCAGACTGATATAAGGACACCACAAACTTAACAACCTGACACCACAAACTTAGCAACCTAACACCACTCTCTGTAAAACATGCCATAATGGTGGATAATGTACCAATAATGAGGCAGTCCATTTTGAGTTCTGTCATGATTTTGATGACATGTTTGCGGTAGTCGTCGGAAAACACAATACTGAGGTTGGTGGCATCAGGTCCCAGTTTGAACAGTTTGATCTCTTTGTTTGCCCGTAGTTCAGTCTGCAACATGAATAACAGTTTTATCCACAAAATGAGGACATCTGTACATTTTATGACATACTTAAGCATGTGTGCTTTTCTTCGAATATGGATATAAAAATCTTACCTCTATGACAAAGTATTTGGATTCCAATTCACACACAAACAACACACACACACACACAAATACACACACACACACACACTACACATACAATGCACAATGACACTGGCAGCGTTTGTTTCTTTTCTAACACTCAAACCCAAGTAAACCAATGTCACACAGAATCACACACACACACACACAGTGACATACATGATCACTTCACATATAGAGTACTTTGTTACATGCACACACATGCGCATACACATACACACACACACACAGAGTCACACACATAATTACTTCACATATATACTTTATTATATGCGTGCACACACACACAACACACTTTCTCTCTCTCTCTCACACACACACACATACCTCACACTGACATAACCAAATCTTCTTTTTAACTCCCAAACTCCAGACAAACCAGTGTCACACACAAGACAGAAATGAGAACTATCAATACTTACCAGCTGTCTATCCACCAGTGTGCGATTCTTCACCACACAGTACAGCTGGTGTTTCAAAAGAATGGGTGGAAGGCGATGTTCAAACTTCTCCACTGGGAACAAACCTCGCAAGAACAGAAGAGCTGTTCTTGTGTCACTCGCGCTATCTGTAAATATATATATATATATATATATATATATATATATATTTACAGATAGCTTATTGCATACTATATATATAGAGAGAGATATATAGTATACATATTGCTGCAAAACCTTAGGGTTCAATTTTATCTGTGAGGTTTTTGGTTTTATGCTTTTCAAATCAAAATGCAGAAACCAGTAAACATCCATACCAGTAACACACACTGGATATGATCAGACTCAGAGAAACTTACAAAAAACACTGAGAACAAAAAGTGATTAAGAAAAAAAATGAAAGAAAAAAATGAAAGGAAAAAAAACAGAAAGAAAGACAAACCACTGTCAAAAAATGCTAAAAGTAATAATAATAATAATAAAGTAAAAGACAGAAGGTGGCAGTAGATGTTCACTTGCCTAACAAGTACACTGGGAGGTTCTGGGTTTGATTCCAAGCCTTGCCCTTTCTTCCCAGTTTGACAGGAAAATTGAACTCAATGTCAATGTTTTGGAGGAGATTCAAAACCAGTCGGACCTATGTGCTTATAGACTTGTGCAATCCGTGACAGATGAAAATAAGAGCAGGGAGGTACCTCTTGACTGTCCTAGCAAAATTGGTAGGTTCAATTCACAACTGTATTCTTGAAGTTGGAATGCGGGTACCTTAAACAATGGTGTTCCAGGGGGGGGGGGGGGGGGATGGCCATATATATATATATGCAAAAATATCACCTTTGGTAAACCTCAGAGCTCTAGGCGAGGAACAACCCCCCCCCCCTCCCCCCTAAAACACAACAACAACAAAACTGCTATGCCATCTACTTCAAGTAAGTAAAAATCATTTTTAAATACTAAAAATCTATATAGCTCAGAATCAGAGTCAGTGGTCCCTGGCCTGCATACACAGGATAACAACACACACCACTGGACCACAATCTGTGTAACCCTGCAGCAGCGCAGGGCATCTTCTGGATGGTGCCCTTTAGGACACCCCACCTTCATAATTCTTTGTAGATTGCTGGTGCTCTATATATACTATATTTGTGACAAAATCAGTTTGGGTCTGGCTATATGTGGTGAGATAAGAATGGAAGCTATGGGAATAACTGACTGGGATACCACAGGAGATAAGGCAGGAAAAGAAATTCATAAAAAGACTTACCCCACCCAAACTCCCCAAAACCCCAAACACATATGATATACACACTTGCACTGGTGCAAATAGGCATACATACATATGCATGCACACACACACAGAGGAAAAGAAATTCATAAAGACACACACACACACACACTGTGTGAGTGTGTGCACATAAAATCCATGAACATGCCCATTCAATGATTCATACATTGTATGTGTGCATACACATACTTGTATTATATATATATATAATATATATATATATATATATATATATATATATATATATATATATATATATATATTGTGTGCCTATAATACACTTAGGTAAAATCAATCTTTTAACCCACATGAATGCATACAGAAGGAATTGTGCTGTATACCTACCTACAAGACCATTTGTTTCCTGTGAGGTAGAATCTCCATTGGCTTGGCTGGGTGAAGCGCCAGATATGCATCTGCGCTTGGCCCTGAACAGTTCTGGCATCTGTGATCTCTTACGGCTCATGGCTACTGACCTTCTTGTCTGCAAATAACATTTACAGCCTGTTTACTTTTTATGCTGAAAATGCTAACACACAGACACATTCTTTGAACTTACAAAAAGATTTGAAAGTAGAGTTTGCAGAATGCTTTGTATGTCAAAGATAAAAGATACGGTGTACATAATTACACACACATGCACACACCCACACTCACAAACTTGCATACGCACATTCACTCACATCAATACATGCCATATATATACATATCACTTATTTTGTGTGTGTGTGTGTGTGTGTGTGTGTGTGTGTGTGTGTGTGTGTGTGTGTGTTCTTTTCTAGCCAATTAATTTTTGCTTCTTTTTGGAGAGGGGGGGGGGAGGGCTAAAAAAACAACAAAGAAATACCCACAAATTATCCTCATATCTGCAAATCAGAATATTGCCTGTCCAGAGCTTTTCTGGAAAGGCAATATTCTGATCTGCAGATAAATGAGGATATTGTGTGGCTATGTCTCTCAGCTAAGTTGATTACAAGAAATATGACACCACCCCATGGTTTGTTTCACACCCCTCCTTCCTACCCTCTCACCCAATAAGCAACCAAGAGCCCAGCTAACAGTGCAAAACCGAGTGTTCTTCACTTTGGTGTATAAGGAAATTGTCCTAACCCAGCCAATTCATCTGTCTCTTTCATCAATATGGAGCGGTTGTAGTCTAACTTCACCCACTGTGTAGTGTCTATAAATATAATTACTGGTGTCTACCATGCTTTGCTATATTTGAACCATACAATTTAGGTGGCTCTTAAAATTTGACTAAAGCTGATATGCATCAGAATTTCTTTTTTAATTATGGGTACTGAACAGTGGTTCCTTTAACAGATTAGCAGAATCATTTTTTAAGCAATAAAACTTAAAAGGTAGTTTTCACAACTTTCCATATAGAAATGTTTCAAATGTTATTTTATTAGTTATAAAACAATAGCACAGTCCAGTGCTTTTATGTTCAACTGAAACTTATGCTTTATCATTCCTGTTTGCCAGCTGCTTGTGTCATTGTTGTTGTTTAGAGGGGGGGGGGGGGGGGGGGGGTTCATGCACATGGTAAGAACACAGCTTCACTAACCCATTCTTTTTTCTTTTTTTTTAAAGGGTAATATTTGCCCAGAATTGTCCCAAGTAAACAAAGTGGGCAGAAAACAACACCATGTTACATTTCAAACCACTGCCAGAACCAGTGTGTATGAATTATGAATCACCAAGGACCAACTTTTATAGGATTGCCAATAGTCTGCTGTAGTGAAATGCTCCCACTTTCCTGTAATAAAGTATGTTTCATATTCTGATGTCTTTTATTTTTTCAGAGTCACAATTACCTTGATCAACCAACAAACATCCCTCCCCCCTCCTCAACCTTCCCTGCTTTTTCTTTTTCTTCTTTTTCAGGGAAGGTGTGGCTGCTTGCTGTACTCAACACAGCTCTAGACTGTTACTTGCCTTGAAGCATGAAATTATGGTGCATTTGGAGTATTATCTATATTCTTTGGTAACTTGTAGTAAAACACAGGGAATGATACTGTGGTGTTCTGATCCAACTCATCCAAAGGTTACCTAAATATTCAGTTGATTATAGTTTTACATGTAAAATATTTGTACACATTTATTGCGATTTATGTGATGTCCCATTTCCACTTGAAAAGAAGTTGATATTAAACTGTTTATAGGCCTTTAATCATACACTAAAAGAAAATACAGAACCAGTGCAGTACCTGCAATTGACCGATTAAATTTCAACTCTTTTGTGAGTACTTTGAAACAATGTCATTGCTAACAACACCAGGAATCTTGGGTTTTGCTGGTTCATCACAAGAGAACAACTTGACAACTGAAAGTCAGTAGTCAGCTCATTCACACGACTCGTAGATCGTTAAGATATGTACCCATAAGCGACCAATGACATGAGAATTACATACTATTGTTCCGTCTTATATCTCATGAAGACGACTTGGCATAACAATAGTATTTCATGCGCTTAATTGCCGGTCTTTTACCTTTACTTAGCTATTTTAACAAGGCACGACTCCCATCTTGATTGAACTCGCACGTTGATTGGTTGTCTGGGTTAGTGGACAGCCTCAACCTTTCTTTTTCGTACTTCCGGCATTCTTGTTTACTGGGAAATGGGGAAAATGCTGCCAGGGACGCCGTGCGTTCGCGACCGGTAAAATGATGGCAACATTTTCATTCCTCAGCTGATTTTTCTTTTTGCTACTCATATGCACGTTGACTGCTGCCTGCGACTGAGATTTTTGGACAATCGCAGCTGCTAAAAACAGGTAACGCAGCGGATCTTCGTGGGGAGGACTAAACGTTTAGCTCATCATGATCCTACATGTGTCTAGGGTTGCCCATGTCCAGATAAGTGGCTTCGGCCTAGTATACAAAATGTGTGCGTGCACTGTTGTTGCAGGGTTGATAGTTACGTCTGCTTGGACATCAGCATCAAAGAGTTTGTACAGACCACGTTGGCTATTAAATTGAAACGAGGTGGTACGAGGGGTGCATCGAGTACTGATGCAGGGGGGGGGGGGGGGGGGGGGGGGGGGGGGCGAATTAGAAGCCCATCACAAGGCACAGTTTTTATTACCTATTAATCTAGTTAAGGTTTCCTATAAAGTGCCAATGGTCCGTCAACTTAAGGGAATTTAATTATACATATACTATTTTTCACACTAGAAATGTGATTATAATTTACACTTACAGTGTATTCATCTTATTGCCCCCCCAAAAAAAAAAACAAAAAAAACCCCCCAGCAACAACAGCAACAACAAGAAAAACCCAAACTTTTTTTAGCATGTCTTTATATCTAAATGTCGTTTTTCATTATTTGCTTTGCTTTGCTTGATATAACTTGAAGTGAAAATAAAACTTTTAACTAGAAGTGAGAATGATCTGCAACTGTATCAGTTACAAGTATTTTTTTTTTATGAAAGATCAGTAGCTCAGTGAAGCTGTGGTGTGAGTCATTACTTCTGTCTATGTGTGTGTGTGCGCGCACAACTGTCTGTCTCTGTGTGTACAGTGTCTCTACATACTTACAAAAAGAAAAGAAAACCTAACAAACACACACACACTTACACATACACACTCACTCACGTCACTCTTTCTATCTCTATCTCTCTATCTGACACACACACACACTCTCTCTCTCTCTCTCTCTCTCTCTCTCTCTCTCTCTCTCTCTCTCTTCTCTCTCTCTCTCTCTCTCCTCTCTCTCTGTGTCAATATATAATATATATATATATATATATCATCTCTCTCTCACACACACACATGCATGCACACACGCACCCACAAACACACAACACACACACACGCATGCACGCACACATGCACACACACACAAGGTTATGTCTAAAATAAAACAGCACAAGAACATCTTTTGCACATGTTAAAACAAAATTGAAATTCCTCCTTTTGGAAGAGTAGGCTATTTGTGCTGGTGGGAGCGGATGACAAAATTGAAAAAAACTGCGTGCACACAGGGACTGAATGTAAAAAAGCACATGAGTACTTATTTCATTATCTTCAAAATAAAATTTATTTTTATAAAGTAAAAAAAAAAATTAATAAAGAAGAGGAAGAAAATTGTACACTTAAATCCATGCTTTGTGCATTTTTTTTTCAATTCTGTCCAGTAATAAATCAATGACAAACATTGTTTAGATATAAAAACAGTCCATTGCAATATCTGCTGTGGTTATTCTTCCCAGCTGTTAACTCCATCCCAAAATCTATCTTTGCAACTATCTTGAAATGAAATCAAGTATATGACTGTATCATATTTGGGGTTTGTTTTGTTTTCTTTTAAGGCAGGAAGTTTGAATGTGTGTTTGTTTTTGTTTCTGCTTAAATATTATCAATTTTCAACCATTTTGACAGGTGCTTGCCTTCAGTTTAGATTTTCTCTGAGGGAGAAAAGTGACAAATTCAGAATCAAATACCACAAAAGTGAATGAAGGCGCTGGCTGGCTCTTTGGGCAGCATCAGATTTGCCCCTTGGCCATGTCCTCCACAGAAAATGCAGTCCAAGGCAATGGCCATATATCTGTTATGTGAATTTATAAAATCAGGTAACTTTTGTGTGTTGTTTTTTGGGGGGCAAAGAAGTAAAGCCTTTTTTCAGCCTGTTCTTAGTTTTAGTAAGTGCATGTGTATTTGATTATTGAAATTTGTTTTTATTTCTTTGAGTATGTTATATAGTGTGCATATGATGATATTTGCAATGTTGCCACACATGTTTTTAATGCTTTTTTCTTTTAAAAATTATCATTTTTTATTTTGCTTTTTCAAAAGGGAATATATTTTTTAAAGTTTTACTGTTTATCTTTTAGATGTTTTCAACTGAAACAAATATTTCTATTATAATTTTTCATGGCATTTATATAGTATGGTATTATGCACTGTTGGTAGCAATAGTACTGTTGGAAATTTATTGTGTATTTTGTACCATGTATCACACTAATACATATTTTTCTTGGAATTGTTATGTTTACTTGCCATATTCAGTGTAATTCAAAATAGTATACTATGTTTTGCTCTTATAGTCTTGTAATTATGTATTCAGATTTTTCTTCTCAAAGTGCTTTAGAAGTACTGGACTTTTTAAATGTTATGACAGTCACAGCATTTTGTGTATACATCTTTTAATTTTCTAAACTGAAGAGGGTGGGGTGTGAAAGGTTTTTGGTGAAAAGTTTTCTTCTCTCTGTTTTTGACATTAAATCATGGACAGTTATCTATGAGTGAGAGAAAAAAAATCACAAAAAAAAGTTTCTGGCAGAGACTCGTGATAATAATTTATCAGCTCTCCCACATACCTTATTCAGTTTGCTATAGTTATAGAGTGAAAGTTGAAATTGCACACAATTTCTGAACATACTAACTGATTTCACAATGTTGACTGATCCTATGTTTTAAGTCATTTATGAGAAAGATCAATGAAAAAAGGTAGGTTTCCATGGGATGAAAATATCTGTTATGGGTGAATTATCTCCTGAAACACCAGCATATCATCATCATCTCATCCCTTGCTCGGAACGACGTTAGAGGTACCGCTATGACTGACAAGTGGACGCCAAATGGTTTGTCCTGGGCTGCTTTAGAGGTTTGGTGCAGTTGATGGCGGTCACTCTTGATGTTGATATCAGCTTTTGGTGGTCTACACTGCTCCTTGTCATTCCACATTCCTGCAGGACTGTCTATGAAGCAATGTTATGGCTTGTTGTTGCCAAACATTTCAGTTCTCACGTTTGATGTATCTATAATGGTTCTTGTTTGCAGCAGTGCCTCGATCTTTCTGCGAATATAGTATTGGTTTTACGTCTTGTAGGAATGTTAGGATCCGCCTGGATGGCACTTAATCTGCTTGAATGCGTACGTTTAAATCTGGCAGTTAGTGGTCATGCTTCACAGCTTTACCAGCAATGGATGTGATGGTTGCCTTGTAAGTCTGACTATAGTGTGGGTTCTGATGTTGTGGTTTTCACACTTTCTACTTATTCAATGGAGGAGAGCTTCAACAAGTTGATCTTCATTTGTGTCCGTACTTCTTTTGTGATGACTGCTCAAGGTACTTGAAGTTTCACTCTCTAGTGTCTCGCCATCATTTTTGTGTGGAGTGGTCGGTGTGGTACGTTCACTAGGAATTGCTCTTTCCCTGCTGAATCCATTACCGTGGGCATGGCTGATGTTTCATTGGTGTGAGATCTGGAGTTCTTCTTCACTGCGGCCATGAGTCAATATCGTCTGAATCGAAATTTCAGACTGGCCTTCCCATCCTATTGTTGATTGTGGTCTTGAAGTCAAGGAGGGCCTCCTGCATGATGTTCTCCAGGAACACGTTGAAAAGAACGGGGGATAGCGGGCAGCCTTGTCGAACTCCTACTGAAGTCCAGAAGAACTCCCCGATTTCTCCACCCATGAGGACTGCACTGTGGGAGCTGTCATACAGCGCCTGGATGACTTGAATCAGGTCCTCGTTGAAGTTATAGTCTCTCATGACTTGCCACAGAGCTTCTTGCCACACTCGGTCGAAGGCCTTCTTGAAGTCAATGAAGTTGTTGTAGAGCTGTAGTTGATGTTGGAGATGCTTCTCTATGAGCATTCTGATGTTGAAGATCTGCTCGACAGTGCATATGTGTCAAGTAAAAGAGTGTTTTGAAGTACATTTCTTCTTATTTTAATTCAAGTAGTTTTACAGAATGCATTTGATTGAATGAAAGTCTTTTTGGAATCTTTTTTTTTTAAACAGTTATATTTTTTACATACAATTATTGTTTTGGGTCATATCTTATACTTAGAAGCATTATGTGCCATCATATAAAATCAGTGTGGTAAGATAAGATACAAGATATTTTAGTTCAGAATGGATTCAACTGTGTGAGAGACAGTTTTGTTCATGTATCAATTGTACAGCTCACATATTAAAGTCTTTTTAATAAATAATTTTGTTGATGAATCAAGAAATTAGCTTTGGAATAATAGTAGATGCCTTTATTATAAGAACTATAAAATCAGTTTGGCATGGAAAAATACATGACTTGTGTACCAGATGAATATGTTTTCAATCTTGTCAAATTTCATTGTAGTTGTCGTAAGTTTCCCATTAAGGTTGGATCTTTTCTTAATATTCCATGGGAAGACAGAGTCTGTTCAAAATGTAATATGTTTGTTTTAGGGGATGAATTTCATTTCCATGGAATGTCCATACTTCAAACATTTACAAGATTTTATTCCACAACATTTTCTTTAGCCCTTATCAAGCTATCATTTTTGTAAGCTGGTAACATGTAAATCTTGAAAAGTTCTCTGTCAGAAAATATCAGATTTTCCAGTATTTCATGGATGTAAGATTTGTCATCTTTCACCACTGAGTACATTTTCCCCAAAACCTCCACTCAGATTGCATTTTTTGTAAAACGTGGATGTAAAACTTTTAAGAATGCCTTGTAATTTTATTGTTTTGTTGATTATTTTACTATCATAGTTCCTTCCATGCTGAACGCTTGTTTTCCAGTTACTGTTGCTCTGATGATAATTGTTTTGAAATGAATTGCTGTTAGGTTGATTCCCCTGTTAAGTGAGTTTGTAATCCTCCATACCCAAAGGGGCTAAAGGAATTAAATTTTGAATTTTAAGTCTTCAATGGTAATCAGACTGAATTCCTAAATATTGCGTTTTTTCTGTTAAATGTTTATAGATCATTGGTACCATTATGAATCAATCTCTCTCTCTCTCTCTCTCTCTCTCTCTCTCTCTCTCTCTCTCTCTCTCTCTCTCCCCCCTCTCTCTCTCTCTCTCTCCCCCTCTCTCTTCTCTCTCTGTGCATTCCCTTACAGGGAGGGATTGTAGTGCCTGGACTTGTCCTGCACTTGTCATTTTGCAGGAGGTCTGCCCAGTGGCCTCAGCCAAACCATTCCTACTTCAGAGCAGCTCATTTTATTGTACGAGTTGTATGCTGTGCATATAATAATAATAATAATAATAATGTATGGAATTTATATAGCGCTGAATCTTGTAAAGCAACAAATCGAAGCGCTCAGATGACTTTTTTTTTTTTTAATGCATGTGTATGCGGTTTTGTAAATTTTGTCATCTGTTCCCACCGGCACACAATGACCTACTCTTTCAAACAGCGGAACAGGATTTAATGTGTGCGCAGGATGTTCTGCATGCGTTCGCACATGGAGGCTTGGTTTATAGTCTCATCCTCAAAACATATTCATGTTTCCATACCCACCGACTTCTTACATAAATTATGGGATCTTTAACATACATATTTGATCTTCTGCAAGCATATATCCATGAAGGAAATTAAGGCATGGCAGGTCTGTACTTAAGTTGACCTGGGAGATCATAAAAATTCCCACCCTGACTTAACCAGACATGGTCAAGATTTAAACCCACATCTCATGGACTCACAGGATTGAAGTCAAACAGTCATAACCACTCAGCTGTAGCACCCATCATTGTGAATTTAAAACATAATTAATTCCTTTCTGTATCCTTTGTTTCATTTTCTGTTTAATGTGGATGATTCTTTTTTTCCATTGTAAATAAGAATTCAGTGTGGGGTTTTTTTCTGAACTTGTACTCCTTTTTGTTAAATATTGTACTTAGTTGTTTGCATTCACTTGAACCAAAATTAGAACACTTTACAACTTATACCTGTTCTTCTGCAATGATAAGTTTACAGGTCATTTATGAAATGCTACATTTTTGGCTTTCCCTGGGAAGGGTCACAACTTGCATAAAACTCCATATATGTGCTAAACCATGTTTTGTCCAGAAGTCAACTTTGAAGGTAATTGCCTGATTTCATAATCTGACTTGTTGGTGAAAGTATCACATCCAAGACAGGTATTTCAGAGTTTTCACATCCCTTAGAAATACTGTCATAAATTATGGCATCTTTAATGTGCATACTTGATCTTCAGCGTGCACATAAACATAAAGGGAATAAAGGCAGTGGCAGATCTGTGCATAAAGTTTTTTTGTTTGTTTAAGTTTTGGGGGTAGGGGGTGGTGGTGGTTTTTTGTTTTTGCTTTTTTGCTTTATTCATTAGATAGACAGCTCTGTCTCTGTTACAAAGGAAGCTGTATGCTGCAGGTCCTCTAAATCTCTGTAGAACTTCTTGGCCACCGGAATGGGATCAGGACAGATCTTTCAGAGTGCCTCATGTTGTGAGCAGGACTGCAGCACATGTTCTGTTGTTTGGCCGCCATTCTTGCGAGGGCATGGCTCTGTGTGGCTTATGTGGAGTTTTGCGTACATTTGGTACTTAAGCAGTTGTGGCCTGTCCCGAGTCTGTAGATAAGCCTGTCTCGTCGTCGTGTCAGCAGATAGTAGGGGTCTGACCTGTTACAGTGTGGATGTTGTTGCATCCACTTATTGCACTGCTTGGCCTTGACGATGTGTTTGGCTTCAGAAGTAAATGACAGGCCTAGCCTTGTGCCTGCATCTGCCAGGGAGTCAGAGGTCTTATTGCCAAGCATGTTGCAATGGGAGGGGACCGACTGTGCACAGTACTACTGTATGACTCCTGCAGAATGCATAAGTTGACCTGGGAAATTGTGAAAATATCCACTTTTAATCGCTCGGTAATTTTTTTTTATCTGGACCTTTTTCAATGCAAGTTTTGTTGGTAGCCTGTATGAAAGGGAAAAAATAGCAAGGAAATATTACTCCCAGGGTTTACTGTGATGGTTCTCAGTGCTGTATATATTTCCTATCCCAAAGTCTTTTATTCTAACTTTTTCAGGGAGTGAAACCAAAAGATATAGTTTATTGTAGTGTTGTTTTTTTAAAACACTTCAGGCATAATCCTTTTAAAGGTCATTCAGCAATGAAATTCAAATTATGACAATTATGAACATAAAATAGAGAAAAGTTCAAAAGAAAACAAAACAAAACAAACTACTGATAGTTTGATTTCTTTGGTTGGTTGGTGTTATATATATATAGCATTTGTTGTCTTCATTTTTCTTGTATTTCTTTCTTAGTTTTATTGTTATGTTAAAATGAGTCTATTTTCTCCACTTTTCTTTTCATCAGATACAAAATTCATGGAGAACTTTGTGCTCTACGATGAACTGGGAAAAGGGGATCACTCAGTCATCTACAAGGGGAGACGGAAAGGCACCATTAACTTTGTGGCTATCCACTGCATTGACAAATGCAAACGACCAGAAGTGACAAATACTGTAAGTTGCTAAACATCTATTAATCTTGAAAATACTTTTTTTTTTAATCAGCATAGTCTTAAGCATAAATGTACAGAGTTATATTTATCTCAGTTCACTGTATTTAGTGCAGGTAAAAGAACACACAACAACGATAGGGTTGTTTCTGGTAAATTTCTGTGGGAAAAAGTCACTGTCATTGGGTGGCAAATACATGCAAACAAGATTTCTTTTAAAGTGATGCTGCTCTCCTTGGGTAGAGCAGCTGAAATTTTCACATTGAGAAACCTGCCATGACTGAAAGTGGTATACAATACAATACAATGCAATACAGTACAGTACAGTCTTAGGATCTTTGTCTAGCAGTGTGATGGAACTGGCTCTCTTAGAAATCGTGTCTTTGCCAACTTTTGATATTATATTACTGACAACTTTGGTATTCCCCAGCAACTATGATTATACTTTGCTACTCAATATCAGTCACTGTGCAGTTAAACAGTGTTTAGCATTACATGCACATCTTTACATAGTTTAATGTCATATGCTTTAGATGCTAAAATGGTTTAGGGCTGCTGTTTAGAAAAGTGCCATAAGGATTTGTTTTTGTGTTCAGAATATCTTTTAATTAGGTTTAGGGTTTTTTCAAACTGGATGGAGCCTGCCATTCCCCTTCCCACTTACTTCCCCCTGAATACTTAAAGTGCATAAATGCCCACAGTTGACATAGTGTCTATGTTATCTAGTAATAGTGTTCTGTATTTACGTGTCTGATTTTTGCATAAATTATTGATGTAACATAATTGTTCTCTGTCAGAATTAAAGCTTTTGCATGGATATCTGGATAGCGTGTCATTCATCAGTGAGAAAAAAAGAAACCAACTGCAGCAGAAAATTGCATTTGTGCTTAGGTGCGAATGACGCACGACATCAGCCACCTCAATGTGGTCCAGTTCCACGAGTGGTATGAAACCAGCAACCACCTGTGGCTGGTGGTGGAGCTATGCACGGGGGGCAGTCTGGCGGACATCCTCGCTCAGGATCACCACCTTCCGGAAAGTTCCATCCGTGACTTTGGCTTCCACCTGGTCACTGGCCTACACTACATCCATTCCTTGGGCATCCTCTTTCATGACCTCAGACCCTCCAAGGTGATTTGCCTTGTCCTTGGGAGGGTATTGCTTTTGTTTTTTGTTGGGTCTTTTTTTCTTAACTATATGACATCTTTACTTCACACCATTAATACTGTATTACATTTTTTTCCTAGATAAAAGTTATTGGACAGTCAAAACACAGCCTTGTGAGAGTTATCTATAGCTAGTTGTTTCTGGGAATCTGATTGAAATGAAGGCTTGGTACTGACAGAATGCCTGGTAGTAACATTATGTTTAGCTATGATCAAATGTGTAGCAGCACCCTATTATAGAATGTTTAGCTGTGAACAAAAGATTGGTGGGATGGGACATGTTGCCGTGACAGAGTGTTGGGTGATGGATTATTGACAGTGACAGAACTTTTGAGATCCAATAACTTTTTTTTTTCTGTAACAGATTGCTCTGTAAGAACAAAACAGTTTATTAGGAAAGCATTCTGGAATAGAATAATGTAACAGTATAATATCACCAAAAAGACCATTAAAATGTTGTGCCACAACATTGATAAAGACAGCTTGCTTTGTGATGGAAGTAACAAAGCAGTTGATGAGGAAAGTATTCTGGAATCGAGTGATAGAAAATACATTATAATGTCACCCAAAAAACAAAACAAAAAACCCCCCAAAACCCATATTAAAAGGTTGTGCCACCATGTTGATAAAGACAGCTTGCTTTGTGATGGCAGGTCTTGTTGGATGCCTCTGGTGTTCTGAAGTATGCAGACTTCGGCATGTCCAAAGGAGAAGGGGAAAACCTGGAGGAATTGTTCTTCAAGTTTGCAGAGGCTGGAGAGCATTGGAACATCCAGCCAGCTGAGGAGATGATGAAACAAATCAGCACCACAGGTAACGCCAACAGCCTTTTCTCACATTTACCCCTGAGCTGAATCATGTCCATTCCGATTATTGGGCTTAGTTAGTCACGTTTGAATTATTTATTTATTAACAGACTTAAGTACGTTTAGACAATTGATAGATTAAACTTGTGTAGTTTCTTCAATCAGTTTGAGTTGGTGTATGATGAAATGCATGCTTTTTGGATAGACTTAAGATAATGTTCTTGAGAAAAATACCTGATGAGGGAGACGGCATTAAAGGGATGTGAACATGATCTGCTGCTTGGTCCATGCAGGTAGCTATCATGTACAGTATTTTCAGAGATAGTGGCCATAGTCTGCCCAGGCTAATGTATTCACCTAGCTGAACATTCAACACATGACAGGGTTGAAGAATCATGACTAAACACCTTCATAGAGTGTTGATTTCATTGCGCTTTCTTCATCCTCTTTTATGAAAAAAGTCTGCAGGGTACATTAGCAAAACATACTGGAAGAAACTACGGTTTTAGTCATGAAATAATTTGAAAAATTTTAACCTGTTAGTCTCTTCAAATACTTTTTGTGTCATCATCATGAATGTCATGTGACTTTTGCACAGGAAGCCCCACCTACATGGCACCGGAAGTCTTTCAAGGAGGAGAACCTTCCATCATGTCTGATTTGTGGGCCCTTGGCTGTGTCATCTATGAAATGTTTGCTGGTGAGTCTTCCATTGATCCACCTTCTCACAGTCCCTAAATTGGAAATATCTGCTGGGGTGTAAATTCAATCACAACAACAACTTCCATTGATGGTGAGGAAGGAAAAGAGAAAAGAGAGAACATTATTATAAGATTTATGTCCCCAAGGTCAGAATGCAGCTACCTAAATGATTGGCAAAAACTATTGCATATACAAAAATCTCACAATTTGTAAAGCTTGGAGCTCTAGCCGAGGGATTGGGGGGGGGGGGCGGGGGGGGGGGAGGGGGAGTATTGATAGATTTAACTTTTCAAAATAAATTTCAATATAAGCTGATTGCTTGCCAGGTGCAAACATGATATTTGTTTAGGATTCATAAGACTTGGCTCATATTGGCATGTGTAACATTTTTGTTCAATTTTTGCGGTCTTTTGTTGCAGGTCATCCCCCATTTCTGGGTGAATCCTATGAAATCATCAAAGACAAAGTGCTCAACAAAGATTTCCCTCCTCCTAGAGTCAAAGGTAAGCTACATCTTTGCAACTTGGGGGGGACCTGTAGCCTACTGCTACGTTTATGACAAAGACTGAGCTGTCTATCTGACGAACAGAAAAGAACAGATATAGTTTCCATATCCCTGCCTCTCACCCTCCCATCCTGTCCTCCTTTTTCACCCCTACCCTGTTCCCTCTGTTGTTATCTACTTTGGGTTGGTGGTTGATTTTGATTTTGCCTTCCTTCAATTCAAATAGTTGTGTGTTAAGATATTAGTTAGGGAAAGTCATTGCAGAAATCTTGATACGGTATTTCTGCAGCCATACAAGATTAGAAATTAGCATCTTGTAAACTGCATTTTACTACGGTATTTAAAAAAATATGTTCCTTTTAGTTACACTACAATTTTTTTATTTGTTGTTTTATATTGTTTTGGGCTCACATTAAACTGATCAAATGAATGTTACAAGTTACTGTTTTGTAGAAGATTGTATCACAACAGTGCGGTGCTATGTCATGTCTGTTGCTGCAATTGTACGCCTACTTTAATATTTCATAAATTAGATTCTACAAGGGAGGCCTCTGTTGTTGCCACTGAATTGTCGTCCCCTTTTTAAGATCTTGTGATGGATGTCAGGAAAAAATATCTAATTAGAGATGGCCTAAAAGCTCCAGACACAGTTTTGGATTTTTCTATATGTTTGTTTTTTCTCAAAAAATCAGTACCCAGTAAATTTGTTCATAATAGATTGCATAATACTGTCCTTTCGTACAATGGTGTGGTCAGACTGCCAGATCATCTGGCCTTGCAAGGCAGATATTAGTTTTTATACTCTTAAGAGAGAAGCAGGTATAGGCGGTTGTTGATGGATTCTACATAAACCAAGGGCTGAATAAAATCTCTTAAAGAGGCACTCAGAGTTTGGGAGTCTAAAGAGAGAAAAATCTTTGTCCTATCATGTGAATCCTGTAACTGCCCTGAGATCATTCTAGAGGTTTTTTTGTGGGTTTTTTTTTATAAAGTGTCTCATTATTTGTATGTTTGAATCATGTATCAGTGACCAGTGGTACCTTGATTTTTGTCTTTAATTTTATATTGTTACTTGATATGGTAAAACTGTGTTTGTGTATATGTAACTACTATGCTCTTTTTTTGCAGGGTCTCGTTTGTCAGCAAAGCCCTCCCCAGAGTTCCTCAACCTGATGGAAAGTTTGCTACAGAAAGATCCTACACGCAGGTGAGCAGGAGAAGTGTCCACATTTTCATGTTAACACACAGTTTGCATTATTTTCATGTTAACACACAGTTTGCATTATTTACAAAATAATAATTAATATTGCACATTATGAGGCCCCTACTCCAAGCAAACCCAGTTTACTGATCATTAGCATGAATTTTTGTGCTTATACCCCCATTTTCCCCCTTATCCCATCATGAACGTGGCCACACTGGATTATCAAAGAGATCTTTTTTTCTGAATGTCCAGGTGAAGTTTCTCTAGCAACAAGAAAAGTCATGTGCTTGGCTTCATTTTGCTTTGAAACTTTATAAACTGTAGAACCCCTCTTCCTCCCCAAAACATCTTGTGCATACACTAAAACCTGATCCACTTTTCATAGGTCAGCTATGGCAGGTGGTGTGGGTGACATAAATGTACCCAGCATGCATCCTGCTACTTGGAGAGGGATGTGCTCTGTCAGGTTCAACTTGCCTGAGACTCACTCCCTGGAAAAATAAACAACCTCAGCGCAGTGTCCCAGTTTCTCCTCAGAGAGTTAAGCTAGAAAGAAGTAAAGTCATTTTGCTGTTAACATGACACATGTATGGTTGCAGATTGAGCTGGGCAGGCCTGGTGAATCACCCCTTCTGGCAGGACAGATTAACAACACTTGCCAAAGAGTTCACCATGTCTCAGGAGATCGGGGGCACTACCAGCCCCGCTACTCAGAGCAGCATCTTTGAACACAATGCAGGCTCTGTGCTGGGACGCATCAAGGGGGTGGACCTTCATCGCTCCATTGACAAGTCCACAGCGCGTCTGGATGCTATTGATTCTGCACGGCCTTGTGAGTACTGTTGTAGGGGAGGTTTTGGGGGCGTGTTTTGTGTGTGAAGTCAAGTCAAGTCAAATTTTTATTTCCAGATGGTACATTGAATAAGGAATGATTTGCTTTTTTACATCAAGCCATCTATCTAGGAACAAAAAACAACTTGATCAATACTATCTAACTACATTATTACCATAACCAATAATAATAATACTGACTCCAAAAGAAAAAACAACACACACACACACGTCCAAAAACAAAAACCCTAAAACAAAAACAAAAAAACCCCACCCACCTGCCCCTAAATAAGAAAAGTACACTGCATGCATGCATGCATGTGTGTATGTGTGTGTGTGTGCATGTGCGCTATTTTGTTCTTTTTTTTTTCTCCTTATTTTATTTCAAAGATAATAGAATAAACATTCATGTGCTTTTTTACATCCATTCCCTATGTATGCAGTTTTGTAAATTTTGTGACCATCTATTCCCACCAGCACACAATGGCCTAGTCTTCAGAAAAGCAGAACAGGTTTTAACGTGTGTACAAGATGATCTGTGTGTTTCTCTCTCTCTCTCTCTCTCTCTCTCTCTCTCTCTGTCTCTGTCTGTCTGTCTATGAATGGATGACTGAACAGAGTTCTTACCCCACAGTGTCCACAATGGGTGAGGTGTTGCGTCCCAAGACTGCCCCGGGTCATGACACGGGAGGCAGCAGTCTGTTCACTCTCAGGTGTGTAGATCTATACAGACCTTCTACATGTTTAGTGCTGTGATATGGGCATTGTTGACTTGTTATGTATCTGTGCATGCATGTAAATACTGTTTGTTTCCTTTTCACATTTTATATGAAGTCTGTTGCTACATTGAACTTGTAAGAGGGGAGGAAAGGAAGTGCAGGTGGCCAGAGTAAGGATTTAGTCTTCTGTGTGTGTGTGTGTTTGTGTGTGTGTGTGTGTGTGCAAAGGTGCACATACATGTGTATGTGCATGTGTCTTGCTTGTATGTATCCTACTTTTTCCTATTTATGCTGTTGAACAGTTTTCATTCACATACACTTATTGTATATCTAGATAAAAGATTCTTGAACATAACTTTTCTATAGAATCAAGAGTGAAGTTATGTTTCATTATGTATGATAATCTATGACAGAAGGAGGGTGAACAAAAGAACGTAAAGAAGAGTATTTAGTCAGTGATCAGTTCATGATCATTTTCTTGCTTCTTCTTCTTCTTCTTCATTCAGTGCCAGACCACACACTGCTGTCCCCCCTGATGAAAAAGTGACAACGCCATACCGACAGGTTCAGTCACCACTGACGACACGAGAAGTGATTGGCATCACCCATGATGACGTGGACATGAGCAGCTGTCAGAACACGGCCAGTGAGGCACTGACACTTGTCTATCATGACAGCGACTTTGGCGTTTCTCAAATCATCGATAACCCCAAGGTGAGGCTGAGGCACAGTGGGAATGTGTTGAAATGATATATATTTCAGAGATTGAAAAGGAGTGGCATGTGATTGTTTCAGTTTAGTCAATAGGGGAAAGCAGATTTGTTTTTCTATCCTTACATCAGAAAACCCAACCAGTTTTGTATTTTATCATATTGGGAAAGCAAACTTATCTGTCTGTTCATACATTACAAAACACAGCCAGTCTCTTTTTCTATCATGAATATGTACAGTATTCTTCCTTTGAGTGAGATTTTGTTTCTCTTTCTTGTAATATTTGGAAACTCATCTCTTTTCATCTTTTCAGTATGTTCGTTTCCCTATTGTTGGTTTGGTAGGATTTGTTTTTCTTACTCTCTAAGAGTGTGTATACCTTTTTTAAAAAATCAAAATATTCTCACTCAAGATTCTTCTTTGTGTTTTGTCTTTTTTGCTGCAGATTCAGAAACCAACCCCAGCATCAACAAAGTATGATACAAAAATACTACCAGTGCCACCTTATACAGGTAAGTCTTTGATCTAGTGTGTTGTATGTTTGGAATTTGAGCCCATTTTTCTGTCTTTATCTGTCTCTTATGTTGGTATTGGTATTGACTGTAGCCATACATAAATATGGGAGGAGTGGGGGAATGAGATATGTATTTTGGATTTAGGTCTTGTATGAAAGCATTTACCTGTTGAATTCTATATTTCAGCCATTGAAGCAATCTGCTTAGGCTAGAATGATATTGTCTGATATAAGTTTACTCGCTGAACATAAGTTGTGGAAAAATGTATTTTTGCATTGTTTGTATTGTATTTTTGCATTGTCTGTATTTGTTGGTTGGCACTCTTAAGTAAAAATTGTGACATGGATAGTGGAGATAAACAGTAAAATGACAAGTGAAGCTGTGGTTATGCTTTAAAAAAATAAACTTAAATGTAAACCTTTTTACTTAAAAAAAATTCATGCATGAATACATCCCTATCATCTTATTCCTTATAGCTAAGAATCTTATATGACATTATCCCCAAAGTTGGAATGCAGCTTTTGGTGGGGGGGGGGGGGGGGGGGGGGGTGGAATGGTCACATACACAAAAATCTCACCATTGGTAAACCTGGAACCTGTAGCCAAGGAACAAAAAAAGAAGGAGAAGATATGATGTTGATACTTTCATGTATTCATTGCACTGTCTGTGTTCACTCACCGCAGTGGAGAAGCTGAACAGCATGCCAGACAAGGAGTTCATGAAACACATGCAGGCCATCCTGGACGGGGTGGGGACAGGGGAGAAGGGGCCGCCATCGCAGAAACGCATACAGCTGCTGCACTACACCGCCTCCATCGCCTCCACCAGTGCCTGTGCCACTGCTCTGGTCGTCAACAATGCGCTGGTGATCTTTGCCCGCCAGCTGAGAGACTGTCCTCACCAGGAGGTGTAAGTGTGGGAACAGATGACAACATTTACAAAACCGCATACACACGGGGACTGGATGTTTTTAAAAAAAAGCACATGAGTGCTTATTCCATTATCCTCGAGAAAAAGAAAAAAAAATGTCATCTGAGTGCTTTGATTTGTTGCTTTACAAGATTCAACGCTATATAAATTCCTTTTATTATTATTATTATTATTATTAAGTGTACAAGTAGTCAGGACAGGAGACTTTAAATCATCCCAGGTAGGGGAAAATGCAGTGTATAAAGCGACCAGATTATAGTGTAGCAAAGATCATAGACTTGGATGTATGTGAATAAGTTGTTGATAAAGAAGTTGCTGAGTGAATGCTTAAAAAAGAAAAGAAAAAAAGGAGGTGTTGAGTTATTGCTGTACGTACAATGTTTTTTTGTAAGTTAGAGAGTGAACTTGTGTGTAAGCTGTAGGTTTTGGTTGAAAACAAAAGTTTGCTGTTTTATCATTCAATGCATAAAAAACTGTTTGTGAAATTAAAGAAATGTTTTATGCTATGTTATCTGTATTTGTGATATGTGTCTGGTCAGGGGGGAAAATGGAAACACAAAAACTGTTTATCCTTTCACACTATGTTATCTTTTTGGTCAGATGTTAACTGTTTATTGAAGTATAAGCTTTAAAATATTTTGCTACAGCAAGTTTCGAGTGACAAAAGGCTTTTATTAATGTTAGTATTTTGATGGAATCCATTATGTAGATATTTTACCAAGGTTTTTAAGGGCCCTTCAGTTTGCTTTGGTTTTTCATTTGTTATAAAGTTCTTTGAATTAAAGCTACATAATTATGTTACAGAAGCACATGTATTACAAGAAAATGTGAAATGTGTTGCAGGAGGATCAAACTAGCCAGGGTCATTGCTTTGGCAGCACACTTCACTGATTCCTTGGAAGACACCACGAATGTGTCTGAGGTAAGGCTTTTAAACAATTCCTTAGCCTAAGCCCTTTTTTTGTTTTGTTGTTGTTGTTTGGGATTTTTTGTTTTGTTTGTGTTATTATTAGCACTGATGCTTAAGCCTGATGTATTTAACTATCTTCCAGACTACAAAACATTTTTTGCTCAAATTCTGACCTTACCATCTTTTAACCGGGAGTGTTGCATTGATGATCAAAAACACTTGAATGAATGTCCCCCTTAACTCCTTTCAGATTTGTTAGAACAGCACCATTCTGCATTTTTCAGTCTGGGATAAGTTGAACGTGGTTGATCTCATCCTTCTGCAGGTCAAAGGCTGCATACTGGGTATGTTCATGTCATCAATCCCTCCAGTTGTAGCTTGCCTGCTATTCTTTGGGGGGTATGGGGGATTTTAACATGTGCATATCTCTGAAGTCGAAATGCAGCTACCTAATGGTGGATCAAAACAGTCGCATACACAAAATCTCACGATGGTGAACCTCAGAGGTCTAGCTGAGGAACATAAAAACAAAACAAAATAAAACAAAAACATATATATAGGGTGCTGTGCATGGATTTGTACAGGAGCCAAGAACTTATTGTTTCAAGGACTTTCAAGGGAATTGAGTAAGTTCCAGTGTTTACCCCATAAAGCAAACATGACAGCAGAGACTTGGAAGGGACCTTGTTTACTGTCAGATCATGAGCTCAGTGCTGAAACCTCTAAACATCAGAAGACAAACCGCACAGAGCATTAGAAAATCATAATGTTCAACTTCATTTTGATGCATACCTGTAGCCTGTGTAGTTAATGGCAGTAACTGACATCGCTGCTGGCCATGGTGTATGAAGTTGTGATGTCAGTGGTGGGTGTTTTTCAGCCACTGACCCTGGTAACGGAGGTGTTCAGGGAGAACGTGAAGAACAGCAAGCTGAAGCAGGGCCTACTGCCAGCTGTTGGGGAAATGCTGTGTATGGTGGCCACTCAGGTGAGTCTGTCAGCTAGTGAGCAGTAGAGAGTGTCACCTGTGGTATTTTGCAGCCAGCCATCCTTGTGTCTTATTTCCAGCTGTTTTGATAACTAAATGCGTGAATACAAGCATGTTCACATGCAAATGTATGATGTGTGTTCTTGTACACATCGTGTTAGGAGGTAGTGCTTGTGGACAAAAAGTTTGTGAATTTGAGCATTAACTGTAGCATTTATCATAACCACTATTGTGATTGTATCTTTCTTGTTGTTGGGCGTTTCCCAGCTTAACACCTAGGGGGTCACCCAAAACATGCACTCTGTCTTGCTCATCATAGCAGGGAATCACTGGAAGACTGTAAGCACATATCGGATGGGATTTTTTCATCTATGGCTGTTTATAAGCACCTCGCCTTTAGGCAGCCATACTCCAGCTTCAGAATATATCATTGAATAAACATCACTGGTGTTTCAGGAGGAGAGGAGAGGGGAGGGGCAGGTGGAGAACTGGTCCGTACCCTCCATGGTCTACACCATCATCACACGCAGCTGTCGGGACTTGGTATGTTGTAGTTATCTTTGGGTTGTTGCTTTTTATTTGTCTGATGGGGGTGAGGAAATGGGCTGGTGGAGTAGCCTAGTGTTTAGAGCATCAGACTCATGACCTGACAGTAACTGGAGCATCTGTGGGAGGAAGGCACATTTTTCCCAAACATTTATGCTGATTTCGTTTCCCTACAAGTCCTTTGGATGAATGTTTCAACAGAGACATCAATATGTCATTTTGTCAGATGTTCCTCTTCCTCCTCCACCTCTCCATTGAAACTTCCGCTCCCATTCATCATGCCCTCTGTACTCCACCCTCCCCTTAGCTGATACTCTTCATTCCATAGTAGTTCATTCTGCTCCAACACTCCCCCCCCCCCCTCCATACCACCCACTTTTTTGTCTAATATAGTTTTTGTCTCAGACATAGCAGCATCAAACATTTATTCACTACATGCATAGTAGTAATGCAGTCTTAAGCTGTAAAAGGAAGGTAATTTTTTATACAATGTTTTGGACCATGATGAATGGAGGGGTATATGACTGTGTAGGGGGGGGCAGTGAGTTATCTGCATCTTGACTTTGTTTGTCTGTCTTTCAGGAGGACCCTGTGCTGAATCACGTCGCTGCCAAGATCATTGAAACCCTGACCACTACAAGGGGGCCTCATGCTGAGGTAGGGTCTGCTAGGACACTGACACATGTTTTTATATGTAACATGTGATGTGGCTTCCTAAATTGTAGCACAAAATCATTCACATAAAAATCTCACCATTGGTAAATCTGAGGAATGGAAAAAAAGTGTTAACTTAAAATACTTTTAACTTTGTATGTGTATGTGTGTGTGTGTGTGAATAAAGGCAAATATGCATGCACATACACATTTCTCTCCGTCTCTCTGCTCTTCTCTCTCTCTCTATCTTTTCCTCCTTCCCTCCCCCTTCTCTTTTGTTTTAAATGTCTGTTTTAAAATGGTTGATTTGTTCAGGACATTGGATAAAAGTGGTAATCTATTTCAGATAGCAAATTTCAATACCCTGTTAAACCTAAGTATAAATGGTGATTATATTTATTTCAGTTTTTGCATAAGCATGATTAAGTAATATTGTCTTGCATTGTGGGTAACGAAGAATTGTAGCAGCTTGTGAATATTAATTTGTTTTTAGATTCATTTGTGTATTCTTTGTTTTCAAGTTTGTGGAAATGGTTTCAGAAATTCCTGACCAATGAAATTGGCCAAGCACTGTGGAACATTTACAAGCATTCTACTGTGGATTCCCTGAGAAGCACAGCCTTGTCTGTATGTACTACCACTTTCTTTGCATATCTGTGTTCTTGTGGTCTTTGCATAATATTACCTCTAAACATTATGATCATTATGCTGTATGCTTAAGTGCATGTCTTGATTTATAAGATAAGATGTCAGTGATAAAATTGCCATATGATTGTTTCTTTCAGCCATTTGCCTTTTACACTGTTTTATGTCAAGAGTGTATTGAGAAATGACCTGACAGTGCATGACATGTCTTTCCTTATATATAGCTGCCTCTAGATTTGTTGCCCAATTTTTGCAGTGACTCCATGTTTAGTAATCATACTTGTGCATACTTACTTCAGAATAGGAGATAGCTCATAGTACAAAACTGGTTGAGTATTGAATAAATGAAAATAGTTTTGATCTGTTTCTAATCTATTCATTTCAAACATAAAGCAGATGTTCAGCATCTTTAGTCAAATGCTGCAAACTTGCTTTGGGATTGGATCCCCCCAAAAAACAACAACAACAACAAAACTCATAAAGAGATGTGTTATGGAGTGGTTAGTAGTATATCTTTTATCTGGAAGTTTTTACCTCTGTCTTTGCAGAAATTCAGAGCAATGTCTCAAGGCTTCATGACTTTTGAATATTATTTTTCACTTGTGATTTGCTTCTTTACATATCTTTATTCTGCAGTTATTGTGGTTATCTTCTGTCATTTCCATTCACAGTGTGTACTCTGTGTGTGTGTGTGTGCAGGCTCTGTGTCGTGTGACGTGGCAGAACCCTAACGTGTTTCAAAATGTGCTGGAGGTGGTGGGGCTGTCGGTGGTGTGTCAGGCGCTGACGCAGGGCATAACACGTGTGCAGCAGGCTGTTGTCACCATGTTTGGGGCCCTGGTGTCAACCACAACACACCTCTCCAGACTGACACAGGACAAAGTGTGTAATTGTGTGTGTGTGTGTGTATACATTTTGATGGGTGTTTCATCCTAGGCGTTGTGTTCTATTTAAACCAAAATATGATAACTACTACCACACATTACTTTTTTTTTCCTGTAGAAAGTAATACACTTACCAGAAATGCTTTAAAAAGCATGGATTAATCTGACGACAGCTTATGTTTCTGAACTACTTGTTGTTTTCTTACAATTGATAACACACACTTCTAATATTCAGGCTCAGTCACTCCATGTCTATCAATATTAAAATATAAGAACAGGCTCAAGCTGCATGCAGCTGATGAATGTTGATGTCTGCAAGACTAAAGGTTTCGAAAAATCCTGAAAAGTATTATTAGTAATCTTGTAGTCATTGTCTCCAGCAATCAGTTCCATCTCAGAGTCTTAAAGGCTACTGAAGCATCCAGAGTTTATGATCTTGATGTGGCCTTCCTTCCCCCTTGAGTGTGAAATGTGAAGAGCTGAAACACTTTCTAGGTGGGGGCTTCTTTCCTGAAGACTTTCTAATATCCAGCTTTCCCAGACTTCTTCAATGTTTGTGATACTAGTCCCTTATTCAAAAACTAAATTTGATGCATGATGTTCAAAACAGTAACAAACAGTGTTATCATGTGTTGGTGTGGTCAGGATTTTCTGCAGAAGGTGATTCGGCTGCTGGACAGTCCCTCGGTCATCATTCGTGGCAAGGCCTTTGTGGTCATTTATCAGCTGGTTTGTCGCAACACTGACATGCTGCTACAGGCTTGTCAGAACAGGTACTGTGTTGTGTGTGTGTGCATCTGTGTGTGTGAATGTGTGTGCATGTGCGTGTGTGAATATCTGTGCACACATGTGCAAATCCATGCATATGTGGGGCATGTGTGTCTGTGTCTGAATCTATGTGTATGTGCATTGCATGTGGTGCTTATGCACACACATATATGCCTGTGTCAGTGTTTACGTGTACATGCATGTGTGTGTTTGAGTGTTTTTATCTTATGAGGAATTGGTAGAGGAGAATAAAATTCCCCACTTATATAGTCATGTAAGGTGTGTTTAAATATTTTCTCTATATCATTCTTTTATTTATTCTTTTATATCGAGGATAATGGAATAAGCATAATCATCTGAATGTTTGCAGGTAAAATCCTCAGATTTGAAGCATCACTGGTACATTTAACTTTTTTTTTAAAAATTGATGATGATTATTTGCTTTAAAATATTTAATTTTAGAAGAAGTGGAAAAATATATGAATTAGATGCTTTCCTGATTGCCCTATCTTCATCATCTTTACACACAAACACACACACACAAACACACACATACACACACACACAAACACACACATACAAACACACACACACACCACACACACACACACCTTGCATTATCTTCACAGTTGTCTTTACAAACAATGACTGTGCTGACAGGCTAGTGATGTACATGGAGCGCGACAGCCGGCACAGCACTCCCCGAGGAGCGCGCACTCCCAATCAGGAGCAGGCGGCCATGGAGTACTTGGGCAACTGCCTCCACACGCTGGTGTCAGGGGTCGTCACCCAGGTCCCCACAATCATGCGTAAGTTATCTGGAACTTCAGTTATAGAGCTTGCACAGAAAAATTATAAATGAGGTATTTACGCCATTCATATATGCATACATGTGCATGCGCATACTTAAGTTCAGATGCATGCATGGTCACACAGTTTTGGGTTTACATATGAACACTGAGACAGAGCATGATGGCATAAATGAAGCATTGTAGATTGCCCAAACTGAAAAGGTAAAGCTTACATATGGAAACCCGTGAAGTTGAAAAAGGAACATGAATTCAACTTGCCCAGGACACACTGCCTAAAAGCCCCATTGACTCCTCAAGGAGTTAGGGAGAAGTCATGCCAGTCTGTCAGGGCCTGCAGTGTACTGCTTTCCTCTTCACATAAAAAATACATGTAAAATTAAAAAAGAAGAAACCTGTTAACATGACATTGTGTTTTACCTGGGCAGGTGAAATGCTGAGCAGCTTGGACGCAGTGTCAGGTCGAAAGCATCCATCAGCCCCACAGGTTCGACAACTGAAAGCCACCTTGCCTCTGCTGACTGTATTTACTCACCTGGTGACCAGTCAGGTAATGAAGTGTGTGGTGTGTGTCTGTGTGTGTAAGAAATGGTAATATTGTCATGATGCTGGACATGTCAATCCACTTGTCAGTGGCTGTGATTATGACAATAAAGATATCATATGCAGTTATTCTCCTAGAAAAAAAAACCCAACTTTAAAAACAGCAGAGAGTGACAGTTTTGATGTTGGATGCAGTGATTCAAGTAATCAATTATAACAATGATGATTATGATATAGGATATGGTGGTTCAAATATTCAGTGATAATGATGATGGTGATTGTGTCATATGTGGTTATTCTCCTAGAAGAAAAACAAACCAACTTTAAAAACAGCAGAGAGTGACAGTTTTGATGTTGGATGCAGTGATTCAAGTAATCAATTATAACAATGATGATTATGATATAGGATATGGTGATTCCAATATTCAAATGCCATGATGATGATGATGATGGATGTTGTGATTCAAATATTGAATGGCAATAATGATGGTGATGGTGATGGATGTTGTGATTCAAACATTGAATAGCAATGATAATGACAGTGCTGATGTTTTTGCTGCAGATGTTTCGGGGTCAGGTGGTGACCCATGACTTCATGAGTCAGCTGGGGCAGCTGATGGTGCATGTGAAGAGCATTGAGAGCGGGGAAACCAACATAGAGGCTGCCTCAGGTAGGTGGGGCGACCCTGGCTCTATTGGTGGGGGATCGTGCCATTGCTTTCTTGCCCACATTTCCATGGTTTTGCTGTTTGCAAGTTCATTGTGTGTGTGTTTCTGTGTAAGTGTTGAGGTGTGTTTGGCATGTTTGTGCACATGTTTGAGTGTATATGTTGTGTTGGTGTGTGATGTGTTTCTGTTTATGTGAGAGTGAGTGATTTGTGTGTGTGTGTGTGTGTGTGTGTGTGTGTGTGTGTGTGTGTGTGTGTGTGTGTGTAGTTTCAGTTTCGTCCTTCACCAAAAAGTGATATCAGAGATTTTGTGTGTGTGTGTAGTAAGTGTGTGTGTGTGGGTTTTGTGTGTGTGAGTGTGTTTGTGTGTGTTGTGTTGTGTGTGCTGTTGTTTGTGTGATGTGTGTGTGATTATGTGTTGTGTTGCGTGCATTGTGATGTGTATATGAAAGTCGGATGTTTGTGTATGTCCTGTGTGTCTAGGTTTTCTGTGTGTGATGTACTTAGTGTGCGTGGTGTGTGGAGTTAGTGATGTGATGTTAGTATGTATTGTGAATGGTGCATGGGATATGTAATGGTGTTAAGTGTAGAACATGCTTGTCCTATTGTGAACACATGCGTTTTGTATTTAAGTCTTTATCCTGAGTTATAATATCATTATGTTGTGGATTCAGTAATTTGGGACATACAATTGTCATGTGTCAACTTGTACTAGCTGTGGAAAATGAAAGAACATTCTTGTCTAAGTCATGACTTTATGTCATTCATTGCACTTTGTTTAGACTGTACTCAAGTTTTTCCTTTGTGTTATAATTATCATTATGTGCCATGGGGAGTTCAGTGAAGACATTTATAAAGTATGTCATTTGAATGGGAACACACCTGGGCGAAGTACAATTTACAAAGTTAAACATGCTTCCAAATAACACCCATGCCAACACAGTTCTAAGCGGTTCTTGTGTACCTTTTAAAAGAATCATTTATCCCTGAAGTTGGAATGTGGCTACCTTAATGGTGGGTTAGAATGGTCACATACACAAAATGTCATCATTGGTCAACTTTGTAGCTCTAGCTGTGGAACCAAATGAAAAAGAACCTTTTTTTTAAAAAAATTATTCATTCTTTTATTCACTCATCTATTTATTTGGTTTAAACAGACTTGTATTCAAGTTTTATGTACTTTTTCATGTCAATAAACTTGTCGATAATTGGCTTACACTGACTATCCAATGAAAAACCATGCCAAGAGAAGGTTAAATAGATAAATAAGAATAAGAATACTAATAATAATAAAGAATTTTAAATTGAGGACAGAGGTGTACCAATATCTCTTTGTCTGTCATGAACTCTCTGCATGTGAACAGTCAGTGTGACCAGCTGTTGAATAGGTTTTAGTCAGTTTGAAATGAGAGACAGTTTTTAATAAGAGCAAAAGTAACTGTGTGTTTGATTTATTGTTGTTGTTTGCTGTGAAGTGTTCACTGCTTCTGCTCCACCTGTGTGGAATACGTGTGTGTGTGTGTGTGTGCAAGCATGTGCATATACGTCTACATGGATCTGCGCATGTGTTGGAATGTTCATCGGCATCACTTATGTGATTTATCTTATTTCTTTTTCATTGTTCTGTTTGCTCTCCCTCAAAATATTCTTTTGATCTTTGATATATTTTTTGTCTTCATTTTGTTCTTTGGTTTTTAAAAAAAATGTTCATTGCACTGTATATTTTGTTCCATGTCAGTGCATAACAAGGAATGCAATGGTGTGCACTTTATTCAGACTATGACAACTGACTGGTTTCTGTGTATGTCGTATCTTGCAGAGAAACTCAAAGGTATACCAATTTTTATTGATTGCTCAGAGCTTTATGTAGCCAAAGCTTTTTTGTCTTCATTTTCAAGTATATCTCTACTTTTTAGGGTTTTCTATTTAGTTTTTGCCTTCTGTATTGTGTGAGTGTGTATACACATTTTGAATATACATATATTCTGAAAACTTTTAGTCCAGATTTAAATCTGTATGTACAGTTTTGGTTTGAAATTGTATAATTTAGATTTCTTTTTGTGTATGTACCATGGCTTTTTTAGCCATAAGGCTCAAACATACATGCAAGCACACACACACTCACACACACACACGTCAAAGGCATACATCTTAAAACCCATGGAGAATAATAAATCCTTGGGCTGTTACTATATGTATAGCAATGGAATACCATGCTTTTTCTGTAACATGATTTTAAACGTGAAAAAATATCTAGTTGAATTTCAAGTGGATTGACTGACATAACATTGATGAGCTTCAGCAAAGGATTATTTCTTTATCTATCTATTCTTTTATATTGAGGATAATGGAAGGAGCACTTATGTGCTTTTTTACATCCAGTCCCCGGATGATAGTTAGAGATGAAACTTAAAAGTGCATGAACTGGTACATGTACAATGTCAGATGAAACTTGGAAACAGCAAATTGGATGATTTTTGGAATAACAGAATTCTCATTTGGGGCTCTTTTAGAGTTTGTTGTGTCTCCATATGCTGTAAATTCTATACTAGAGATGGGGTTTTTTTAGTGACTCAGTTTCTGCCCTTTTTTTTAATAATCACCTGTTTGCTTTTTCTTTTTCTTGCTGTCATTTCTGTCCTGCTGATTTTGTATCTTTCAAGTTCATTTCCATTTTTTTAAGCAAACTTGTTTTCTTTCAGTGCCGTGTGAAATATTGTATCTCAGCTGGATTTTTTTTTTCCGTACGTACTATTTTAGAGAAGTGATTAATATTTTCAAAAAACCCACCATTTTTAGAAATCTGAAAATGATTGTGCATTAAGACTGCCATCCTCAGAAAACTGTTGTTTTATTTGCCTGAGTGAATTAAGTGGTTAAAATGATGTGTCATAATCTTTTATCTTTTGCCTGTTGATGAGAAATGTTTGACAGGTGAATTTGGTGACGTTGGTATGGAGACAGCCCTAATGTGGCCTTGGTAGCTGGCTTGGCTATTAGCAACATATTTAAAAACAAGAAATGTGGGGGAGGGGAGGGGAGGAGTGCTTCATAGTGTCATGTTAGTGAGTTGTCAGGAATTCAGATTTTGACAGAAACAGAATGTGTATGTCTCATTGGGAGCAGACATCCATCCCACTTCGGTGAAAAGCCTGTCCCTAATAAGTTAAGAATATTGACAGAACTTCAGTCTTGCATTATAATCTGCCGCCTTGGTGCAGTGTGTCTTTTTGTTTGCTGTTGTTTTTTTGGGGGGGGTTAATTTGTTTCTTTCTTTCTTGCTTGTTTGTTATGTGTTTGTTGGTAAGGGATCATTAGTGCAGTGGTTAGTGCAGTGGACTACTTACGGGAGGGTCATGAATTCAAGCCCCATTAAAGGTGTGTGGATGTTGTATTTTAGGGGTTGACCATCTTCTGCCAAGAGTTGAGTGTGCTTTGGGCTCCTCATGCTCTGATGCCTGTCTGGGAAAGCTGAAAACTAATCCTAAAATAAAAACTAAAAAAACCTTTTCTCTCTGTTGTTCTTGGTAGTAGAAGTTTGTGTATGAGTGAAAAAGAAATAGCTGTGAAGCCAAACAGCTCAGTAACTTAAACTTTACCTATGTCTTGGAAAGGTGTGGGGGGGGGGGGGGGGGGGGGAGTGGGATGGGGTTGGGGGAAGCTAGCAGCTCTCCACTTTCATGCCAGTTCATCAAGAGCACTTGGCAAGGGGGTGGGGGATAGATCCTTCAGTATATATGTAACAGCAACAGCTTACAGTCAACTTTCTGTTCATAGAGTGACTTTAACTTTTGATCAGCCGAATTGCTGTTTTAGTTCCTGTAACTTACTATCTTTGTTGTTTGTTTTTTATATACATCTCTTAGGCATGCTACTTTCTGTATGTTTGCCTTTGTAATTGATATATGAGTGTATCCTTTTTTTGCTCGCTTGTGAAGTTGTCAAAGAAAAAATAACAGGGCTGTGTATGCATGCAAGGTGTGTGTGTGTGTGTGTGTGTGTGTGTGTGTGTGTGTGTGTGTGTGTGTGTGTGTGTGTGTGTGTGTGAAATTGTGAGAATGTGTATAGGTACTTACATGTTTGCGTATTTTTGTGTGTGTTAGTTTATATCTATATTTGTGCCTGTGTGTTTGTGTGGCTGAACATTTGTACACATGCACACAGTTGTGGGTTGGTCAGTATGCATGCCTGTGTGGTATATAACCTACACATGTTCCTGAATTGTTTGATTATGCTGAAACATGGATGCATTTGAATTAGTGTTTATGGTGTACGTCCTTGTGTATACATATTTTAGTGTATTCTATATTATTTGTCTTCTAGTGTTTCATTGACCATGATATGTGTGGTTAATGATGAAATTTGAAGGGACACTGGGTACAGAGTCTTGCCTTGGGCCGCCAATGCAAATAGGGAAGTTGTTGCCTTCTGCATTGTGTGCAGTTGAATTGCTGTGTGAACTATCCACATAGTGTGTGTGTTTTGTGTGTGTTTTGCAGAAAACTATGTACATCACAATCTGAATGAACTGAATTCTCTATAGATGTTTCATGTGATAGTGTATATACAAGGAAGTAAGTGATCTTCATATGTTGTTTAGGGGTGAAGATAAGTGAGGGAGAAATTCAGACTTCTCACTCCTTTAGTGAACTAATTTATCAATTTTGCACATGCCTGACCTAAAAATGTCATCAGTGTGTATGTACTAAAAATGTCATCAGTGTACTAAAAATGTCATCAGTGTGTGTGTACTAAAAATGTCATCAGTGTGTGTTTGTGTGTGTGTGTGTGTGTGTGTTGTTAAATTTCTGTTATCTTATGTATGTCATTTCAGAACAAATATATGTGCACATTCATATACATGCACACATGCTCTCATACACACATGCATGCATACTTTACTTGCACACACACACACAAACACACACCACACCACACCACAATACAACACAACACAACACAACCCCCCCCCTCCCACACACACACACACACACACACACACAAAACACACACACACACACACACAACTACAAACAACACATGCTCTACACATCATATAGCATCCTCAACCAAACAAACATCACCCTCACACTTAATCAAATCTTGTCATTTGACGTACAGTTTAACATTGTCTACCAAACAACTGTGACCTTCACACTCCATCAAATCTTGTCGACAGTGTCTCTGAAGGTCGGAGAGTTTGTGGGGGCAGCCATGTCTATCCTGGAGGGCATATCCCAGCATCCCACGCTGCTGATGGAGCATCAGGCGGTGGTGACGGAGACGGTTCTGCCAGAGCTGGTGTCCATGGTTGGCAGTCAGTCAGGTAGGTGACAGTTGACGACAGAGTGGTCAGAGATCTGTGCCACCTGGAATGTTCCCCCCTGTCAGTTTTGTGTGTTTGTGTGTCTGCGTGCGTGTTGGGGAGGAGAGGGGTGGGGGATGGGAAGGGGTGGTGGTGTTGGGGGATGGGAAGGGGTGGTGTGTTGGGGGATGGGAAGGGATGGTGGTGTTGGGGAATGGGAAGGTAGAGGGGAGTGTGTGTGTATGTGTGTGTTTTGTGTGTGTGTGTGTGTGTTGGTGGGGGTGTTTGGTTGGTGTGTGTTTGTGTAAGAGTTGTGTGTGATGTGTGTGTGTATTGTTGTTGTTGTTGGGGAGGAGGGGTTGGGGGGGAGGGGGGAGATGCAAGGCACTGCCTTGATGAAGTTTTCAATATCTGAAATCTGTAAGACATATATATCAGTCCTGTCTGTAGCCTTCTCAAATGATGTGTTGAGAATGTATTGCTTATATTGCCTCTGACAACCTTTCTTTTGTGGCCATCAAGGTAAGATTGAAGAATTGTGACTAAAACAAAGCGCTGGTCTGAGCACTGACATTAGATGCTACAGTTTGAGAACCACAGTTTTGCCAAGAAAGTGCATCCATGTTTTTTGGTCATTGGAGTAGGTTTCACCCTATTTTTGTGACTGATGCATTTAAAGGGTACAGAATAGGTACGAGTACATATATATTTGTATTTTTACATAAATAACATTAACATTTATTTGAAAATGAAAACAAATTTTTTTTATAAAAAGTATGGGAGTTATTTGAGTAAGGGACTAATGCAAATACACGATGAAGTCATACAGAGCAGATATCCTTAAATTTGGGATGCAACTTAACTGCTCTTATTAAAAAAAAATTTTTTTTTTTTTTAAACCTGGTCTTACATGCAAAATCTCACCATTTGTGAACCTTGGAGCTCCAGCCAAGGAACAAAAAAATAATAGGTAAATAAGATAAAGACCAGATATACTTCACAGTGATTCCCAAGTGTGATGAGGGAGAACACAGTGGATATTCTGGGTGACCTCCAGGTGTCAAGTCAAGCCAAATCAAGTCAAAAACACTTTAATCATCCCATGAAGGGCAATTACAATACTGACAGTCACATTGATACCTATAATTATCTCACAAGACACAAGAAAAATACATTTCAGATTGTTATAAGCATTCCAAGATAGCTTAAAAAAATTATCATACACAAACACAAACCCAGGTGCGCGCACACACACACACCGCGTATACACACACACACACACACACACACACACACACACACACACACACACACACACACACACACACACCAGTGTAGGAATACAATGTTGTAAATACCATTGATTGGAAAAAGAATTTTTTTTAAATAAAAATAAATTTGTAAAAATTTTACGTGCACACACGTGCACATTCACACACACGCGCACACCCATACATACACACACCAATATATGAACACAGTTTTATCACACATACACACACACGTGCACCCGCGCACCATAATGACCATTATCTAGAAAAGACATAAACACACACATACACACACACACACACACACAATTTAGAAATCATTCTTGAAAGCCAAAAGGTGTTACACTAGGGAATGTCAAACAGCACAATTTTACTTACAGTGAACTTGCTGTCAACTGCTGCAAGCTCTCTTTCATTACATGTTTTGTTATGTGTGTATTGTCTAGTGGAAACCCGTGCTCGTTCTCTGAGTCTGCTGAGTGAGATAACGTCAGTGTTGCTGAGTCAGGCTCAGTACAGCGCTCCCAATGCTGCACCACAGATGGACAACCTGCTGAAGCTGATTACAGAGGACCTGCTGCCACTGTGAGTACCACTGGCCATACTATGCTGGTCTTGCCAGCAAGCCTCTTGTCTTCTTTCCTGGGGATACGAATAAGTATTCCCAAAGTCAGAATGTGGCTACATTAATAATGGGGTAAAAAACGGTTGCATACACAAAATCTAACTATTGGTGAACCTCAGAGCTCCAGCTGAGGAACTAAAAAGAACCAAATAAAAAAAAAGATGAATAAGTCTTGTTTTCTGGACTTTTCATAAATTTGTTTCTTTGCATTTTTTTCTTTAAGTTTTGATTTTGTGTATGAAATGATCCCAAATTGTCAAAAGCCAATCATTACAGAATGAGAAAGTCAGTCATTACAAAATGATCTATTATATAAAATTATGTATATAACATCACACAACACCACTCTGTACCCCACCACCACACCTTAACATACCACATCACCCATGCCGCAGTACACTGCACCACACCTCAAAACATCACACCACACCACCCATGCCACACAACAGTGTAAATCACCTTGGAGTGAAAAGCCATGAAATCTAATGTGAAGAAGAAGAAGAAGAGAGAAAGGCACGCAGACTGACAGTACTTCTCACTGTGTGTGGATGTCAGGTATGAGAGTCTGCTGTTGGACCCTGAACCTCTGCCCAGTGGGGCGCTGGCCCTGCTGCTGTCCTTACTGGAGCACCGCCCTGCGCTGGCTCGCAACATCTGCTCCTTGGGCCTGGTGCCGGTGCTCTTCCAGATCATCACTGTGAGTCCCAAGTTGGCCTTACAACCATGTTTATTCCCATGTTTTGTTTCTTGATGTATTTTTCATACATACAGAAAATCTCATTGTTGGTGAACCTTGGATCTGAAATATATATAGATAATCCTTTTATTGTTAATAGTGACTGTCAGATGAATATCTGCAGGATATGACAAGCTGATGCTGTTTTTGAACTGTGTGTTACTTAACTGTCGTATCACTGTCCATCTTTTAAGTGGTCATACCACAACCTTCCAGCTGTATGTTGTAATCCTTCATTTTTCCAGTAAATGGTTTATTTATCAAATGAAAGAAAAGTTGTTTATCTCTGTGTTCAGGACCATCACAGCAAGCCCTTGGGTCGTTCCATGCATAGCATTCTGGGAATCCTGAACTGTCTGCTGAGCCAGAGAAACACCCCAGCCAAAGACCTCTTTGACATGGGTGAGGGGTACAGCCTTGTCATTTCTGATGTTTAATTAATCAAGTTTTTCATGATACCTAGCATATAACAGTTATGCACTCTAAGTTGCAGATTTTCAAAGATGGTGGTGTGGTCAGCCCATAGGCCAGTCGGTGTCAGTATGAAATGACAAAGAATAGAGAAAGAGTTCTGAGTGAAGCTGTTCAGCTTCTTTGAACAAAAAAGGAGGATAACAAGATCTTCATGTATAAATAATGTCAGTGTTATAAAATATTCAGTGGTGCCCCAATGGATGGCCAGAGGACAGGATAGATGAAGGTGATATGTGAATGAAAGTATAACTTACAAAATAGAAAAAAGTATGATATGTTGGGTGCATGAAGAGCTCTGAAGGCATGCACCTTTGATAACAGTTTTGGACTGACTATACAGTCAGAAAGATATTCCCTAAAATAGCAAACTACTCTGGAAAAACAAAAAACAAAACCTTTTTTTGTTTTGTTTTGTTTCTTATTTTATAGTTGGGGGGGGGGGGGGTGTATTTAGGGATATCTGTAGTTTTTTGTTGTTTTTGTTGTTGAGGATTTTGGTGGCATATCAGTATTCTTTTTTGAATGCTATGTCTGATCTCAGGTCTGGTGGAACATCTGGCAACAGTGATGCAAGAAGCGTTCCAGATGTGCTGGTCTGAAGCAGGGGGAGCAACTCACTCATCAGGGCCGCAGGAGTCAAGACAGGGAGTAGGGATCATGCAGGCTGCGATGGATCTGCTGAACACACTGCTGGGCTATGTGTCCAATGTTGTGCGACGAGCATTGCAGGTACTGTCACTGACATCGTTTTTTTCTTTTAATAAAATAATGTCTCTGATTTGAGCTGAAGTTAACTGGGATTATGTGTTTGTGGAAAAGAAGTGTGTGTGTAGGGGTGAAGGGGAATGCGTGTGTGGATAGATGCATGTGTATGTGTGGATGCATATGTGTCTGTGTGTGGTAGAATAAGTGTCTGACTGTATTTGTTTGTTTGTTTGTTTGTGTGTGTGTGTGTTCCTATTGTGCAGCTGTCTTACTGATGTGTGTTTGTGCGTGTGCCTGCATGTGTGTGTGTGTGTGTGTTTGCAAGCATGTATGCATTCCTGCATGTGTACACACTTGTATGTGCCTTCATATTTCCATCCACAGAACAGAAAAGGGACAGGGGACCAGGGAGGAGGGAGAGATGCAGAGGAGGCAGAACAGTTGCTCCTGACTAATAAACCACTCACTGAGCTCACCCCACTGCTCACCAAACTGGTGAGTTGTATATCCATCCCTCATCTCTGACATAGCCTAGATGGCAAGTTATAAAACTAGGTGACCCCTCAGAGTTGCTAATGTATAGTGCCTCTATACCAAGGAATTGTTTGCATTTTACTTTAAAAGCTAACATTGCTTTGCTTGCTACATTTGTAAATCATGGGTTTATTTATCAGCAACTCTATTTGATTTATTTGTCTTTTAAGTTGTTTCTCTTTTTGTCCATTGTCTGTATTTTTAAACCGCTGTCGAGGTATATATCAGAGAAGTTGATCTTTTGTTACTATACATAATATTCTCATACTGGCAAGTAGCAAAATTTTAAATAGTTAAAATCTCAGTCACTTCTGGCTACATTGGTAGATTGAATGGCTAGTGGTAACACCCCCATCATAAAAAATGATAGATCTCAGATTCAAATCCTGTCTGAACCCAGACTTTTTGTCCATTTAAAATGTGCATACTCTTTCAGTGACAGTCATGTAGATCAAGATCAGGGTCAGTGTTAAGCCCCGTGTTGTTGCAGCTGTACCATGAGGACTCTGATGTTCAAGACCTGGCCTCCAAGTGTCTGTCTGTGCTGGTGCAGCTGTACGGGGGAGAGAACAAGGACGCTCTGTCTCCCACTTGTCTGGTGAGTGCTCTGCGCTGTGAACTAAAACACACAGTCACCTTACATCCTCTCTTGTTGCAGCCTGCCTTGGCACTTTCAGTATCGGGCAGTAAACCAGACTAGTCATGTGTATTAATTGTATGTATTTCTTAAAGTGCAGAAGTTATCTGCATTGCAATGTTTTGGGGTGGGTTGTTTTTTTTATTCCTTTGGAATGACTGGCATTGAGTAATGGACTGAAAAGGAATGGATGAATGTTTACTATTCCTGAGTTTTTGTGACAAGCACATTAATGTTCAAATTTTTTATGAATTTCTGTTTTAGCAAGTTTCTGGGATTGTTTTGGGGTCTTCATCCCTTTCTCTGTTTCTGTCATTTGTTTTGGGGGGTTTTATCTTAGAAAAAAAAAGAGAGCTATAAACCCTCTTCTATTGCAATTTATTTAAGGAAAGGATGCTATATTAAGTACCCAGGATTCATCTCTTTCAGCCTTTTTTTCCTCTCTATTTGTCATCTTTCACTTCTCAATGCTTTTCTCTTGTGCAACAATTTACATGTCTATTATGTATACACAGCTGATATGATGAGAGAATCTAGATTGTTTTGCACTCAAAACCGAAGTTGCTTTGGGCTAAGTATATTTAGAAGTCTGATGTCTGTATCTGCTGGAGTCCAAGCATTGTTGGTGGCATGTGTGCAGGAATACTACAGCAAAGCTCTCAAGTCCTGTCATGCCAAGAAACAGAAGGTGCTGCTACGGGTCATAAAACGACTGGTGAGTGAGTGTGTGTGTGTGTGTGTGTGTGTGTGTGTGTGTGTGTGTGTGTGTGTGTGTGTGTGTGTTTATCCTGAGATAAACTTCTCACTTGATCATTATAAGGAAAAGTCAAACATTTTCACAATTTTGTTCAGCTCAGGTCTTCTTCAACTCTTCTGGGTTTTTTTTATTTTCTTCAGCACATTATCTTGCTTTTCTTTACTTACTGTTCCAGATGAGAGTTATTATTCACTGTAGTCATTATGGGTTTGTAGCTTGAGAACTTAAAAAAACTTTTTAGTGATAGAGGTTCTGATCATTTCTGTGAAATAACGCGGCTTTCATTGATCCTTGCACAACGGTCTTATTCCATCCTTTGTGGTAAGGTGCAGTATGCTGCAGGTCCTCCCAGTCTCCACAGGGCTTCTTGGCCACTGGGGTGGTGTTAGGCCTGATCTTCGTTAGGAGTGCCTTGTGTAGTGGGCAGGACTGTGACACACGTTTTGCTGTCTGGCTGCCAGTCTTGCAAGGGCATTGCTCTGTATAGCCTGTGTGGAGTTTCATGTAGATATGACGCTGTGATCTATGTGTGTGTGTACAGTTGACGACTGGCCCACATCACGTGGACAACCTAAAGCTGCATGGACAACAGCTGATGGACACCATCCACAGCTTAGTGCATACAGCAAGGTGAGAGAGAGTCCTCTAGCATCAATCTTTTTTTAATTTTTATTATTTTTTGTGTCTGTGTATGTGTGTGTGTGTGTGTCTGTGTGTGAGCAAGTGAAAATTGTCACTTATTGTGTGTATATGTGAGTCAGTGTGTTTATGTGTTTGAGTGTGTGTATGTCTACAAAGCACTAAAATTGCCAATAATAGTGTGCATTTATGTATACATGTGTGTGTGAGAGAGACAGAGAGCACTTACTATGAACATTCATTGCATTGGCACAAGCTATGCATCATATGTGTCATTGTCTAAGTCTGAATGTTGTGCTATCTGTGTTTTCACTGATTTTTAGAACTGTTAGATCTCAGATGATTCACTTGATTCACATTTTTTTAATAGTTGTTTGTTGCTCTGTTCATTATCAAATGCAGATAACTTCTTCTTGTTAATGTTTCCTGTGTACTTTTTGCATTCAAAATGTCTCTTATTCATTGGCTGTGTGTGTGTGTGTATGTGTGTGTGTGTGTGTGTGTGTGGGGTGTTATGTTCTTCAGTTCACATGCGGACAAAGCCTATCTACACTCGCAGCAGAGATTTTGAAAATTGGAGGGCAACTGCCTTGAGTGATAACAGTACATCTCTGTATCAGAGAAAGAGACAGAAAGACGAGAGAGACAAAGATACATCTGGATGTGTGTGTGTGTGTGTGTGTGTGTGTGTGTGTGCGACAGAAAGAGAGAGAAAAAGAACTTTTTCAAAGGGATGGTATGGTTGTGTTTGTTCAGTTTTTTCCATTTTGGTTATATAAGACATTCCCCCATGGGCCATGCCAGGGGCCTGTCAGTACTACCCAGAGGAAATTCTGTGCTATGAATTCCCTCTTTTCTATCCTTGTTTCTTTTCTTCTGTCACCTCCTTTTTGTCTATTTTCTGCCTTTGTGGTCCATTCTCCTGTCTTGTTTTTCCAGAAAGACTTGAAAAGTCCTTCGGATGAGACTATAAACTGAGGCCCCATGTGCAAACGCATGCAGAACATCTTGCGCACACGTTAAATCCTGTTCCACTTTTCGAAAGAGTAGGCCATTGTGTGCCAGTGGGAACAGATGACAAAATTGACAAAACCCCATACACACGGGGACTAGATGTAAAAAAGCACATGAGTGCTTATTCCATTATCCTCAATATAAAAGAATAAATAAATAAATAAATAAAGATAATTCTCTCCAATGCTGAAGTCGGATGTGCTGAGCCTGACTTGTCAGGCACTTAACAGTAGTGTAATACATTTTCACTCATATATGACAGACAACAATAGTTGTCTGAGTGTTCAACAAAGAAGAAGAATATAAGTCATTGATAATGTTTTTGATATCACCGTCCATTTATTTTTGTTGCCATATATTTTAGATCTGACATATCAGTACAAGGATATTTGGTTGTGACAAATAAATATTTTTATTCTGTGTTTTTATGGATATATGTATACACATGAATGAATGGTTTGGTATGTGACTTGTGATCAAAATAAAGATATAACAAAATTAGTGTGCTTGAAACAGTTGTGTGTTTTATTTTTCCTTCCAGAGCAGCATTTCATGGTTTTCTTTCTTTCCTTCTTTTGTTCCTTGGCTGTAGCTCTGTAGTTGACCATTGAGATATTTTGTGTAGGTGACTGTTTTTCTTCTGTTGAGGTCACTACATTCTTTCTTCAGGGTTGATGCCTACACATGACACCAATGAGCATGTTTTGATGTTGTCGTCATTCCTACCGGTATACATCAGCCTACTCTTCTTTACAAGAAGGACTGGGGTCTCATGTTCATGCAGGATTGGCTGTGCATGTGTTCATGTACAGGGCCTTGGTTTCAGTTTCATCTGAAGGACTGGAGTCTCACAAGTATTGATGCCAAAGAGAAAACCTTGTGCAATCTGGCAGCAGAGGGTGAGGATCAAACCCATGATCCTTGGATCAACTATCAAATATTCTACCTATTGTGCCAACCAGGCCTCTCATTTTGTGGTTTTTGTTTGCATTGACTTGCTGTATGAAAAGCATTTGAAGATTTCATCCTGTCTGCAATATTATCTCTGTCAGACAGATAACACAAAGCATTGCTCACAGTCTGCGCATCAGTACACATCTCAGGCTGCTTAATCTCTGACCTAGCTTTTCATGATGTCTACTGAAAGTGATGAAGGCATTTTAAAGAAGTGAGATGTGTGGTGAGATGAAAAATGGTGCACAAACATTTTGTCATAATTCTCACCAGATACCAGATCTGCCTCAATCTGAGTAGCCAGATCAGATCCACGGGTGAAACTAAAGGAGAGACATGGCATGAGATCTGTGAATCTTTGGAATTATTTCTCAGTTTTTTTGTGTTTTTTTTTAATTTTTGTTTCTAGTTGGTCAGATCAGGAAGCCATTTTCTTTATTGAACTCATTGACTCATGTATCTGAAATCCACCTGTAAAATTTGAGCATATGTCTGTTCTGTTTTGCTTTTACTTGCTTCATTGAAAAAAAACTTGCTTTGTTCATGTTCATCATTTGTGTGTCAGAGAGATCAGATTTGATATGTGTGTATGCATGTGCTTTGCTGATGCAGGTTACATGTGTGTCAGTTGTTGTAGTTTTGAATGATTTAGATGATACAATTTGTTGAATGAAAGTTCATCACACAGTTTGAGGTCAAGTCATCATTGATAATACAGCAAGAGGAAAGATCAGTTGTGATGTTAAATGGAAATATTTCCAGGGATGTGTTTACACATGTGCACATTTAAAAACACACATGCACACACCTATACATACAGCATGCACAAAACACACACACACACACACCACAACACTCTATAATGTTATGCAATCACAGATTTTTTTTTCCAGTTCAGACATATCAAAATATGTATGTCCTGTTTTATGTAGAAATGACAGCTACAAAATGAATGATCAATAAAAATGTTTAAAAGTGACATCAATAGTCTCCTGTCTTGTGTGTGTCAGCAGTCATATTACTGTCAGCTCTGATATCATAATGATTATCCTTCATTCATTAGTTTTCCTGATATTATATTCTTTAAAAAAGGGGGGTATTTTTCCTCAATTCCATTAAAACTTATACCAGCAAAATTTACTTTCTGTAATGGATAACAACTTTTTCTTAACTGGGAGAAATAAAACCAAAAAAGTGCACGCACACACACATGTATGCATGCACACATGCATGCACACACTCATACATGAGACTATAAACCGAGGCCCTGTGTGCGAATGCACGCAGAACATCTTGCGCACACATTAAATCCTGTTCCGCTTTTCGAAATAGTAGGTCATTGTGTGCTGGTGGGAACAGATGACAAAATTCACAAAACCACATACACATGGGGACTGGGTGTAAAAAAGCACATGAAAGCTTATTCCATTATCCTCGATATAAAAGAATAAATAAATCAAAAAAATAAACAAGAAAACATACAACACATGCAAACACATGACAAAACATCCCAAACCAGGTCCCAGTCAAATCAACTGTTTGTTGGGGGCATGAAAACCAAAGGGAAATTAGCAGAAAGTCTGTTCCCTACCCTTAATCGGGTGCTATTGGGGACCATGAAGATTTTGCATCCAGTTCCCCCACTCCCCCATTTTCCTCCCCCATCCACTCGGTTCTCAGTTTTTGCAGCCCTGTTCACTAAAGGCCCCCACTTTTCTACCTATTTGGTGATTTTGGGGCCCACTGAAGATTTTGTCCAGCTTCCTCCCTCAGTTCTCTCCCCCACTCCATTTGGGGTTCTGCTTTCGCAATACGCGTTCCATCGGGGCCAGCCCACTTTGAGTTGTCTTCCCATCATTTTTCTCTTTGTCCCCCCCTTTGAAAATTTTTCCCTGTTGGACAGTTTTGGCCAGCCCAGATGTTCATGTGATGTACCTGATCGCTTCAGTTTGATCCCTTTATGAATCGGAGGTTTCCCCATGGCTGATGGGTTTTTTTTTTGGTTTTCACTTCTGGGTTTGGGTTTTGTGACCTCTGTATGAATATAAAAAGTTTGCGAAAGCATCTCATCTTGATGACTGATCCTTCTTTTAATGCCCGTGTTTTTGAACCATGTGGAACATGGCCAGAAAGGCCACTACCCCCAGGTAAAGAATGCTTGATTAAAATCTATTAATTAAACCTTAAAAAAATTGTTTCAGATAGAAATGAAAAGCGAAAGAAAAAAAAAATAAATGTAAGACAACCAAAAAGGGGGCCTTTTAAACTTTTTAGATAAACATTTGAATAACCAAAACAAAATTAACTCCAAAGCAAGCAAGATGATTAAGGTTTTTTTCTCCAGAAAATGAAGTAACCATGAAGACAATTTCACATCCATTGTTCAATCTTGGTCTGGATGTCTGTTTCTCAAATGAGACATGAGGCTGAAGTAAATCTTATGTGCAACATGCATAATTACATGAAAGAACCTTCTGCAATGAAAGAGATGTTGCTACTAAATTTTGTTCATGGGGAGAAAAAAATTCTTGCATGCAAATTCACAACTTGACTTATGCCTCTTGGTTCCTTGGGGAACATAGGGCTGCAACAACACCCCTCCAACGAACTCGGTTTTGGGAGATCCTCTTCAGCTCGGCCCATGTCATTCCGGCTGCCTTCGTTTCTTCGTCAACACTTCTGCGCCAAGTTTGTTTTGGTTGCAAATTCACAAGCAGACAGTCAAATTTTCTTATTTAGAAAAAAAGAAACTATAAAAAAAAAGTTTTAAAAGTTGATGCAGAAGTAAAGTATTCTATCCAAGGAGAGAAGTCTTAAATTTCATACATAGAACTACACCAAAGCAACCTAAATGTTATAGAAAACCATAATACAACATATCCACATTTCTGCTGAATACATGGCAAAACTGTAGAGTATTCCACATAGGTACCAAACTGCTGTTTCTATGACTTATCTCAACCATTTGACATTTGTTTATCTGAGCAAAGATTAAAGCAGTTTTTCCCTTCTGAACAATGAACTGATAACTCCTATCTATCATGGCAAACAACAAAACTCAGGGTACACACCTGCACACACACACACACACACACACACACACACAAAGCTCACTCTGTTTCTGCTGTTTGTTATATTAGCATAGACACCCCTCTAGTGATCCAGCCAAATGCAATAATCATCCCAAGAGACTGCATTAAGGGACTTTGACTTACTTGACTTATGCCTCTTGGTTCCTTGGGGAACATAGGGCTGCAACAACACCCCTCCAACGAACTCGGTTTTGGGAGATCCTCTTCAGCTCGGCCCATGTCATTCCGGCTGCCTTCGTTTCTTCGTCAACACTTCTGCGCCAGGTCTGCTTTGGTCGACCAACTTTCCGCTTCCCTTGTGGATTCCAGTCAAGGGCCTGTCTGGTGACATTTGACGCAGGCTTGCGGAGTGTAGGGCCCGATCCATCCCCACTTCCTTTGTTTAATGATGGACTCAATTGGGGTTTGTCTGGTCCTGTCCCACAGTTGTTTGTTGGATATGACTTCCGGCCACCTGATGTTGAGGATGTACCTGAGGCATTTGTTGGTAAAAGACTGGAGTTTGTGGGTGTTGGTTTTTGTTACCGCCGGGTTTCTGAGCCATAAAGTAGGACCGATTTGACATTGGTGTTGTAGATCGAGCTTATTTTGAAATGAGAGGGCTGTTGACCTCCAAATTGGCCGAAGGGTGTTGAAGGCATGAGGGGCTTTGTTGATTCGGCACTTGATGTCTTCATCTGTTCCCCATCTTTACTGACGACACTCCCCAGGTAAATAAACTTGCTGACTTCTTTGATGGTTTCTTGCTGCAGTCGCACTGGGTCATGTGTTTTGTTGTTCCCCCTCATGATCTCCGTCTTCCCGATGTTGATTTGGAGGCCAGTCTTTTCAGCTTCGTCAGCAACACGACAAAGCTTCTCTTGTGGCGTCTTGTTGCCTGTGGGAGAGAAGGCTGATGTCATCTGCGAAGTCCAGGTCTTCCAGCTGCTTCATGAGGGTCCACTGTTGCCGGTTCTCCTGCCTGCTGTGGCTTGCCGCATTATCCAGTCAACCACCAACAGGAGATGGTTGGCGACAACAGACAGCCCTGACGAACACGGTCTGTACGGAGAAGGCTTCCGTCAGTTTCCTTCTGGATGACTTGACAGGTGACATCTTCATATAGCTGCTGGATGATGGTGATGAACTTTGGTGGAAAGCCATAGTGATGCATCAGTTTCCAAATGACATCTCTGTCGACGCTGTCAAATGCCTTCTGGAAGTCGACAAAGACTGAATAAAGGGGGGTCTGCCACTCCAGGGACTGCTCAATGATGATGCGCATTGTGGCAATTTGATCTGTGCATGATCTGTCTTGCCTAAAGCCTGCCTGTTCATCCCAAAGTGTCTTGTCCAGTGCTGTCTTCAGTGTGTCTAGTATGATCCTTATCAGTACTTTCCCTGGGATGGACAGTAGCATGATTCCTCTCCAGTTGTTGCAGGAGGACAGGTCCCCTTTCTTTGGCAGCTTAACGAGATGGCCTTTCTTCCAGTCTTCTGGTACATTCTCTTGCTCCCAGATCTTGTATAGGAGTGGGTTATAACTCTCAGTGGAAGTTTGAAGTCCACCTTCAGTGCTTCAGGTGGTATACCGTCTGGGCCTGCTGCTTTGCCTGATTTGAGTGACTTGATGGCTTTGGTGATCTCATTCTTGGTAGGGGGGGCCGGTGTTGATGCCAAGGATTTCAGTAGGTGGGGGATGTCAGGCGGCATGGGTGGTGCAGGTCTGTGAGCGTTTCTTTGAAGTGCTCTGCCCATCTTGCTCTCTGGTCCTCCTCACCTGGAATGGTATTGCCATTCTTATTTGACAGGGCAGCTAGGCTTGTTGTTTTTTCCTGAGAGAGTTCTCGTGATCTCGTACAAATCTCTTCATATTTCTTTGGCCTGCTGCAGTCTCTGCTTCCTGAGTCAGTTCCTCAATGAATTTTCTCTTGTTCTTCTTGCATTTCTCTTTACTGCCCGTTTTTTTTGTCCCAGTAGCATGCTTGCAGTTCCTGTTTTTTCTTGATTTTGTGTTTGGTTGATCTGATCTTTCAGCTGTTTCTCTCGGTGATCAGTGCCCATGTTTCTGTTGTCAGCCACTCCTTGTATTTTCTTGTTTTCTTTCCCAGTACTGTTTGGCATGTTGTCTTCCAGGTCTCACGTAGACTCTGCCATTGCTCTTCGACTGTTTCCTCTGGCAGCTGGGAAAGCACACTGAAGTTGTTCCTCAGTTCGAGCCTGAATTCTTCTATTTTTTCTCTTTCCTTCAGGCTTTGCACATTGAACTTGTGTGATGGTTTTCCTGCCCGGTCGATGTAGGCTTTGAGCTTGGTCTTGAGGATGGCAACAACAAGATGATGGTCTGATGCTGCATCTGCTCCGCGCTTCACCCTGACATCATGCAGGCTCCTTCTCCACTTTCGCCCGATGGTGATGTGGTCAATCTGGTTTTCTGTCTTGCCATCGGGGGAAGTCCATGTGGTCTTGTGGACTTTCTTGTGAGGAAAGATGGGGCCTCCAATGACCAGGTCGTTAAACATGCAAAATTCTGTTATAAAGTTCTCCATTTTCATTTTGTTCTCCAGTGCCATGTCTGCCCATGATCAGTTCTCTGTTTGTTTGTCTGTCCCCACTTTGGCATTCATGTCTCCCATTAGTATTTTTAGATCCCTCTTTGGTGCTTTGTCCATGATGGTTGGACTTGTTTCGAAGAAGTTTTTCTTTATTCTCTAACTCTGCTGTATTTGTTGGAGCGTAGCACTGAACGATGGTAACCTTTCTGCCTTTTGAGTTGAAACGTGCTGTGAGGATCCGTGGTGACACTGGTTCCCAGGACAGCAGTGCTTGCGTTGCTTCAGGTCTCATCAGCAGCGCTACTCCATGTGTGTGGGGCTGGCCTTCTTCCTGTCCAGAGTAGATGATAGTGTCTCCACTCGCAAGCTTTGTCTGCCCGGTTCCATTCCATCTGGTCTCACACAGGCCAAGGATCTTTAGGTTGTACCTGTGCATTTCTCTACTCACCTGTGCTGTTTTACCGGTTTCATACAGGGTTCTGATGTTCCAGGTTCCTATCCTGGTTGTTGACTTGGTTGTTAAAAAGAGTTGTCGGCGCACTGGCTTCCCGAAGGCTTTCACCAGCACGGGTCATAGGCTCTACCAGAGAGGACTCTTCCCCAACCATGTCGCTCGTAAGAGGTATCGTTGCAGTTTCAGTAACAGAGTGGTTTTTAAGTGAATGGGTCGTTAGCCCAATGCACAACCCCCAACCTGGAGGACCAGGGTGCATCGTTTAGTCTGGCTCCTCTCCCCCAGACCTGTTGAGCATGGTTGAACCTGCCAGAGGCCGAAGCCCCCGCCCACATAGCTCTGGGGGTCATTGAAGCACGCAAGCCATCCCACCACGACAAGGTGATACACCATCAGGACAGCTGCATTAAGGGAACCTATTGAGTATTTTTTTTATTTATTTATACCACTTTAAGTCACGGCAGATTTCTCTGTGTGAAATTCGGGCTGCTCTCCTGGGGAGAGCCTGTCGGCACAAGAGCAGTGCCACCCAATTTTTTTTTATTTTTTCCTGTCAGCAACAGTATTTGTTTCCCTATCAGAGTGGCTTTTTTCTACAGAATTTTGCCAGGGACAACTCTCTTGTTGCCCTGGGTTCTTTTATGTGCGTTAAATAATTATGTGCAACACACGAAACCTCGGTTTATCGTCTCATCCGAAAGACTAGAGCCCAGACCACCACTCATGATCTAATCTTCTTCTTCTTCTTATTCTTTATAGGTCCTAGCGGAGCATAGGGCCTCAACAGCGTCCCTCCACCTTCTCCTGTCTCTGGCAAGGGTCTTGGCCTCTTCCCATGTCAGGCTGGAGTCTCTCAGCTCACTATGCAGGCTTCTCCTCCAGGTCTGTTTGGGGCCCTCTCTTCCTTTTCCCCTGCGGGTTCCACTCGAGCGCTTGTCTGGTGATGTTGCCAGGCTCCTTCCGTAGGGTGTGGCCGACCCAACGCCACTTTCGCCGCCTTACTTGGACTTCCATAGGCTGTTGGTTCGCCCTCATCCACAGGTCGGTACTTGGCACTCTGTCGAACCATCTGAGATGAAGGATCTTCGGGGACATCCGTTGATGAAGGTCTGGATCTTGGAGGAGCTGGTGTGATGACCCGCCAAGTTTCTGACCCGTAGAGAAACACAGACTTCACGTTGGAGTTGAAGATCCTGAGCTTGGTGGTTGTGGAGATCGCATTTGTTCTCCATACGGGTTTCAAGATGGCAAATGCTTGGCGTGCTTTCTTTATTCTTGCCTTGATGTCTTCGTCTGTGCCTCCTGTCTGGCTGATCTTACTGCCCAGGTACACAAATTCACTGACATCCTCTACTGCTTTCCCAGAGATGGTGACAGAAGCCTCTTGCTGGTTATTGGTACGCAGTAGCTTGGTCTTCTCTTGACTGATCCTGAGGCCAACACGTCTAGCTGTGGTATCTAGGGCAGTGACTTTGCTTTGGATGTGCTGCAGGCGGTGGGATAGCAGAGCCAGGTCATCGGCAAAATCGAGATCTTCCAGCTTTGTCATGAGGGTCCATTGGATACCTTTCCCGTAGGCCGTCCTTGTCACCCAGTCCAACACCACAAGGAAGAGGAGTGGAGACAACAAGCAGCCCTGTCTGACGCCGGAAGAGATACCGAAGCTGTCGGAGAGTCTTCCACAGTGGATGACCTGGCAGGAGAATCCTTCATAAAGTTGGCTTATGATGCTGACAAACTCTGGTGGCACACCATAGTGGAGAAGGATGTTCCAGATTGCTTGTCTGTCCACGCTGTCAAAAGCCTTCTCAAAATCGATGAAGCAGGCGTAGAGAGGTGACTGCCATTCTATGGACTGTTCCACCATGATTCTGAGGATGGATGGGGAAACATTTTCGGGTCCAAACGGGATTCAAACCACCGCACACTTCCGACCCGGACTTTTCGATTTCTAGACAGACAGCGTTACCTCTAGGCCTAGGCCACCGATCCACTGTGTATGTTGCTATCTACACTGTACCACCAAATGGAACAATCATCCCATGAGACTGTATTAAGGGAACCTATTGTATATGTTGCTATCTACACTGCACCACCAGAATGATAATATATCAAAGCTTTCAGTATGAAGGGCCCCAATCAGGATCTTCAAAAGGTTTGAGTTTTTAGAGTGCTACTGCTAGCTTTCTACGTGAACTTCATAAACTAATGATACCTTCACTGGCCTTTCTCCTGCTGGACACAATCAATGAATGCGGATTTCGTCACTCTGCTCAAAGCAGAGGAGGAGTTCTTTTCTTTGTTGTTTTTTTCTCTCTTTTAAATTTTTTTTGATAGGTAAGTGGTCTTCAATACAGGTATGACTATGACCCCCCTCCCTCCCTCCAAAACAAACAAACAACAACAAACAACCCCCCCAAAAAAACCCAAACAAACAAAAAGACAAACAAAACAACAACACAATACCAATAGAAACAATAACAAAACCACAACACCAAAACACACCTTGTTTGAAATGGAAATGTGTATGAGGAACGAAGAGGAAGAAGAAGGACAGTGTACTGACTGAAAGCTAATTTTAGGGGCAACTCTTCTTTTCGAATCTATCAATTATCAGTATGCCTGATGTTGCTGAATGTTTTATGAAAAGATTTGCTAATGATACTAGGGCAGTCAGAATATCTAATGAAGATGTATACATACTTCTTGCCTTAGATAGAGTATATCTGTGACCACATACACACGCACGCGCGCGCGCACGCACACACGCGCACACACACACACACTCTTTCATGCCCCATTTTTATGCAAATTCCCTTACCAGCATATTCAATAATTTAAAACTTGCATTTGAAATTGTGAAAGGCCTTTATCACAGTCCCTTAGGACATTTGTTATAGTTGCATTAACGTTAATGACATGTTTTTTATAATTCCTGTTGCATTGCCAAGTTAAAAGCATGGTTGGTGTTTTGAGGGGGGGGGGGGGGGGGGGTAATTTTTTATTTTTTTATTTATCTATTTTTTGTTGTTAATAAGACATCCACCCCTCCATTTGTTCCCCCTCGTTTAATATCACTAGAAGTGAACAGACGTAAAATTGAAGTCAACAACAACAACAACAACAACAACAGCAACACACACACACACACACACACACACACACAGTTGCACCATGTACAATTCTTTCACATTAGATAAACAATTTATACAACAAATATTATTTTCGTGGCACTCCTGAAAATCATCCCCTTCGCTGCCAGTTCATGGCAATGCTGTGTTCACAGACATCCTATATATCCATAGTTCAGTGTCTGCGTTAACGCTAACGCAATTTGTAAATTTCAAAGAAGTAGATTTTTTAACAAAAGTAGTTTACCATACTCCACCCCCCCCCCCCCCCCCCCCCCCCTTCTGCCCTGAATAATAAATGATTAAAAACCAAAGGCTTGTACGAGATATTTTTTAAGGAAGATGCATTTTACTGCTATAACATGAATCTGTGTGAAACCTGTCTAAGTAAAAATAATTTGGTTGGAATTATTAAAATGTCGTCATTTACTCCGTATGAACTAAACAGGAAGTAGGAGTTGGATCGCCTTGTCTGCTTCAGTTGGAAGCCTAAACAAAAATTATCCTGTCACTCAGGAGTGTAACGTCATGCCTAACAAACGGTGAGAGTACATACTTTTGACTTTGTATCGTCGTTTTTATTTTTATCGTAGTTTTTTGTTTTATAGGGTTTATTTGATGTTATGTTCCTTTAATAAAAAATATAGTCATGATTAATGTGTGAGACTTCATTTGCGTTTTTATAATGAACCGTACAAATCACATCACAGAAACAAGCTTTGCCCAGTAACGGACATGTGTAGTGGAATGAAAAAAAGTCGGTAGGTCTACCCGGATATTCCCAGTGCCGGATTTGAGAATGGCTCAGGCTGTTATCAGTTACAAACACAACGTTGAATTGTATTGAGGTACAAATTACGCATTTTGACGGAAGCACACACACACACACACACACACACACACACGCGCGCGCGCATACACACACACACACACACCACGCGCGCGCGCGCGCATACACACACGCATACACATACACAAACACACACGTATGCTCTCTCTCTCTTTCTCTCTCAGTCTCTCTCTCTCTCTCTCTCTCTCTCTCTCTCTCTCTCTCTCTCTCTCTCTCTCTCTCTCTCTCACACACACACACACACACACACACACACACACACACCACACCACAGTCATAATTACACACACACCAAGAGATAATGAGTGGGCCATGGGTATGCAAACATATACATGTGCACATGTATGCTGCAGTGCACCAATAGTAGTGTGCATATATGTGTGCACACACAGTGACACACTCACACTTACACACCCACATGTATAAATGCATGTGCATACACATGTTGTATGCATGTGCATTCACCTGCACTTACACACACACACACACACACACACACACACACACACACACACACACACACCACACACACTCACTCACAGATTTTTATTGTAACTTTCTGTCTATAAAAGAATGATAAGACCAGTCCAAATCAGCAGTAACTATACATTACATGTATGTTCTTTCGAGCCAGAAGGCCCATAGAGCCGGAGCTTATCCCGGTTTCTGTAGCGTTAGGCGAACTGATGGTTTTTCACCACCCCTGTGACAGGACGCTAGTCTGTCGCCAGATACTTCCCCAGCAGAGCTGGTACCCACTTGTACACCTGGGTGGAGTGAGGAAAATAGGAGTAAAGTGTCTTTCCCAAGGACACAACACTGAGCCGAGCGGGGATCGAACCCGCGGCCCCTGGATCACGAGTTGACCGCCTAAACCACTCGACCACGGTGCCTCCCTATACATTACATGGCATGTGTGTAAATTTTTCTGGTTATTCGTGTCGAGTTTAGTCTGAAGAATACTTTTAAAGTGGCAGATTCATTAATATAACTAGAACCAGAAGTAGTAGAAGAAGAAAAACAACAGAAAATTTTAATCTGATCTCCTCGTTTTTAAACTTTTACAGTGCAAGCATGTTGACCATTAACAGCAGGTGCTTTTGTTGTTGTTAATGTCATTTTGTTTGTTTTGAGATATATGATGCAAAAACTTTTATATTTCTCTTCTTTTTTTTACAAGAAACTTTGCCATTCAATGATTCATTGACATGGATTACAATACATACATACACACATACATACATACATACAGACACACACACACACACATCTATATATATAGATATATATATATATACAGATATATATTGTATATATTTTATAAAGCAAAAAGGGGGGAAAGTAGAGATTTGTCTGAAGTTTGGAATTTTTTTTATAGGGTCAATGAGAATCTAAATCAATATGTACATTATACATACTCATTCTCAGCATCACAAATACTTGCATTGTGTACATACACACAGATGGCTGAGATGCATGAAAGATGCTAATTGTTTAGATATGGATATTAAAACAACTTTGGATGTGTCAGTACAATATACATGAAGAATGGGGACCAACTCTGAGGCTTGTTATTGAGGCACTGTACTTGTACTTCATTGTTTTCGTTTGTTTGTTCCTTTTGTTTTTAATCTGACTGCATTTGTAGTTTTACTGTTATCATTGGGGGAAAAAGACCTGATGGGCTTCAGAAAAAGTTTTCCAGCAGTCTTGTACTGTTGTAGTCAGTGCTATCAACTTTACTCTGAAGAATTTTTACCCTTCTGGTCTAAAAACTTTCTTTCCCACTCTCATCAAAATTGAATAAATAATATTTGAATGAATGAATGAATAAAAGGAAGAAAGAAGGAATCTGAGGAAAGCATATATGATATATAGAAATGCATTAAATTTTTTTTAATGTCTTTGAAGATTTGATGTTTGCTTCACAAACATTCAGTAGCATAAACAACATATCACTGGATGTATCATGTCTCCTCTCCCCTTGTTGTTTCTGCTTTTATTTTGCTCTTGGTTTCTTTGCTTTTTTGTGTGGTTGTTTTTGTGTTCACTTTGTTTTGTTTTGATTTGCTTTATTTTATTATTTGTTGTTGCTTTCTTTCCCTCTTTTTTGAAGGTTTTTGTGGGTTTTTTGTGTAAGGGTATTTTTCTTTCCTTTTACTGTGTGAGTGTTTTGGTACTGGGTTTATTTTATTTTATTATCATATTATGTATGCCTAAGGGCGGGGACTGGATGTAAAAAAGCACATGGGTGCTTATTCATTATCCTCAAAATAAAAGAATTTGTCATTGTTTTAAATGTATATACAGCATCTTTCACCTTCTAAGTGTTGTTCCGTGTGTGTGTGTGTGTGTGTGTGTGTGTGTGTTTTTGTGTGTGTGTGTGGCGCGCGCGCGCGTGCGTAGTGCGCGCGCATGGATTTGAAATCTGTTGCTCATTATGTTTAAGGAGAGTTGCATGCCTGTAAATGATTGAGTGCAAGCGCTTCGATTTGTTTGTTTTTTACAAGATTCAGCGCTATATAAATTCCATATATTATTATTATGATTATTATTATTATTTATCAATTTGTCAATGTTTTGTTTTATTCAGGACTGGGTTGTAGCAGGGTGAAAACACTCACAACAAAAATTGATAGCTGTTGAGAATGAATTCTGGACTGTGCTGGAAAATATGATTTTTGCAGTCTGGTAATCTTTAAATATTTTGTTTTCTTAATCTTGGTGTAATTTGCATAGCAGAGTGTAAGAATCCTCATGTGTCTTTATCGACACTCTCAAGAAACTGCCTTCTTCAGATTGTTTTATTTTCATGTTGAAAATAGGGTGATCACAGATCACTGAGATCAGTACTAGCTATTCTTCCTTTCCATTTGCTTGACTACTTTAGTACTTAATCATACATGTATAGCAATCAACCGAATTTGTATATATATTTTTATTAAATGATATTCAGACACTTAAAATTAAATCTGCTAGTTTACAATGACAGACTGCCATATGAACTCTGAAATCCCAGCAAATGTGTCATCAGACAGAAAACATTTTGGTCTCTATTGTCACATAAGATGAAAAGCTATGCAACCACTCTAACATTAGTACCAATGGAGTCTGAAGATATTAACATGTGAATGTTGTTTTGAACCTCAACCAGTAAGCAAGATGATCATCACACAGCACCTAAAGGAATGACAGAATAAAAATTGTGTTTGTGTTTCAGTGTAGCTGTCAGAAATATGCCGAGTAGTTCTTAAATTAAAAACAAAGCATTGCCTGCATTTGAAGAAGGCTATTTAGTAGTATTGTAACTTTTGTTCTTCTACCTGGACTAAAGCTTAAATAGATATCTACCATTAAGAAAGGATGCTATTGTTGTGAAACAAAAGTGGTAATAGTTGAGTGAGCGTTATACCTTTACTTCAGTTTTTATCATATTTATAAAATAAAGGGAAGGGGGTGATAGCTAAAAATGGATCAATGCAATAACAGCTATAACATCAGGAAACGAAAACCATTCTACAAATAATGAAATACATGTGGATATACCTCATGACTTGTCATAGGGAAATGGGTTTGTAACTTTGCGATAAACTGGAAGGAAAGCAGAAACGTACTTTGTGAAGTGCTGCAACATATAACAGCTATGTCTTTGATCTTTTTTCATATTCTTAATGAACCACTGCTTGGGATAATGCAATAAAGAATAACATATGCACGTTTTCTACTGCTCTTTTTGATGTAATATTAATTCTGTAAAGTTTGTATTCTGAAAACTATGGAGTGGTGACTGCAGTTTGGTAAATTCTATGACAAAAACTGAGAAAGGGTTTGGGGTAGCCATTGGATGGAAAAAAAACCCCTCCTGGTTGTGTGTGTGTGTGCGCGCGCTCATTTAAGCCCAGAATGTGACTGATCTTGCCAGTGCTAAGAATACAACTTACGAAAGTTTTTGTCATACTTGATACAAACCTACTGTGCCACTGACAAGTATTCAAGTTATTCACTCAAAAGAGTGTTTATATATACATACCTTTTACAAATAGACAACTACAGGGGCATTTTTATAGATGTTATTATTAAGATTGTTTTGCTATCGTTGATTTTTCTTTTCTATTTTGCATTTGCCTATGACACACAAACTGAGAAAGAAAATACAGTGATGAATACATCATAAGGATAATGGAACAGCAGATGAGCATCCATTTCAGGAAATATATGATGATATTCAATGATGGATGGCCATAGAATGGGCATGAAAGGTGTGTGGAGGTGTGGCATTATGTAGCATAGTATTATTCACCCCTTCACTTTGTCACTGTCTCCCCACTGTAGCATAGAGACTTGTCATTGTGTCAATGCATTCTAATGTCAGTGTATGGATCAGACTTGTTCAGCATATGTCATATCGCATGACTCCAAGGAAGCAGAGGTTTTTTTGTGTTTTTCAGTCAGGTGTAGTTGTACTGTTGTCTTATTCAGTTGTCTTTTGGGTTTTTATTTTATCTTTTAAATTGTTTTAAAAGATGTGTGTGTTTTTAAGTAAATGCTTTTAGTGAGACAGAAGTTACATCTGTGCTATAATTTGTTTCAAACTCACGAGCTTATGTAATATAAGGTATATAACTAGCTCTTCAAATGTAGATTATGTGTGTCAAGGGGAACATTGCCACAAGGACCCGTATTACTGAAATTTATATGAACTTGATCAGTATGTGTCTACACAGGTGTCAGTTCATCTTAGAAATTAAATAATAACAGCACCATTAAGGACACGTGGGTACTGATACACAAAATAAACACTGTTTGCCTGTCTGTGGTGAAAGATGCCTGACCATATATTGTTTCACACTAAGTTTTGTTGTTATGAGTGCATATGTCATGTGGACTATTTGTCATGGCATTACAACATTTCAGAAATTTTACACTTTGATCCTGTTTTAAAGCCAAGGACACTACATAAAGAACTCACAACTTATCAGATGTAAACTGTGTCAAGTGAACAGTGTGACTGGAATGAACTGAAGGTGTGGAGATTCACTGTTCCTTGATTGTGATAGATATGGTGAAGTTCATGAAATCACACATCTGAGCAGGTGATAGCTTTTGTACTGTGAATGAAAAGAGACAGTCCCTCAGTATAATATGTACTGTTATGTGGAACATAGCTGAGGAATGAATAGGCAGGTGTGCATATGTGTGTACTGTATATGTAGACTGTATACACGTACACACGTATACATGTACTCACTCAAGAAAGAAAAAGATTCTAGATTTTCTGTCATTTTAGCCCAGGCTACTTTTTTCCTGCTGGATTCACTTAATATTGAATGGTTGGCTGGGTGCAAGTCTTTCATATATAGGAATTTAATTAAATGAAGTAAGATCAGCTTTATACATTTGGTGCATATAAAGAAGAAAGAAAAGAAAAATACTTCTTCACCTTCTCTCCTTTCATCCCCAAAGTCTAAATTTATATATCTGTCTAAGCCAAATGTGCAGCTAGATCTGTGCTTCATGTATACATACAAATTACAATCATGCATGTTATTGCAAGTACGTAAAGCACACATGTGACATACACACTTGTGCACATATTTTGGAACGCATGCACGCACGCACACACACACACACACACTATGAAACTAAGAGTACTGTTATACTAAGTTGCAGGGTTTTTTTAACTAGAGTCATGGTTAAGTCATTGGGCCTACCATCATGTTTGGGCATAGGTCAAGTGCCCGCTGATCAGATTTTAGGTGTGTTATTTTTGTTTCACTGCAAGATTTTGTTTGCTTGTTTTTGCTTTGAATATTTTTATGATTTATTGTCTGTATTTTGACTTAACGAATGTGTTTAAGTGGGACTGATGGAATTGACCGTAACCAGTAACTTTATGATCTACTGTTTTGAAAAAAACTTGAATATTGCATTGTGTACATACATGTATACATGTGTGTGTTTGTCAAAGTCAAAGTCAGATGTGTGTCTGCATTACTGTGTACATGTATGTATCCATGTGTGCAATAGTGTTACATAGATGTGTGTACCCATGTACAGGTTTCTAAATTATTTATGTTTTCTTCCTTAGAGCTTAACATACCACAAGCAGCTTAAACATACAACAAACAAGTAGGCCTGGTATGTTAGCTTTTTTTGCATTTATTGCACACAAAAATTGCAAGACATGCAGTGGTGCCTGCAAGTCTGTGCAAGGGCTTTTTCAAAGTATATACTTTGTCCCATCTGTTATTATTTCTCTTCATACATTATCTGTTCATCCTTGTACTCAGTGATTGTCATATCTGTGAATGGTTGGTGGGTATGCTGGTGTAGTACTCTACTAACTGATAGTACGACCGAAGGCCATATAGGTGTGTTAGGTAGGTTTTTACAATGCAATATAATATATATACTGATAGACACAGATCGTATATTCTTAACTGTTTAGTTTTTTGGCATATAGAGTCATCGAGAATTTATGTTGATTTTTGACAGGTGTTGTGTAATTGTGGTAAGCTTAATCTGTTGTTTCATTGAGTCTTTCAAGTCAGTCAGGTGTGGATTTTTTTCCCATTTCTTTTCTCTTTTTTTTTTTTTTTGGGGGGGTGGGGGGGTGGCAGAGAATGGCAAGTTGATGATCGGAACTGTAATTTCTTTTTTTAATTGAAGATGATAGTTACAGCCTGCTGTAAAATGGTTAGTGCTGATAATAATGCATTTAAAAAAACCTGGGAAAATATAAACCCTAAGGGGAAAAAGTTATCCCAGCTTGAACTGTTTAAAACGTTGAAGAGAAAAGTAGCATAACATTTTAAAGGAATGCATAACATTGTTTTAGTGGTCCCTACTCATGATTAGATCCTAGTCCATCCAGTAGGAGGAACACATTTCATCCTTGTATCACTGATGCTTACATTTTCAGCAGTGAATTCTAACAGTAACAGTTTGAAAAGCAGTTGAAAAAGTCACTTGTCAGTCATAATGCTTTCAACTAACTCTTGTGTTGCTGAGGACCCTTTCAGTTAATTTTTTCCCCCCGTCCTAGTCCTTGAAACTACCTGGCAAACCTACCCAAGTTATTAAAGAGTACAGTTCTACAATTTGTAGGCCATTCAGTGCTTCAGTTTTGGTATTACTTTTAGGTTGACTGAATAGTGCAAGTGTCACATGCAGTTCAACATGAAGAAAAAGAAAGAAGCAAAAGTGATTGGATCCAAGAAGATCAGCAGATTAATTGTGCATATTGCTGTAGTGTGATGCTGGACTTTGAGTAGCGTCATCACTCTTCTCAGCTACCAGTACTAAGTCATCAGCATACAGCAGTTCCCAGATCTCTTCTGGCCTCTCCACTTCCTTGGATATTTCATTCATCACGAGGATAAAGAGCAGAGGGCTCAATGTGGATCCTTGGTGCACTCTACTTATATACATATATACATATATATATAACATATATATATTATATATATATATATAGAAACACAGAAATATATACACAGAAAGGACAGATATATATAGATATATATCTATATATATATCTGTCCTTTCTGTGTTGTGTATAACGTGAACCAGTTCCGGGGAAGGGAAACAGAGGAGAAATATTTGATGTGACAGTATACTACAATATTCATGTTATACAAAGTGAAAGATGAAAGAGTCCTGTAAAAATGCAGGATATTGCTGTTTTGTTTGGGGTTTGTTGTTTTTGTTGTTGTTTTGAGGGGAGGGGGGGAGGTGAGCAGATAATGAAATATTCTATGTAAAAGTATACTCCAACTGACATGCCCTCAAAGTGAAAGGAGAAAGGGTTCTTTTAAAATAATGATTGACAATGCAGGAAGCAGGAAGGTGAAATGGTCTGATGACTTAGTAGAGGATCAGTGCATAATAATGCCCAGTGTGCTGGTCATGATTGAACTACCTCTAGGTTAGTTTCTATTGGATGTACATGTGCATCCATGCACATTTGTGTGGATGCGCATGCATGTATGCAGGTGTGTGTGTGTACGTGTACATGTGTGTGTGTGTGCTCACACATGCATGCTCAAAAATGTAAGTATGCACCAATGAGTGTAATGCACCAGTGAGTGTAACACTGTAGCCGGCATAAGCATGTCAGTCTACTGACAGAAGGCAGCAAGTAAACACCATGGCATAACTAATATTTTTATAAAAGCTAAAGAAGCATGTTGATGTGTGTGTCTGCTTTATGTTCTCTGTTGTGGAAATTGTAACCCACACTGGTTCTATTGTCCACATATTGTAATCAGGGTGACATGCAAGCCAGTGCTATGATAGATGGAGGAACCATTGCCCCTCTAGTCTCCTGACAATACTTTATTACCCTCAGACATACCACAGGGAATATTGGAAGTCATTGAGCAACAGGGTGATAGATTATTCAGTCAGCCAGAAGAAGTTTGCTGTGAGCTCAAAAGGAGAAAGTGGAGTCTGGTGGAAAGTGATGTGTATTTTGTTTGTTTGCTTTAAGTGCTCACTTTTTTTTTAAGTAGAAAAGAAAGAAACTGTTGGCTACAGAGCTGTGTAGACTGTACTATCAATCATACTCACTAATGCCTACTCAGGAAATATGTGCCACCTGATCCTTTTTTTAAAAAAACCTGTCATTCTCTGGATGTCTGTTACTGATATATCTAATCACACACACATGCATACATGCATGCACACACACACACACACATGTACAATAGTGCACATGTTTACACAGTGACATGCAGCATACATACTTTTGACAGAAATAAGGTAAAGACATGTACTCATGTGTGCCCACTAAATGAAAACAATGAAGAAAAACAGTGAGAAATTTTACAGGGCAGGGGAGATGGGAAGGGGGACATTGTGGCTTTGCAACTGCCTTCCATGGAAATAGGGATTTGAAAGCAGAAAAGGAGATAAAATGGCATAGATTGAAAATGAGATTTGTAGTTATATATATATATATATATATGGAAGCACATCCCAGGACAGAATGAAAAATGATCAAGACGAAGGACCAATCATGCTTTTAGAGGGATACCATCGGCACATAGATCACAGATAGCCTAACGAGCTTACAGACTATAGGAATTTCATGACAGGCCATGACGTGAAAGACCCAATCAAAACGGAGAGGATCCCCTGTGCATCATTCGTTGCGTCACAACTGGCCAGCTGAGCAGACCAAGCACCTCGCGCAAGACCGGGGTCATGGCTTGAGAACGTAAACACTGCATGAGTGTAATCAATTGTAAGTTTAAGCTTGAGCGAAACACGTGTGAATGAAGTTCCCGATGAAAGTTGAAGATGCTGATCAGATAGCAAGAATGAGAGGCCAACATAAGCAAGATCCATTTTTGCGAACAGAAAAATAAATCCTCCCAAACTGACCAACAATGTTGGGAACCATCGAAGTAAGTCTCGTCAGAGGTTTGAATTCTGTGGATCTTCGTTTGATTTGCTAAGCAGCTGAGAAGTGAAACAAACATGATACGGGCTGTTGTTTATTTAAAGTATTCTCTACCAGTTTTGTTTTGTTTGTTTGTTTGTTTGGGGGGGGAGGGGGGGGGGGATTACGCTCCTCTTATGATATAGAGATATTCTGCTCGTCTAGACTTAGCCTAACGTTTCCACTCCTCTTATGCAAAATTTATATTCCTGACATCTTAACTTTCTCTTGTAGTTGCACTCCTCTTAAGTTATTTAAGTTATAGTACTGCAGATACTCTACAGTCTTCACTTTTTTGCATTGTTTTTGCACTCCTCTTAGTCTTATGCAGATATTTGTGACATATCAACTTCCTTTTGCCCACCCCATAAATGCAGATATACATTGGTGACGTCTTACTTTCTTTTGCACTCTTAACAAGTAAAACAACCCACCCATTTTTCAATTAAAATAGCCCATCAAGGCTGGTGGTATGGATGGCATAAAAATCTTCAGTCTTCGGGCCATTCCAAATATAATGGCCTAAATAAAGACTGCAAGGGGTACTAGTCCCCTCTCCTTCCCATTGCCATTGGGAAGTTGAAGACCAAACAGGATCATCCTCTGTTACTTGTTTCACCAAAGATCAGCAGAGATAACAATAGACCTGTATGCAAATTTATATAGTCATGCACGCAGAAAATCAAGTGTGCACATTAGAAATTCCAGAATTCATGTCAGCATTCAATGGGTTGAAATTTTTCCTCCTCACTGTTGCCTTAGTATATGATCATGCATAGCCGTAACTTGAGTTACAACAATCTTCAGTTCATTGCCTGATTATACTTATAGTTATGCTGATATGAATAATTTTAGGCTTTTCATCAACATAGAAGTCTAAAGACTAGTGGCAAGTATAAAATGGAAAAAACAAATATGATTGATAATGCCAATGGATAATTTGTTACCTTCAGCATAATAGTCTAGAATCAGAGCATTCATTCATGTTCACTGATCTTTAAGTTTAATTGATGATGTGGGAGAGATGGATCCTCTCCAAAGGATTTGCAGTCTGTCTGTCTGTCTCCTGCTTCTTGTGTTTTACATGAAGCAAGCATGGCCCAGGGGATGACAGGCAGCTGATAGATACATGTATATTCATGCCTTTGTCCAGAGGGGGGACTTTTGCATGATTGCCTTATTTTTTTCATTTTGGTTTTTTTTTTTGAGGGGGGGTGGACTTGTTTGCTTCAGTCACTGAATGTGAGTGTGTGAGCGCGCTTGCGCACTCACGCTCACTCGCATGCAGGCATTTATGTATATATTTTTTTAAAATAATATATATTGTGGTAAGGGCCTTTGTTATGTGTGCTCTGTAGTGTAGATGATAATGATTGGCATTGCTGTTTTGTTGTTAAAAAGAAACCACACACAACCACAGTGACAGTGTCTTACTTTCATTGAGGAAGTTTGCATTATCACTGATGTTTGCTAACATAAGTATGCACACTTGCTACACATGTATACATAGGTTAAGGTATATTCATATTAGATGCATTACAGTCATTTAGCTTGGGAATGGGACACCTGTCACTGTGTCAGAATGTACTTTTTTGGTTCTGATATCAGTAACCAAATGCAAAAGATGACATAAAATCAGTGGAAATGTGTCAGTTTAATAAAGAATAATTCATTTGTAAATGTGCATGTGAGTTTTTAGTGTTTTGTGTTCTTTACAGTATTCGGTAATCACTCACTGATTCCATTCAGCCACATGTTTACAGTTATGAGTTGTTATAATGAATGAGCATACATGTACATAGTGTGCTGATTACTTTGTGTTCACTCTTGTTTCAGACCATCATGAGTTTCAAACGAAGCTCAAAACCTCCTGCAAGGCCTCCTCCTCCTCGAGGAGGAAGTCTGGCTCTTGGAGGAATGAGTTTCAAGAAGCTGGAAGATGAGGAAGAGGAAGAAGACCTCACCATCTCTGACAAATACACCAGTCTGCTGCCCCAGACACGCTCTGCCAGTGTCTCCAGTGCTCCAGCCAGTGTCCCTGTTGCAGCCAAGTCTGGCTCTTTTTCTGCATCCTCCTCAGGGCTGACAGAAACCAGAGCTGATCCTTTAAGTTCAGATGCTGAAGATGTGGATAAGTCCTCTCCGCTCAAGAAGGGCAACAAGGCAGTGTTTGAATACAAGGAGATCTTGACAGGCCTGAAGGGGAAGATCCAGGATAAGATCAACAAGGCCATTGATGACATTTCAGGAGACTCTAGCGCCAGTGTCAGTCCTGATAAAGAGCACCCACTTTCAGGACCTCTGAATGAGCATCCACAACCCCAGGCAGGTCAGACACGCAGCTATGAAGAACCCTGCGTCAAGGCCACAGCAGTCAAAGTGCATTCATCATCCAGTCCTGCTCATCCTGTCAGGCCCAGCTCTATGCCAAAACCTCCAGTGGTGAGATCTGTAAGTGAAGAAAGACCTTCCTCTCTGGTACCGGAGGACAAAAAGCCTGTGATGAACAGTGCCCCTGTAATATCAGATGATGGTGAGGAAGATGAGAACATCCTGGTGTTCGAGGAACACTTCAAAGAGGAACCATTTGAAGATTTCACAGGGGGACTAATCACAAGCACTGCCTTGCGTTCACGGTCTAAACTGAAAAACCTGAAAAAGAAACCTCCCAAAACAATGGCTACAGTCAGCATGTCAGGTTTGATGAAGACTCCCGACACACCTCAAAACCAACCCAAAGAAGAACCACACAGTAAAAAGCCTGAGATATCAGGGAAAGACAGTACTGATGCCTCATCTCTTAAATCCACATCTTTCATGCGTCTGGTCAGTCAAGACGGACAGTCCGTGCCATGGCCCAAGCTAGTGATATTTATATCATGTTTATTTGCCTATCTGATCCTCCCTCTGCCTTCCTTCATGTCTGGTCTGATTGTTGGCTGTGTCTTAACCTCCTTGGCCTGGATGGTCTACAACTGGCTCATGCAACCTCCCCCTATCAAAGAGTTGCCAAAGCTCACCCCTATTGAGGACCTGCCACCCATGGAGATTCCTGAAATGAAAGAACCCACCCTGGAAGATGGAACATACAAAGTGAGCATACACAATAAACCAAAATTGAGTCATGATCATAGAATTGAATGCTAGGACAATAATCATGATAGTATTAGAATAGTTGGAAAAGTTTTTCACATGTAACAGATTATGTGTATAATGGTTTGATTAGTGATCAGGTCTTGAGACACATGATGGTATTTCTTTTGCTGTTAGAACTGTTTGGAGCCTAAGTATTCATAAAACATTCCCTTTTGATAATGACACTGTGGGAATCTTTTCTTATGCTTTCTTTTTTTTTTTTCACTCATAGGCTAGAGGTCCAAGGCTTACCAGTAGTGAGATTTTGTGTATGTGACCATTTACCCACCATTAAGGTAACTGCATTCCGACTTTGGGGATGGCATCTGGACATGAATGTCATCCATTCCTATCAGCAGATAAAAGCGTATATATATATATATATAAGGATTAATGGCAACAAGAAGGCCATCTCTGCAAAAGTCAGTAGAAAAAATAAAAATAAAGTGGGTGGTGATTCACAAACTAATGGTGTGTTTCTCTGGGGAGAGCAGCCTAAATTACGTGGAGAAATCTGCCTTGGGTGTAGGCCATACAAACAATACAAATAGTCTCATCTATGGTAGGTTATGAAAATGAAATAATTTAGGTAACGTGGTATATCAGGCATAGTTTTGCTTTTTGAGAACTTTAAAATCTTGTGAGAGTGCATGTGTTTGTGTGTAATGTGTGTGTGTGTGTGTGTCTGCATGCATGTATGCGTGCATGTGCATGTGTGTTATAAATCATGTGTACCACTGTCTATCACAACATGAACAAGGATGGCTTTCTTAACATTTACTGTGTGTTTCAGGGTTGGATGAATGAAATCACCAGTTATAATCCTAATGACTACCACATCAACCACACATACAGCGTCTTTGTCACATTAGAAGGAAGCAAACTGCGACTACAGCGACCCAAAATGCCAGTGCCCAAACGGGCCATGCATGATGAGAACATCACCACAGCTCACTTCATCCACCAAAGACATTTTGACTTAAAGGGCAGTACCGTTTTTCTCCAGCCTCCAGGTTTGGTGAAGAAAAGAATATGGAGCAAAAAATATCCAATCTGTGTGGCCCTGTCTCAAATGGGAACCAAAACAAGGGATGACGGGGAGTCCTCTGTGGATGGCCCAAGTACAGAGGGCTTCAAAAATGACATGGGGTTTGAGCTGATTTCTGAAGAGAAGTGTGATTCCAGTGTGTTGTTCCTGTTTGCTCGGACTGGCCGAGAGAAAGAGGAGTGGTTTCGCAGATTTGTGGCAGCCACACAAGGGAAGCCACTGGCCAATGCTGTGTTGGAGATGCGCAGAGCGATAGAGCGCCAAAGGCAGCTGCACCATCGGAGGGCCAGTTCAGATGGACTGACACGACAGCGGCACAACTCTACTGACTCGCAGTCGTCGACATTGTCTGATCCAGACAGTGCTTCTGTAGAGGTGGGCTGTACTTTTTGAAGATGTTCATCGTAGTATGTGTGTATGTATATATATAGTATAGTATATAGTATAGTATATAGTATATATACACACACTAAACATAGGAAGGGGGGCAGGGGGTGCATATATGACTTAAGGTTCAGACGTTTCTTTTTAGGATGAATTGATTAATGATAGGTTTTGGACATTATTCTTCCTGCCAGTATCAATTCTAACTCATTGGAGTTGCTTAAAATTTATGCAATCATTACTCTGTGACACGCTATTTTGGCCATTCTTTAAAAGTTCAGAAAACTTTTTTTTTCTAAATTTAAAACAAGATGTATGTTTCAATATGATAGTTTATTTTGTGTACCTTTGATATTTATTCAGGATTTTTTTCAATAGGAGTACATTTTCTTGGTTTTTTTTGTTTTAGATCATGTGAGAAAAAACAAAAACTTTTGACTCTCGTGTCTTGACTAGGTAGTCTAAACAAACATCTTGTATCTTAAACCACAAAAAAAGGACTGATTTTGCATACAGTTAAGTTTCCTCAGCCTCATGAATCATTCTTGAAGAACAAATTGTTCTATTTACTGAAAAATCAGGTTGCTTGTTTTGTGCTGGCATTCTTTAAAAAAAACCCAACAATTTGTCAGAAGTATATTTTATATTTAAAATATGGCTCTAGTGATCAATTAACAGCCAGAGAATATGGTTTGAGCTAACGGCATGTGTGGTTTCCCTTTGAGTGAATGCCATCTTTTTTTTTTGGGGGGGGGGTTCTGAAATATGCCCTAGCAAGGCATACAGCACGTCATTTTGTGACGCCAATTAACTTCAATGAGTTAAACATGCCTTTAGCTTACCAACAAAAAAAATTTTGAACTTAAAAACTGTAGACACACACGTAGAACATTTTGCGCACATGTTAAATCTTGTTCCGCTTTTCGTAAGAGTAGGCCATTGTGTGCCGGTGGGAACAGATGACAGAATTCACAAATCCGCATACACACGGGGACTGGATGTAAAAAAAGCACATAAGTGCTTATTCCATTATCCTCGATATAAAAGAATAAAATAAAATAACATAAAATAAAATAAAATAAAATAAATAGACAAAATTAGCTGTTGGCTGCTTTGACATCATTATTTCCAAGACTTTATGTTCAGTTCCTTTGGATCTGGCCATGTTTGGCACCCGAGACTGTCAGGACAGAACAGTGTTGGAGGAATGGAACAGAGTTAATGGGTCATCACCATAAAAACATTTGAACTAATGACTAAATAAAATCTTTTTCCTGTTGTTGTGCATTCCCCAGGCAGCTTAACACCCTGAGAGTCAGTCACCCAGAATATGCATGCTGACTCACTCATTCCACCAGGGAATCACAGTGAGATTGGAGATACACACCAAATGAGAAGTTGTATAATGTATCACTGTTTTCATGTACCTTGCCATATAGGCAGCCGTATTCCAACTTCTGGGGATTTTTTCTCCTTTACAGGAGAATGTAGTTTGTTATGGTTGAAGACAATCTCAGCGTAACTGTTTACAACATTAGACAAAGTCTGTATACAACCTAACATTTTAATGCGGGCCTCATCAGCGTAACTGTTTACAACATTAGAAAAAGTCTGTATACAACCTAACATTTTAATGCGGGCCTCAGCACTTAAGTATCATCAATAATGTATGATTATTCTTGCAACAACTGCTTTTCTTTCCTGCCCTCTGTAGAGAGGTGGTCAGTTTTCTCATTACCAAGGATTCTACAGCAAGGGGAGATCCACTGCAGACATAGTCCACTTCATTTTAGTCAGATGATTTTGGTTTTAGATTTTAATGTTGATAATATAAAGTAAGATATTGTCAGGACAGAAAACATGCAAAGGTAATATGACATTTTAAACTGTAAACAATAAGTCAATAACATATAGATCTATGATAGCGTTTATTCCATAAAGGTAATTTTAAACTGTATCCTTATTTTATTATGGCATTTATTCCACAAAGAAAATATAAAATATTAAACAGTACTGTACAATAATGGAGGCACCGTGGTCGAGTGGTTTAGGCGGTCGACTTGTGATCCAGAGGTCGCGGGTTCGATCCCCGCTCGGCTCGATGTTGTGTCCTTGGGAAAGACACTTTACTCCTATTTTCCTCACTCCACCCAGGTGTACAAGTGGGTACCAGCTCTGCTGGGGAAGTATCTGGCGACAGACTAGCGTCCTGTCACAGGGGTGGTGAAAAACCATCAGTTCGCTTAACGCTACAGAAACCGGGATAAGCTCCGGCTCTATGGGCCTTCTGGCTCGAAAGAACATACTGTACAATAATATTATATTCATGATGGCATTTTGCAGGCTCTGGCATATTCCTTTGCTTGAATACTCGTTGTGGAATGACGCGGTTGTAAATTGATTGTGTGCACAGCCGGAAAACACAGACCCAGTGCTGGACTTTACGCGCTACATGGGTCACCTGATGCCTGCAGGTGCCTTCACCCGCCTCCTCAGCCCCAGCAAGACTGACAAGGAGGCCTCCGGGTCCAGGCTGCCCTTTACAGGCTCCATCATCTGCGACAGCCAGCTGTATTGGCTGAATGCTCTGATTGGTCGATGTTTTTATGACTTCCTGCGGGATGGCTGGTGGGCGGAGAAGGTGAAGGACAAGCTGCAGAGAAAACTCAGCAAGATCCACGTGAGTAAACATTTTATTGTTGTTCAGGTGGAAAAGATTGATTAGTATAGATCATGTCATTTTATTCGGTTCAGCTTCAACACTTTCATATTCCTTTAGGATTTTATTTGATTGAAGAGAATGGTTTGGGAAAAGCAAAGAGAACTGCTTAGTTTTGAAGTCAGGTTTTTTGTCTTTTTTAATGGAAAGCTGATATGATATAAAAAATACATTTTACAAAAACTCACTTTTTAAAAAATGTCAGCTAGTGTTTTTAACAGTCACAGCAACTTTCATAAATGATCATGTTACCATGAAAAGGTTTGATTCCCAGTGTTGCCCTTTCTTCCCAGTTTGCTGGGAAAATCAAACTGAATGTCAAGTCTTACTGAGGAGACTCTAAACCAGTCAGAGTCACATGCTTATGGTCTTGTGGCAGCCACACAAGAGAAGCCAAAAGTTGTAGGTTTAATTCCCAACTGCATCCCCAAAGTCGGAATACAGCTACCTAAATGGGGGGGGGGGGGGGGGGGGGGGGGGGGGGGGGGGGAACAAACCTCAGAACTCTAGCTGAGAAACAACAAACAAAAACAAAAAAAGAGAGAAAGAAAGAAATTAATGTAAAGAGGCTGTCAAATTCTGAGAGAAGCTTAACAAATGTTTAACTGGAAAAACAAATCAGAAGGAAAGCTCAAGCTATTTCCTACTTGCTTATGCATCTGTATTCACAGTTTATCTCTCTTCATTGTGTGCATCAGTGTCTGTCCCTACACTGTTAGGCTGCCAGTTTTTCTGTGCCTTTTATCCTGATGTACCATCTTTTTATTTCATTCTGTAGAATAAAAGTGTGGCCAGTAATAGATAATAATAATAATAATAATAATGTATGGAATTTATATAGCGCTGAATCTTGTAAAGCAACAAATCAAAGCGCTCAGATTTTATTTCATACCACTTTAAGTCATGGCAGATTTCTCTCCGTGAAATTCGGGCTGCTCTCCCCGGGGAGAGCGGGAGAACGCGTCGCCACTTAGCGCTGCGCCACCCTTTCACCCTTTTTTTTTTTTTTTTTTTTCTGCAGCTGTATTTGTTTCCCTATCAATAGATAAGGATATATTTCCCTTTGTCGTAACATACTTAGCCTCATGTATTTGAAGATTTTAGATAATGATCATCAATGAGATCAGTGTCAGCATGGTTTTCCATTGTGCCTGTCCAGGTCCCGTACTTCATAGAAGAACTTCAGGTGACAGCCATTGACATGGGCAAAGAGATGCCTGTGGTGCGCAGAGCAGCCAATCCCTATCTAGATGAGAGAGGGTTCTGGGTGGAGCTGGATGTGTCCTATGGTGGCGGTTTCCAGATGACCATAGAGACCAAGATGAACCTGATGAAGCTGAAACGCAGCAATCCTAGGCCTGTCTCCACAGGCTCAGCATCAGAAAGGTATTTTTTTGCTTACACTAGTCGTGATTTTTTTGTGTGGGATTTTTTAATTTTTATTATTACATTGCATGTGGATGCTTGGGGTGTGCATATGTGTGTCATGTTTGTGTGTGTGTGTGCGCATACATGCATGCGTGCACACACACACATATTCATATCCAAGTATATGCGATTTACAAATGTATTTGTTTTTGAATGTGTATACACCCATGGATATCAGATCATGTTCATGAACATGCATACATTTTGTAACTGTCCCAGTGTTTTAGAGAGAGAAAAGCAGAGAAAGTCTAGAAAGAATATGACTTTTATGAGTGGCAGGTGCAGTTGCTCATGCATTCCCTCTCTTGAGGGAGAAAGAAACCTGAGAGATAGATTAAAATGAGCAACTTTTAGATGCTTATATGTGTCTCTTTTGAGGGAGAGAGGGAGAGAAAACAATTTGATTCAGAATATGTTGTTTTTAAGCAACTGTCTATTTGTTCATGTATTGTTAAGAAAGTTCAGCCAGACTGTCAGGCACTTTCCAGTCATTCACGTACATGTCTGTCTTTGTATGCTTGCATTTCTTTCATGCTTTGTACTGTCAGAAACGACTCCTTCTCTGATGAACATGTCCTGAACTAACAACAAAGCGTCCATGTTCAGATCTCCAGTGACAGACTCTGATGAAGAGGATAGTGCTGAATCCTCCACTGATGAAGAGGATGATACGATGGCAGCCACTCCTGAGGAAAAAGAAGGGTAAGTAAAAAGGAAGAAAGGAAAGATGGCAGGCAGCCTTGTTGACATAGTTAAGTGTGTTTGTCGTTTTGTTCATGATCAGAGCTGTGGTTTGTCATCTGTTGGTCAAGTCTTGACAGCACAAGGTAAAGGGAAGGTGTAGATTCCAGGGATTTCCTGACAACAGTTTCCACTAACAGATAAAATACTGAGCCTTTTTGTAGGGTTAAAGATTTGTGCATACATTAAATCCTATTTGTGGCAACAGGCTTACTAACTTTTTTTTATATATCTCTTACTCTCTCTCTCTCTCTTCTTCTCTCTCTCTCTCTCTCTCTCTCTCTCTCTCTCTCTCTCTTCTCTCTCTCTCTCTCTCTCTTTTTTGGGGGGGATGTTGTTGAGCAGATTTTTATGCTCACTTTTACCATGGAATGGATCAGTGTTGGGCATAATCAAATAAAAAGTACAGAATAAAATGTGCACCTTTTACTGTGTATGTATTTTTCTTTTTAGTTCTTTCTTTCTGGATTTAATACACATGTGCTTTTATTTCTTTGCATATAAATAAGTATATATTATATATGTGTTTTCTAGTAGTTCTGTTTGTAGTTCAATTTTGGAAACAGATTCACTGTGACATATTCACATGCCAGAGCAGTAACTGGGCGCATTCTTGAACAGGAGGAAAATGTACAAGGGAGATAAGAAATAAAGTGTAGTCCTAACTATTACAATAACAGGACTTCAGTGATGGATTTGGACCTTAATTGCTGTTCCTATTATGGCACAAGTCAGATGGTGCAGTTACCTTAGTGTTATGTCTTTAGTTGTCTGCAGTGAGTTGAAATGGCAGAGACTTTGATCCTTCATTGTGCTCTGTGCTGTATTACAGTGAAGAGGGGTGCAACTAGCTGTTGGAATACCTGGATGGTTTGAAAGGAAAGCAACAGTAAACATTCATAAGTGTTTTGTATTGTCTGTTACAGTGGAGGGGGAAGCAAGAAGCTGCTGAAGTACCTGGACAAGCTGACATCGTCCAAATACTTCCAGCAGGCCACAGAGTACAAGTACATCAAACGGGCCATGGAGAACGTCTCCAACACGCCGCTGCAGCTGCAAGTCAGTGTCAGGAACCTTGTTGGCAAGTTGGCTGTCAACATTCCTCCTCCTCCTTCTGATCGCCTGTGGTGAGTATGTCAGTGTGAGATGGAAGTGTCTGCACATGTACACAAACACATCCATGCAGGTACACCAGCACGTGCATGCATGTACACAAGCTTGGATGTGTGCTCTTGCCTGTATGCAAGTTTGCCCACAGGCATCCGCATGTGCAAGTATATATATGTGCATGTATGGGTACAGACATGCATGTACACTTGCAAACACACAGGCACACATATACATTTTGGGGTATACATTAAATTTACCTGATTCACAAGTATAGGTGTGTATGTGTCATGTGTGTGTATACATGTCTTCTTAGTGTGTGATGTGAATGCACACCTCTCTATATGTGTTTGTGTATTTATAAGTGTGTGAATATGCACCTTTCTTTCGAATGCTTACCTGTGGTGTTAATTCAGTGCAGTAAGTTGTTGATGCAGTATTTCACCCTGCTCAGGACCAGCTCATTACTATTCATTGCTATCGTCGTCCTCAGGTATGGGTTCAGAGGGGCCCCGCGTCTGTGGCTGGTGGCCAAACCCCAAGTGGGAGAACGGGTGGTGACCATCACCCACATCACCGACTGGATTGAACGCAAACTGGAGCTGGAGTTTCAGGTCAGAGGCAGCTCTCTTTGCTTTCTGTACTGTTTAGTGCCCTGATCTCTCTTTTTCTTTGTTCTTTCTTTCTTTCTTTCTTTTTTTTGTTTTTTGAGTGTATAGGAGAATTCTGGCCACATTTTTTTTTTGGGTCAGGTAAAATTGTTGATATGAATCTTTGGCTAATTTTCTGCAAAAGCACTATGAACTCTTTATATTTTACACATTGAAACACATGTATCAGTGTAAAAGGGTGTACATTTTTATATCCTTCATTCACACATGCGCTTGCATACGTGTACATGCACACCCACGGGAATACACACACACACACTCATGCACGCCTCTTTTTTTTTCTTGTGTTCTTTTTTTCAGTAATTGTGTTTAACACATACCAATATTCTTTGCTGCATGTGTTGATGATGGTTTAGTTGTACTTCACGTTATGTTAATAGCAATAATCATCTTTGCATTGCAGCGTGTTTTTGTGATGCCCAACATGGATGACCTGATCATCCCTATCCTGCGACCATCACAAGACACAGGACCCTCAGATGACTCTGACAGACCTTCAGCCACAACGTCCCTGTGAACTTGTTACTGCAGTCTGCTGCTCAGGCACTCAGGAGCCGGTCCGTCTCCGGAGTGAATTGCAGCACTGCCTATCAGTATTGTTGATAAAAACTGCAACAGCCATAAAGGGTTCTGTGGGTGGGTGGGTGGATGGAACATGTTTTGCAGCAAGCTGTTGTCACAATTAAAGACTAATATTAATTCAGAATGATCAAGTTAGTGATTTTTTTTCCCAGTCAAACTTGAGATTTTACTGTTATACTTACTTGGAAAGGATTCTTACAGTTTTTGAAAAATGTTGTCATTGATTTAGGGTTTAGGGGATTTTTGGGGTTTTGTTTTGTTTTTTGGTTGGTTTGTTGTTGTTGTTTTTTGGGGTGTTTTTGTTTGGTTTTGGTTGTAGGGTTTTATTTTTACTTTTGGGGGTGGGGTAAGGGAACAGCGAGGACAGAGCAGAAATCTGCAAAAGAATGAAAAAGAAAACTAAGACAAGAAAATCTCTTTTATCACTAAAACAAATGTAGAGGATTTTACTTTCTCCCATTTCAGTGGACAGAATTTTTTTTTTTTAAAGATAAAAATGTTTTTTTCATGTGTATGTTCATGTGTGCATAAGTCAAATTCACTTTTACAAGCTTTTCAATCACAGTTAGAGAAACATTTTAAAGGTTATATAATGTTTATTCTGCACATCCAACTTTTGTTGCCTAAGGTCAACTGCAAAAATTGACCAGATAAAGTTCAGGTTGCATGCACATGGCAAGGCAGATGTAATGAAAGAAGTAAGTATTGATTAGCGTAATGTTTGTGATGAAGTTAGTACTGCCTTCACTAAATGATTATGTGGTGAACTGCTTTTTGTAGGACACCTTGACATCCTCTTCATCCTGGGATTAAAGATGCTGATGTATCGACTTGCTTGCAAGAAAGACAGAAGACAAATAATACTCATGCACCAGTAGGTATGCAGACATCTCTATAATAAAATTTTAGCAAACATGTGTCTGCGATTTATTAGGATACATCATTTTTGGGTATTGTATTTAATCCCATGGGTGCATATATGTGCAAATTTTTTAGAAAGATATATAGAAAGTTAGAAGTGTAAATGAAAAATCATACAGATTTTAGGATTAAATAGATAATAAAAACTAATATTCCAATATCCAGCAGTGCAGAATATGACAGCTACCACCTTCCCATATCCAGCAGTGCAGAATATGATAACTACCACCTTCCAATATCCAGCAGTGCAGAATATGATAACTTACTTACTTTACTTATGCCTCTTGGTTCCTTGGGGAACATAGGGCTGCAACAACACCCCTCCAACGAACTCGGTTTTGGGAGATCCTCTTCAGCTCGGCCCATGTCATTCCGGCTGCCTTCATTTCTTTGTCAACACTTCTGCGCCAGGTCTGTTTTGGTCGACCCATTCCATCTGGTCTCGCACAGGCCAAGGATCTTTAGGTTGTACCTGTGCATTTCTCTACACACCTGTGCTGTTTTTCCAGTTTCATACAGGGTTCTGAAGAATATGATAACTACCACCTTCCAAATATCCAGCAGTGCAGAATATGATAACTACCACCTTTCAATATCCAGCAGTGCAGAATATAACTACCACCTTCCAATATCCAGCAGTGCAGAATATGATAACTACCACCTTCCAATATCTAGCCGTGCAGAATATGACAGCTACCACCTTCCAATATCAAGCAGTGCAGAATATGATAACTACCACCTTCCAATATCTAGCAGTGCAGAATATGATAACTACCACCTTCCCATATCCAGCAGTGCAGAATATGATAACTACCACCTTCCAATATCCAGCAGTGCAGAATATGATAACTACCACCTTCCAATATCTAGCAGTGCAGAATATGATAACTACCACCTTCCCATATCCAGCAGTGCAGAATATGATAACTACCACCTTCCAATATCCAGCAGTGCAGAATATGATAACTACCACCTTCCCATATCCAGCAGTGCAGAATATGATAACTACCACCTGAATGACTTGTCGAGATAAGTTTGAACATCAACTCAGTCTTAAAATCAAATGAATGTCTCAAGAAAGCTGTATCCCTTGAGGCAGGTGATGTGTTGTACTTACTTCCTGCATCCTTGATGTTTGCCTAGAATACTGTGAAACTTCCAGAAAATGTCTTAATCATTTTGTGTCTGCTTGAAGATCCTTTTAGTAACTTACCTTTGGAACTTTGTATGTTAGTGTAAAGTGTTGGATGAATAGAGGTTATGTGGTGTTTGTGAACAGGCTGTGTGTGAAGCAGATGTACTGTAGTGCGATGACTTTCAACTCTCCACAGTTGCCACTCTGTACGTCTTCATGTGATATTCTTGTTTGTACTAGATATGTTATTGTTCATTGAGTGGTGGATTTTCATTTTATGTACAGTTTTACGCAGACTTGTAAACCAAACTGCTAACACTAATTTATAAAAGCATTAACTGTATAGAACATGTGTCATCTGAAGAATGGGTAAAAATTGTGTGTGGTCTCCTGGTAGAAAATTGTTTTTATTTTTGTGAAAAAAATGTGCAGAATCACCAAATTATGTGTGTGCATATGCATGCGTGCTTGCTTGTGTATGCAGCACAAATTGACTAGCAAAGGGTATCCATGTCAGGCAATAATACTAGGTAGTAAATAGCAGAATGTACCTTTCTTGCACAATGGTAGTTTTTGTGTAACAGGTCATAGACATCACAAACAAACTGCAGTAGTATACATGGAAACTGTATGGATGTGTTATTTGCAGTATTCATCAATGGCTCTCATGCTGGCATATTGTTTACTCATTTCCACTTGATATTCTTCACCTGCTGGGCGTTACATGATTCAGTCATTTGTATCTTTGTAATTACTGTCATCTGCTGTGAATATGGCCAGTGATAATCATAACATTTCACGATATTAATGCCTTTATCATTGTTATCTGGTTATGGTTATGTAGTAATATGGATGAGAGTCACTGCTCATTATGTAGCTATCTTGCTCATGAGCGGCCTTTTGTCTTATAGCTAGGTAGCACGAAGGTATATTGCTCATAGGTCTTTTGTTATACTGTAGCTGGAGCTGCCTACATCAGGCTTGTGATCAGGACAGGTGTTGAACCCAGCTCACAGCACTTGTTGGAAACATACTTGGTGGCCTGGTGAAAAATGGCAAAAACAGTGATTGACTTGCAGCATTCATTGCACAAAAGTGTTTTGTTGGAAGGCATTGATAGTGGCAATACTTACATAGTTTGCTACACTTGTTCCCCGGGTAGAGAGGGTGAGAGACACGCTAAGCAGTTTACGGTACATATTGATAGTAAGCAGTGCACTATGTGGTATGGGTGGATGCACTACATGGCTTTCAATTCACATTGGTAGCTAGTGATGCATTATGTGGCTGATGTTAGATTGGTGTAATTGATACATTGAGTGGTGCACATGGATGGTGATGCTTAACATAGTTTAGTTTTACAAAGTACAAGCCTGTAGTGGGTGATATACTAGCTGACTTACAATACAAGCTGATATTTGTACTCTACTTGAGTTACATGTTACTTGCAGTACATGCACAATAGTGAGTAATTATTCACTTCACATCAGATGTGGTGCAGAAGGTATAGCTGCCATCTGACAAAGAACTGTCCATAGATAGATCAGTGAACACAACACACTGCATAACAGCACGCTTCCCACAAACTGGTGCCTGCCTATATAATCTGTTTGGCAATCAGCAAAATACACACTCCACAACTAGTCATTTTCTTGTGGATTTTGTGTGTGTGTGTATGTGCACTGGTAGAATCTTAAGGCCATCATAATCAATTGTCTAGGATAATTATAGCGAAAGTTAAAAAGAAAATTTTTGAAAGTGAAGATAGTTTACAAACATCATTATCTGCACAGCGTGCAAAGCTATTTGGCAAGGTGAAGAGTTTAGATATACAGTATCTGGTTGGTAGTTCCTTTCTGAGAAGTTTTTTTTTTAAACGGTATCTACTTGTGACTTGTGTGAGAAAGAGAGAGAGAGTAATGGATTAAGAAATGTTTCAACACTGGGTGAATATCTAAAGGAAAGTGTCTAAAGCTTTGGTTTGTCTTTGACAGAGAGAGAGAGAATGGATGGAAACTGTTGCAATATTAATCTCAAAGGCCATATCCAGTCCGTATGCATGTTTGTTGTACTAGTGTCTTAACTGTTTGGTCCATTCAGAAGTGCAATGCAAGCCTAAAACAAGTGATCATCTTTGTCACCACATTGTGTTTGTGTCATTGATATCTGGTAGCTGTGCTTATTTAAATCTAGCAAATAATCCATGTTTTAATAGTGTGTGAATTGTTTTCTACTGGAATAATGTTTGACTCTAGTGTACAATAAGACCATTATTGTCATACCACAGTTAAAGCAGATTTGTTGACATTTGTGGGGAAAATGATTTAGCTAAATTCTAACTTTGTTGTGGTGTTGGTTATGTGCTATACCGTTTATTCAAATACACCAAATGTTATCATAATTGAGTGTCTTTCATTTTGCATTCCTGCATTTTTCCATGCAAATTTTTTCCACCATGTTATGTTGTCCTCATTGTGCATGATGTGTTCATTTATACTTTTTCTATGAAGTTCTATGTGTTTGAATGATTTGGGGGTAATAGAAAGATCATTCTGCCACATATTGTAGACTGTATGAGAGTAACTGTTTTGTTCGTTTATATTGATGTAAGAGAGAAAATGACATTTTTGCTTCATACTGGATTCATTTTCAGGATGACAAACTTTTTTGTTGTTCTTGCTCAGCTGCGTCACTTCAATGGTGTGTTTTAAGTGTAATATTTCTCTGCGGCAATGGCCAAAAGTGAAAAATCACAGACACACAATTTTAAAGGAGTATGGATTTTAAAACAGTTTAATGTGATCCAGAAATGCCTTTTCTCATTTTTTGTAGTGTGCATGCTTTTTGTGTTGAGTATTGAGCTCAGTGTCAGTTTTATACCATTATATATCTATATGTATGCTAGAGCCAGAAAGTGTCAGTTGTCTCAACTTGTACATGTCTCATTGTCATCATTTCGTACCTGTGTATTGTTTTTATGTTTGTTTTATCCCAAGCCATAACAATTTTAAAAGTGTTGGTATGATTAGTGTGGAAAATGCCCAAAGAGTGTGGAAGGGCTTTTTTCTTTTGTTATATACGTTTGCTTATGGTAACAGTACTTTAATCATATCTTTTCACAGTTACTGGTAAGATCTCTACCGATTTGGTCTTATTTCCTATGCTGCTGCTTATTCATATATTCAGTATGATTTCTTCATTTTTGTTTGTTTGTTTGACATGGGCTTTGTTTTTTTTATCGTTTGATTTTTTTATATGGATAACAACAATGTACTGAAAAAGGGGGCTTTGCTTGTTTAGTTCATCATGTATGTGTGTATCTGATTTCTTTAAAAAGTATTTTTCTTGTCATGTAGAGGTTGTGTGTGCGTGTACCAAGTTTGTTTTGAGTTGAATCATTTTGGTTTGAGTTGATTTAAAAAAAAAAAGAAATACTCAAAGATAAGCCATACCAAATTAATAATTCTCATAAATGATCCTTCAAATATTGTGAATCAGTCTGTTATCAGAATACAAAAAAGCACAACCTGTTCCTTTATCATGGCGTGATCGATTATTTTGTTTAACTGTCAATGTGCTGATTATGAAGATAAAAGACAGACTATCATCAGATGCTTATACCACAGGTATCCTCTAGACAGTGAATAAATTTAAACATGTGGATAAGTGAAACCAAACTCTAAAGTTTGATGTAGCAATTGATCAGTGATTCCAATGTACATCATTGGTTGCTGTTGTGGAAAAGGGCTCAGTAATCACTGTTGTGAAAACAACGCTGCAAAACAGCATTTCAGTCTTATGCAGATTTATTTGTTTGTAGTTACAGTGGTCAGAGCACTTGTTTTCCCCTATCCAGTGTTAAGCAGCATCAAGCGTAGTTACCAATTGGATGGGTGACCGTTTGCACGCCTTGGCTTTAGTACAGTTAATTTTCCCAGTTCACCCAGCTGTAAATGGGTACCTGATCTCTTATGGGTCAGGAAAGGTAAAGCAGCGAGGGAGAGGAGATGGCGCTGCCCTCACTATGCTGGCCCTTGGAGAAGTGAGGTTTCTGATGCCTCGCTCCCCTACAACCATATAGGTTATGGGACACCTTTACGTTTTTTGTTGTTGTTGTTTTTGTGCGTTCCCCAGCTTTACACCCTGGGGGTCACCCAGAACATGCACTCTGACTCACTCATTCCACCTGGGAATCACTGTGAGATAGGAAGTACACCGGGTGAGAAGTTTGCGTGTACGACTATTTTCAAGTACCTCGTCACATAGGCAGCCATACTCCGACTTCAGAGGATTTTTTCTCCTATAAAGGAGAGTGCAGGTTGTTATGTTAAGAGCTTGTCATGGCTGAAGGCAATCTCAACACAACATTTAAACATAACATTTTACTGTAGGCCTCGGCAATTAGCTGACATCAATAACCTGACAAAGCTTTTGGCCTGGGCCAGTTTACCTTTTTTAATTTTATAGTCACCAATTTGTTCCTCATTAATTCTATGGTATTGAAAAATACTTGTATTCATGCTGCCAGGCCTAATCTATACTAAACACCTAAATACTGGCGTGTTTTTGTGCGTGTTTTTTTTTCTTCTGGTCTCTCATAAATCCACCTAGAGAGATGAAGAAATAACAAAAATTGATCTAGTGTAGTTGTGGTGAAAGATGTCATTTTGATTTTATTTTCTTCTTTACATGAAAAATGTTGCTACTGTTATTTCTCTTGTTTGTGCTTCAAATTGTATATGGATTTGTAGGCATGTGTGTGTATGCTGTGTGTGTTGGGTGATTATGGTGAAAGGTGTCCTGAAATCCAGGGGTCATCAGAATGATCCTGTGCCATTTCCTCTTTTTTTTTAATAGTACATAAAGCCATTCCAATCATTGATTCATTATGAGGCCATATAACTGCTGTTGCTGCTGCTTTTAAAGAAAATCATTTTGTGTGAAAGAAGATGGAAAGTAGGTTACACACACACACTCACTCTCTCTTTCCCTTGCTCTCTCAAGCTCACTCACTCACTTTTCACTTTCCTATCTTCAAAAAAAGCAGGGATACTTAAACTATGAAACCTGAATCCAGTGCTTTGAAGCTACTTGAATTTATTTTTATGAATCATTTACTGGATCTGTCATCAACAAAACATGCTCTTCTCATTGACTGCAAGGTCCTTTTTCTTCTCTTTTTTTTAAAATACTTTTTTTTATCAAGTTAGATTTTTTTTAATAAATGAAGCAGGGCTGATGTACTAAGTAAAGTACCACTGCATTTAACAAAATAGCTTAGGTTAAACCATTGGGAAGTATGGCAGCACTGATCAGACCATAGTGGTAGGCTGGGCTTTGAACAGCAGCAGTAAGAGTGTACTTTCCTTTATCCCCCTTTTGATAATACCTAAACCAGTATGTCATGGGGCCAAATGCATGTTGCTACAGATTTGCAGTTGTCAGAAATAAAAGAAGTCAGTGTATGCAGTAAAGCAGATGTAGTGGGTCTGACCATACTCTCAGAAATGTTTGGCAGAAAGGCAGAATTACATGATGGGCAACACAAAAGGGTTATGGTTGAAACTATTTTGACTCGTTATAGATCAGACAGATGTACTCTGCTGTTACTTAAAATTGTCTTTCTTCTAAGATTACTGAGAGAGAAAATGAAAGATATTAATCAACTTTTATCACTAGAAGTTTCATCACATCCTTAATTTAGGATATTATTTTGTCTCATCCACCTGTGGCTGTGCTACCCCATCTTAATTGTAGTTAATGACTGAAGTGAAGAAGATTGAAACCAAAAGTGATTTTGTCTCTGCCCAGATGTTTCTCTTGTTTTATTACAGCTCTTGTTTTATTACAGCTTGTTCGTCATTTCAGCCTGGAATCTGCTGTGTATCTAGCAGCACTTTTCTATCCTTTGTTTCGTTTGTCTTGACAAACAGTTGGAGCTGCACCCAGATCCAGCTGAGTTAGCCCTTAGTGCTGTGAACAGTATGGTATAGAGATAGTGTTTTGTATGTGACTTGTTTTTCATTGCTCTTCCCTTTTATCAGGTTCAACTGTTCGGTCATGCTGAAAATTTCAAGGTTGTGGGAAATCCTTCAGAGAGGTGATTTTTTGCATCAACTGTTAAAGTTATATTGCTGCTCTCTCTCATTGTTTTCTAATTGTTGTTTTTTTCAAAATGAAATATGATAGAAGGTTTATGCCAGAGCTTGCCTCTGTTCTAGCTTTCATAAGTATACTGTACTCATTGTCAGCTTTTGCCGTCAGGGACATTCGATATTAAGTGTCAGGTCGTGATGTATGTTTTATTACAGTGTGCATACAGCAGGATAAGTTTGTTTCTGTTAACATGCTTGGGTACAGTCCTGTTTATTTATGTTGGTGCATATTCATTTTGTGATGTAAGATGAGGAAGGTGGTGATATTCTGGCTTGGTGATGATGCAGAAAACAAAATCATTCCTTGGGTTTTTTTTTTGTATGTTTCTGATAAGGGTAAAAGTCAGCTGTTTCACCTGTTTTATACTGTGAGTGGAAGAAAAAGGTGTGTCTGTGTAATTATGTGCAAAAGGAATGAATGTCCTGAAAACAGTTGAGGTAGAAGTGGAAATGATTTTAAGGGTGTTTGAGTTGTGCTTAATCATGCATGGGTGTTGTTGAACTTATTTAATTAATAATAAAGCTTTGCTGCTTAACCTGTTGTTCATTGCTGGTGGTGAATCTGATTTTGGGTGTGTTATAAAAGCATACTGATGTGTATGTAAATACTTTTTTCACTGGTAAATCTATCGATTGAGTTGCACCACATGTACATGTATATACACAATACATACCACACATACACACACACACATTCACCACTTAAATTCACCTGGAGATGGACAGTGCAGATGTATTTTTATGCAGTCATATTTCTACAACGACTGTAATGTGATCACTGTTATCTGTAGTGAAGCAGCTGTCATCTGCAGTGTGGTGACAGATAACCCCACACGGAGATCACTGGGCTATTTGAAGCTGTACCAACCTGTACTGTAATGTCTCAACATGTTTCCTACTGTAATCGTATAGTGTACATTCCCTCATTATCTTTCCCCGCCCCACATCTCTCTTTCCATTCAAATCTGAACTGGCTTGCAAGTTGTGTTGTTGGGATGTGGACTTTAAATGAATTTATCTCTGTGTGTTATCTGTGTGTGTGTGTGTGTGTGTGAGGGTGGAAATCTGGTTGGCTTAAAGTATATTTTATTATGTCACCTGTATCGGAAAAAGTACTACATGGTGTCCCCATTTCAGTCAAGGTTTACTTTTTTTTTCAGATTTAAAGGATTTTTAACTGGCTATTGTTTTCTTGCATAGCGATGGTTCTACAATAACCAGCATATATGCCAACAAGCACACTCATTCCAAAAGCTCGAGGTGCCCATGTATGCAAGGTTCAAACCCCAAAGTGCAATTTCTACCTGCACAAAGTGGGGTACAATTTTACTCAAATGAAAGACTGTGCCTGACAAATCATATGCAGACCGAAGTATGCATCTGTCATGTCATGAACGGTAGGTTCACTGTTGACCTGCCAAGCCAGTGTCATGTAGACCTTGTGGAATTCAGACAAGTGGAGACCAATCCGCAGATTATGCCATTGCTTTTTGTTTCTTTATCCATTTTCTAGTGACTCTTGAACAATGTCTTATTGCTACTGTAACATAATGTGAAATATGTCAACAGGTTGAAATAAAAGCTTTGAAATTAAGTGTTAACACAAATTAGAAAAAAAAACACCATAGAAAGTACAGAACACCGCTCAGTCTTTACTATTATTTAAAGTAATATATAGCAACAGCCTACTGACTGTACCTACTTTCATTCAAGTTAATACCATTGTTACCTTTATGATACTGAACTGATGTGGTGAAATGTTTGCCTGCAGATTCTACTCTTTTTGTTATCTAGAGCTCTGAGGTTCACCAATAGTGAGATTTTGCTTCTTCTTCTTCTTAGTCCTTATAGCTCCTAGCGGAGCATAGGGCCTCAACAGCGTCCCTCCACCTTCTCCTGTCTCTGGCAAGGGTCTTGGCCTCTTCCCATGTCAGGCTGGAGTCTCTCAGCTCACTATGCAGGCTTCTCCTCCAGGTCTGCTTCCTGACGGGTTTGGCTGCAGCGCGTCATAGGTTTCCTTGAAGGATCCCCAGATCTCCCAAAGACTGAGTTGGCACGAGTTTTGCTGTTTAAGGTTTCCGTAACAGGAGTTCTTTTACAGAGCAGGGTTGTTAGCCCTGTGTCCAACCCCCTTTACCTAGGGGGAAAGGTGCCTCCTTAGTCGCCTTTTACGACATGCCTGGATGGCGGGCAGGGTTCCTATTCTTGCAATGCTCGCTTTGCAAGCATACCCCGGGAGACCCACGGGGGGGGTGGGGGGGGGGGATTTTGCTTTTTATTCACCATTAAGGTAGTCGCATGCTGACTTTTGGGATGATGTCTAAATACATCTGTGTGCATGCATTTAAAAAAATTTTTGTCATCCGTTCCTACCAGCACGCAATGGTTTTCTCTTCCAAAAGGCAGAGCAGGCTTTTAAAGTGTTCGGAAGATGTTCTACATTTGTACACGCAGCCTTGGTTTTATAGTCTCATTCAAAGAACTTTCAGGCGACTGGAGTCATGTACTGATGTTAACTCCGGGGAAAAATCACCTAAAACGGTTGCCTCTATGATGGCTTCATCCCGGGCTGTCAGATCACAAGCACAACCTTCTTAAACCACTAAGCTATCCTGCCCACTCCCCCCCCCCCCCCCCCCCTTTTTGTTGTTTTTTTGTTTATGACTTATGGCATTTTTCTTAGATAATCCTCCATTTTTCTAGAAGGGTCACATGAATTACAAAGCATTATAGCCCAGTTAAAAAAAAAATGTGACAGAGCAATCGATTACAACATTGTAATCGTAAAGCAGAAGCTCTGATGATTTACAATTTCATTTTGGCTTCATGAAATTTTCAAAGGAAAGGCTTGCCTTCACTTGCCCTTCCAAACGAAGCCTGAAGACCATGTATATAAATTGTCATTGAGCTCAGTTTGCTTATTTCAAATGAATGCCTTGCCCTCCTTCCTTCTTCTGTCTGTTCGGTCCTTCCTATTTTGTCATTAAGCTCAATGTTTACTTACTAAAAGATATATTCCCAGTCCCCCTGCCCTATTTTCCTTCTGCCCCCTTTCTACCCCAGTTCGCCAACAGCCACATCATTATCTCCCCCCCCCCCCCCCCCCCTCCATCTCCCATCCCCTACTCTCATTCATTCTTTTTTTCTTTCTTGTTTTTTTCTTCACTTTTTTTTCTCGCTCTGTTTTCATTAGACCTGGCTGTTTTCCTTGTCATAAATCAAATTTGCTGCACGTGATTGTTGTTTCCAGTTTTAGTATCGATTTTTTTACCCTCTCCACGCCTTATTTGTAATTAATTGCTGGGTGGAGGGCTCTCTCTCTGTGTGCACTCTGGGAAGATGATGTGATTACTAGTTAACTGGGGGGGGAAACTAAATGCATAAATAATTGATAAAGTATTTAATAGGCCTTCCTTACGGCATTCATATCGCAAGTATCAAACAGCCTCTCACTTATGACCTCAACACCCCTCTCCATATAATGATGATGTACAGTTCTGATAATGCATCAAAACACGGTTTGCGCCTGTGTAAATGTGTGTGTGTGTGGGAGGGGGGGATAATTCTGACATTTATCTCTAAAATTTGTTAGCACAGCCATAAAGAAAAGGGGGGAAAGTTTTTCTTTATAATATTTCGAGATGTTACAGGACTTTTCGCCTTTAAGACTTTTTAAAAAATTAGTCTTGAGCTAACTTTTCAGGCTGGGGGAAACAAATGTCTTTTTTATGTGTTCTAAACACATTCTGTTGCACGTTCTCTCGGCTTAAAACACCTGGAAGGTCATCCACAATATGCACTTTGCCTCACTCAACACACCTGGAAATGACCATGAGACGGCAGGTACACTTGGGTGAGAAAATAGCATGTGTACTTGTTTTCAATTTATCTTTATGTATAGACAGCCACACTTTGACTTTGCAAGACTTATTGTCTTTTCATGGAGAAATTAGATTGTAATACGAGTTTGCCATGGATGAGGACTCTCATCACATGACTTTTGAAAGTATAACATTTTTAATGTATGATTTTGTACTTTGTTTACGCAAATGTCTGGCGACGATTTTGGTCAAGGCCGTTTTGAACAATAGTAGGTTTGTTTTTTTTTTAATCCAATGAGGCTTTTATTGATAAAACACTAAAATGACAGCTTTAAGCAACTGAGTAAGTAAAAACATTGCTCTCAGTCCGTGACGGAATATCTTGTTCTCTTTCCTCGTCTTTTCTTTCAGGAGAATGACTCTGTTACATAAAATGTTGTTTTATCGTGACGTGACTCTCGTATCTTATTTAAGGCTGTAATCATGACGGAGTTTTAAGTCAGTGTGTATTGATTGAGTGTGAAAGGAGTGACGTGTACAGGTTGACAAGGCTGAACCTTTAGGCTACATGCACCGAAGCTCTGTGTAGCTACACTGGCGGGAACATACACACTAATGATAGAACTCGAAGCTGACACAAAATAACAAAGGTTTACGTCACAGCCAATGGCGGAAGTTGTTAAAGTTTGGGCGTTGTCCATCTGTCAAGATATTTACAGCTTGTGTAATCCCATGTTGGATCAGAGAGCTTCAAAAGGTACACAGCTTTGACAAACTACTCTAGCCATCAGATTCGCTTGGGTGTTTCCAATAAAGCCTAAGAAACAAGTACCAACAAGTACCAACTGATGTGTGAACATATCTGAAGTGGTATAGGAATCTTCTCACATTGTCAGTGTCTGTCAGACAGTCAATAACCAGTCACTTAATGCAGTATCCTTTGGTTATATACAAAGGGCATCACTGACATCTTAACGTCAATCTGTGTCTATTATCTGCCACATGACAGAAAGGGGGAGGGAGGGGGGTAGGCATGGTCACAAGCCTCACTTTGGGATACTGGGGCTCTTTCAGTATAAATAGCATCACTACTGTCTGAAAATTCTGAGCTAGAAATTACCCCCTTTTCCTACGCTCTTTCCTTACCTATCTACCCTCTCCCTCTTGCTTATTTTCTTCCCTCCCAGTCCATTCTGCCTTTTTTTCTCAAGCAAATCTGACGAATATTTTCTGTTTTTTTCACATGAAATTTGTTCATGATCTGCTCTGAAGTCGGGTCATGTCAGCAGAGACCAGTGGGCAGACCTCCTGCAGAGCTTTCAACACAGGGGAAGACCAGGCACCATGCATCCCACCCTGACCCAGTATGGCCACAATGGTCATACCATCTGATGTTTGGGAGCAGGAAGAAAGAGGCGGGGAGACGTCAGGGAACAGTGAGCAGGTTTGATCTAAGCTGATTCACAGAGATCTGGAAGGACCCAGACTTCACAAATATTGTCCAGTATTGCACTGCACTCCCATTTGCTATACTGATTTCATTGCAGATGGCTGTCACGGCAAGATCAGTGTTGATTAGGCCTACTTCTTTTCCCCAGCATGAAACTATAATCCTTGATGTGCTGAATTCCTTTATGGAGATGCCCCGGCTTTATCGCTCCCTCCGGGATGATCACATCCTCATTGCAATCTTGCCTCAGTCTATAGGTATGGCCACGGGCAGATCAGTGGCTGCAAAAAGCATCATGAATGATTCATGGGGCAATCCAGCTAGAGAGGGTTAGGTTTCCAATGAGCATACAGTAAGCCTACCTGATCCAGTGCTCGGTAACAGCTCAAGCTCGATCACTTCTCAGTCAGTGAGACACTGCCCTTGTCCTGGCATTTTCTTGATGGTCGTGACTCTACTCTGCTGATCACTGTTTCGGGTCACTCACAGGAACAGGTGTCCAAGTATCCAGACTGTCCTCTGCTAGTGGTGGCCGGATAGCCTAGTAGTTAGAGCCTTGTACGATGGGACATAACAAATCTGGGCTGGCTGTGGCGGGGAGATTGAAATGAGCAGCTTGAGAATAGCAGGACGGTGGACGTCACAGAAGATGAGGCAGCATTTAAAAAAAATTCCATGATCAATGTCAATGAGGATGACGTAATGAGGCTGCTGTGGAAGTGCATATGCTTTGAGACTACTTGGCAGGGTTGTACTCTAGCTTACTATCATAACATATCCCGGCATCAACCGGGCCCGAGAGATACAGACACCTGCAGTGTACTCGTGATCTGATGCTATCTGAGGCTTCAGGTCAGCACCCAGGTGTCCATTAAAAGGCAAGTGTAGGTGAAGCTTATTATTAATCTAAGCGAAAGAAACGGAGACTGTGCCTAGCGCTGCTTGTCAATTATGTGATGCCAGCTGCGCCTCTGGCTCCATCCCTTCAAATTTTATTTTCTTAATAAACGCCCACAGCTAAATTTTTTATGTAAAAAATTGTGATTGAGTAAAAGCAATGTTTGTGATTTTACTCTGTGAGAAATTATGAGCTGTGCAGCCCTACTTTTCCTTCAGTGCAAGAAATCTGAATATTTCACAACCTTACTTCCTCGACCATTGCTGTTCGAAAAGCAAGACATTTGCGTGTGCGCAGAGCGCGTTTCATCCTATACAAATGCTTGTTGTACCTTTAACGGTGATACTGACTCCTACACCTGAAAGTCCTTCACGGGAGACTTTAACTATGAACCAAACTCCCTGGTGTGAATGCATGCAGAACATCTTGCACACTCATTTTAACTCCATCCACCTTTTGTAGAATAATAGTAGGAAGCTGTGACTATCGGAATAATAATTATGTCTGACATGAACATACCCTGTGCTGGGCATGCACTCTGCTGCTTGGAGAAAAATGGGCTCCACCAGATTCCACTTCAAAGCTGCCCATGGCACGTTGCCAGCAAATTACAGGCATTCAGTGCTCCAGCGAGCTCTGAAGGAGATCAGGTAGAAGTCAAATTATGTCATATTATTTTTGTGAAGAATACTTTAGCCTTCGAGACACTCTTCCTTTAGTCTCCCCCAGTAGACTGTGATTATAAAAATATCAAACCAACCATCAAATATAGTTAAATCAATTGCCTTCCACTGTCAGTCAGGGGATAGCTCAGTGGTCAGAGCACTGGCTTTCCCCAAGCTAATGTTAAACAGCATTGAGCGTGGTTACCGAGTGGATCAGTGGCTGTTCGCGGGCCTTGGCTTCAGTACAATACCCTAGTTCACCCAGCTGCCCTCTTCAGGGGAAGGTAAAGCAGCGAGGGAGAGGAAATGGGCACCGCCCTCAATAATTATGCTGGCCCCAGGGAAGTTGAGGTCTCTGACATCTTGCTCCCCAACGACCACATAGGTTATGGGAACACCTTTACCTCACCTTTACCTTCAGTCACGACAGATTTCTCTCTGTGAACTATGAGCTGGTTTCCCAGTGAAGAACGCATCGCCATGAGAGCAGTGCCACCTTTTTTTTTCTTTTCCTGTCTGCACACATTTCTTTCCCTATCAGAATGACTTTTTTCTACAAAGCTTTGCCATTGGCAACGCTCATGTTGCTGTAGGTTATTTTATGTGCGGTAAATCCATGTTGCACAGGAACCTTAGTTTATCGTTTCATCCGAAGGACCAGCACCCAGACCACCACTAAGGACTATTCATTTATGATTTATTTATACCACTTTAAGTCACACAGATTTCTCTGCGTGAAATTCGGGCTGCTCTCCCCGGGGAGAGCGTGTCGCTACAAGAGCAGTGACACTTTTTTTTTCTTTTTCCTGTCTGCAACTGTATTTGTTTCCCTATCAGAGTGGCATTTTTCTACAGAATTTTGCCAGGAACAACACTCTTGTTACCGTGGGTTCTTTTGCTTGCGCTAAATAATTATGTGTAACATACGGGACCTCGGTTTATTGTTTCATCCAAAAGACTAGCGCCCAGACCACCACTCATGGTCTAATGGATGGGGGAGAAGTTTCGGGCCCAAACGGAATTCGAACCACCGCACACTTCAGACCCGGACTTTTTGCTTTCTAGACAGGTGCGTTACCTCTAGACCACCGATCCACCTGGTGGATGTGGTAGTGTCGCTTTCTAGGCAGGTGCTTCCGTCTGAGCTACCTATTCACTAAATAAATAGCATAAAAGCGACCACAAAAGAAAATGGAACAGACATATAGCACATTTCCCAAAAAACTACTCTTTTATTTCGAGGATAATGGAATAAACACATGTGCTTTTTTACACCCAGTCCCCGTGTGTATGCAGTTTTGTACATTTTGTCATCCGTTCATGGTCCAAAATGTAGTGTAGGAATCGAGTTCTGGTGAAGAGCATTGAGTATTCAGTCACTGGTTCTTGACAAAACAGATCGTTGCTGGAAATCCACTGGGTTTAGACGCCCTGCCCATCTGTCTTTTTGGCCTTTGATCAGGGCGTAGCGCTTTGTGTTGTTCACGTGTAAGTTCACAGAAAGAAACCGAAGTGAAAAATCAATGCCGGCTTGTAAGGCGAATGCTTGGTACAGGTCTACACATACTGCAGTGGTGAGAGAGAACAGCTGTGTGCACTGTAAGCTTTTGTTGTTGGCCAACCATGCTGAAGTGGCGTGACAGAATGATACTTTGTATCTTATATATGCTCAATGACACTTAAAGTCCTATGCTCAATGACACTTTTAGTCGTATGCTCAATGTATCAGTTTAAAATGGCGTGTATCTTTGTCTCTGTTTGTCTGCCTTTTTTTTTGTTTTTGTCTGTGTCTGTCTTCCTGTCTCTGGCTTTTTATCTGTAACGTCTCTATCATACTGTCCCCACGCTGCTCATTTCAATCTCTCCGCCCCTGCCATACATAGGGGGTCAGAAGTCCACAGGGAGCTTATCATTTAAATGTCCGGTTGGTTGCCGTGGGGCCACCAGTGTCCTCTGTGGTGGTGTTGGGTGGTTCCTGTTCTGAGCAGGACACTACATACTAAGCCCCCTACTGAAGACAGTGATAGTTCTGTAGCGGAGCCAGACTGAGTGAGATGCCCGTCCGGGGTGGCGATCACCACAACGTCCCTTCTCCCGTCAACGTTGGTTGGTGTGAACATCCAACCCCCGTAGGCTTTGACATAGGCTTACCACAGGCACAGAAGTGTATGGGGAAACCGAAACTGAGGTCACCACGAGACCAGAGCAACCGGGGCTATTGAATCAGAGACAATTTGCTTTTATTGTATGATGATCAACAACTACGAGGACGATGTAATTATGCTGCTATGGAACTGCATGTTCTTTGAGACTACGTGACAGGGCTGTACTCTATATATCCCGGCGTCAACTGGACCGAGAGATACAGACACCAGCAGTGTTGGTCAGGTAATTTGAGCAACACTCTCAAAATCGGATCCATAAAGTGGATGAAGCACTACTGTGTGGTCGCAGTCTTCCCAATGAGCCCATAGCAAACCCCTCTGGTTATGAGCCGGCTGGAGTCCGAAAAATCCCTATGAGACTTGGGATTGGAACCTGCCACCTTCCGGTCTGTACCTCAAGGCTATACCACTGCGCCAAGGCGGCTGGAACCAGCTGTTTCTGTCTGTCTGTCTCACTCTGTGTGTGCGGGGACTGGATGTAAAATAGCACATGAGTGTGTAACTAGGGATACTAAAAATAATAGGATAAGTTTAGGATCCCATTTCTGGTGCCGGATGGATGGTACTGGGAATCGGGGTGGTTACCTAAAGAATTCCTGTTTAGGACTCTCTACAAGTGCATATTCATTACCCTCGAAATAAAAGAATTTGTCATTGTCATTGCATCTGCACTCACTTCACCCTCACCCACCCTCACACACACACACACACACACACTGATTACTAGAACCTAAAAACTCCACTCTCTCCAAACACACCACAACAGAGAGCTTATTTTCAGTCACTGGCGACGCGTTCAAACGGTACTTTGGTTACAGAACAAACTCTCCGCGAACGTTACATGTACAGCCCCAGCCCTTAGCCGACCCGACAGCACTCATGATAATGCACACACATGTTCGCCACAGCCACTAGGCCTACGAGCGAGTGAACAGTGCTCGTGTGCCGCCTATGTATAGGCCTATTATTACAAAAAGTAAGGGGAGAGCTAATTGTAGATTCAGTG
>CM054135.1:54334663-54339218 GCA_028751875.1 Rapana venosa
TACTACTTATGTCAGTAAGAGAAATTCCCGGTGTTTTTAGGTTATAACATCACCCTTTTTTTGCAATTTAGTATTATAGATTCAGCATTTAAACTGAAAAGCCCATCATCAAAAATTTTGTTAAATAGTTTAAAGGGAAAAAGCACAATATTTCCCCTCCTTTTTTTAGCAATTCCCAAATGATTTGATCAGGCCGGCTGCTTTCTCACTCTTTAATTTCAAAGTCCCCCTTTCTTTTTAGATATGGGACGTCAAAATCTCCTCAGTTCCATCACTTAAAACATCAGTAATCATGGGTGGCTAATAAGTCTTTCCCCAACAGGGTTTTAAAATGTTGAAAATCGTCAAAGATATACTTTCTTTGGCTGACTTTTTCAAAATGACCCCTTTTTAAAACATTTTCCAGAACTGGTTTTGAAAGAGTAGATGACATCAATCGGAAAAGTAAGGTCTTATTAACTTTTTTCTTTTTCGTTAAAGCTATTTATTTTTCCTTCTTGGAAAGTCCTTTTTTGCCCTCATTTCTTAAGTTTTTCGGAAAGTCTTCAGAGTTTTGACCTTATATTTCATACTTTAATTCATTTTCAAACCAGTATCATTTGATGGACCTTTATTTATATGTACCTGTTTTTCAAATTCAGCACTGGGTTTTTTGAAACCCTTAAAAAAAATCAAAAGCTTCATTAATGTTCTCATTTCTCTGAAAGGAAATTTAAAAAAAATTTAACAAAAGTTACATCTGGGGGTTTTCTTTATAAACTGAGGTTTGTTTTTCCCTACAAATTTTCCCTAAAAGAAAAGGTTCGTTTTAACCGTTTTTCGGTTTAAAATTTTTGGGGGTGGTGCGTCCCCCTTTGGGGGGGGGGCCGGAAAAAAAAGGGGGGGGCCTAACTTAAACCCCCCTTTGTAAATGTAGGGGCGTTTGTTGGATTTTGCCAAATTTGTAAAAGGGGGTTCACATTTTTTCATGCAATTTTTACCATAATTTTGATAAACACAATCTTCAGAATTACGACTGCTGCTGAGAGGGGGGGGCCCCAAATTTTTAATTTGGACATCTGAACAAAGTCATTTTTTCTACAAAAGTGACCCAAAAAAAAGTTTTGAGGTCCTGCTGTTTAAGGTCCCACCTAGTTTTAACTACTTCATCCAGTGTCCCCCACAAAATTTCTAAAAATTCTTCCAAAAATAGCAATTCCTTTTTCATTTTCAAACATGTTATAAAAAGGCAACCTTTAGGTGGGGGTATACAACAGACAAGCAAAAATTTCTTTCGTACACAACGAGATTGCACAGAGAAAAGTACAAAATTGGTATGGAACATCTAAAAAATCCAAAGGTATTAACTCATGCCTTATTAACAAAAAAACCACTAGAAAACCCCCCTTGTGGCAACTTTAATTCCCATTACAGAAAGGTTTAGCCCGTAAAAAAAATTGGCTGGAATTTTCCCGGGAAGTTTTTGTCCATATAAAAACAAAACTACGCACATAAAAAACAAAAACCTATCGACAGTTTTGACAAAAAACCTTTTCGTTTTCCAAACAAAAATGAAAAAATTTTATTTGTTTTATTTTATTACCACAATTAATTGATCCACACCCTCAAGATGACACTTCACCCAATTTCTTTTAAAGACAAGAACAAATTCATGCTTTCACAGCAGTTAAAGAAGGTCTTTAATGGGAAATGCTACAACACACAGGTAGCTGGGGTTTGACCAGGCCAAAGTCAGCTTCTTTTTTAGTTTCCATGGAAAAGTGTCACGCCCCCCCCCTTCTACAAAATGAGCCCACTTTGGGTGCCCCTTCATCGTGTCTAATGAGGCTGAGTGAGGTGTTGTTACTTTTCCACCCCCCTGTAAAATTAAGACTATGGCAGGTGATTGTATTGGGGGGGGCCAAAAAGCTATTCCCTTCTTTTAAATCATTAAGGGGTTTCCTTTTGCCATTAATGATCAAAAGTCAAGAATTTCACTTTTTCCCTCTGCCCTAGCATCTTTTTAGTAGGGGCCCGATTGTGCCTAAATCCAAAAAGTTTTGGAAAAATGTCGTCTACAAAAATCCTTGAACCCTTTTAAAAAGAGTTTTAGCCCTTTAAAATTCTAAGCTTTCTTGATAAAAAAAAAAACCGGCAATAAAGGGGGAGTTGGGTTAGAAATTTTTCCTGTGCACACTATCAAATTAAAATCTGCTACATCCCTTTTTTTTGGAAAAAAGATTTTTCACGAAATTTCACAATCAGTCCAGTCTCGTTACTTTTCTTTTCCATGCCCTGATAATGATATTTTTCCGTCTTGACCCCGGGTCTTGAACGTTTGCATTCTTTTTTTAGTTTTTCCTCTCTGTCCTCGGGTTTTGTATTTGATTGCTTTAACTCAAAAATTTTCATCCCAAAAATTGTTCATGTCTTGTTAATTCACCATTTCCTTTTTCAAGCTCAAAACTGTTTGTAAACATTTGTATTTGACTCCCTATCCTCGTTGTTTTTTTTAGCAAGTTCTCCCCTTTCCCATCTTGGCCCCCCATCGTGGTAAAGTTTCCTCGGAGCTACTGTAGGGGAGGGCTCTGTTACTGGTACAGTTTGGTGGCTGGGGCCCTACTGCACTTACTTTGGGTTTTTTCCCCGCAGCTTTTTCCGTGATAGTGCTACGCCACCAGCACCCCTCGTCAGGCTGGTTTGCCTCAGCTTCCGTCCTTGACAGGTCCCGGGTCGTCTCCCATCACCCCACCCAAACAAAAGGCCCCCCCAAATAGATGGTATCAGTCCTAACAAGACACCGTCTCGCCCACTTCTTGCGTCGGGTGGCGCTGCCATGGCGATTGAATTTTGCCCGTTTCGACATGAAGAGGCGAAAACGCCGCAAATGTCCCACGACAGCCCCGTACAACTGCGCGATTTCCCCTCCCCTTATTAATGTATGCAACAAAAGAAAAATAAGGCCACTTAAAACTAGCTACTAATTCACAAAAATACTAGAGCAATTTCCACGTCTTCACCTTGCATTACGGATCGGGCCCCCCAGGAGAGAAGAGAGACAATTTTTTTTTGAGGGGGAAAAAACTAACACAATGATGGGCTTTTTTTAAAATTTAGCCCTCAGTCAAAGGGAAAAATTTTATATATAAAGAAAAGAGGGGGTGCCCAAGAACTGTATTTGTATAACCATATAATAATTTTTAAAAAATGCAGACAACTCAAAACTTTGTAGGACACTGTGGTTAAAAAACGTCTAAACGAAACTTACAGTGAATGAAAAGAAATTACACTGGATTTTTTCCCTGACGTTAAAGGACCATTTTTACCATAAATGATCTACCAGGATAGAGACTTTTTATTTTTTTTCGTTAAACTTTAAAAAAGGTAGCAAAGAAGGGGAGGGAGGAAAGGGGGGGGGTGGGGGGGGGGGGGGGGGGGGGGGGGGGGGGGGGGGGGCTGGGGGCCTGTCGGGTAAGCTGACTAGCACGAAAAAGCCGGAGTTTTTTTGACATAGCCTTGGCACAGACACTCAAGCGAACCCATAATTTTGTTTAATTACTTTGCTTTGGGTTCGGTAGTGGCGCTTGACGTTTCCTTTTTTGTGGCTGGTTTTCTTGCTTCGTGTGGTTGTGTTTTGTGTGTGTGTTGGCGTTGTTTCAAAGGGTGCGAAAAGAGACATTACAGTCGGAATTGAAATGTCACCAGAGTAGGGTTTTTTTTGCGCGCGTGTTTGTGTGTGTGTCACTGTGTGTGTGTGTGTGTGTGTGTGTGTGTGTGTGCATGTGTGTGTGTCACTATGTGTGTGTTTGTGTGTACGGTGTGTGGATTGTCGTGCGTGCGTTGCGTGCGTGCGTATTTGTGTGTGTGTGTCACGTGTGTGTGTATTTGTGTGTGTTTTGTGTGTCACTGTGTGTGTGTGTTGTTTTCAACGGTGCAAAAAGACACATTCAGTCGGAGTTGTAATGTCACGGAGTAGGTTTGTTTTTTAAAAAAAGGGGTGTTGTGTGTTGTGTGTGTGTGTGTGTGTGTGTTGTTTTGTGTGTGTGTGTGTCGTGTGTGTGTGAGAGGAGAGAGGGGGGGGAGCAAGAGAGAGGGAGGAGAGAGAGAGAGGGGGGGAGCAAGAAGAGAGAGAGAGAGAGGGGGAGAGGGGGAGATGAGAGAGAGAGAGAGAGATGAGAGAGATAGAGAGAGGGGAGAGAGCTTCTTATGTGATACTTGAATCGTAAGACATAATCGTGGGAACGTAAATTTTTTTTTTAATTACTTGTACACGATCTCATTAGCGCTTGATATCGGTTAAATCTGGTTATGTCGATATTTTACTTGAAAGTGTGGAGCTTGTAGGCCTAGTGCAGAGGAAACGAAAACACATGGGCTATCGATGGACTTGTCACTGTAACTCAAGTTTCTGTGTGTGTGTTTTGTGTTTTGTGTGTGTTGTGTGTGTGTGTGTGGGGTGTGTGTGTAAAGTGTGTGTGGGGAGAGAGAGAGAGCGAGAGAGAGAGAGATGTGTGTCTCTCATCTCGCCCACCTATGTCACGTATATAAAGGGGGAAAATATGCCTCTTAGTAGCGC
>CM054135.1:54339718-54434718 GCA_028751875.1 Rapana venosa
TTGGTCGTATGAGCCTGTGTGGTATATAACCTACACATTTTCCCTGAATTGTTTGATTATGCTGAACATGGATGCATTTGAATTAGTGTTTATGGTGTACGTCTTGTGTATACTTTATTTTAGTGTTTCTATATTTTTGTCTTTAGTGTTTCATTGACCATGTATGTGGGGTTTAAATGATGAATTTGAAGGGACACTGGGTACAGAGTCTTGCCTTGGGCCGCCAATGCAAATAGGGAAGTTGTTGCCTTCTGCATTGTGTGCAGTTGAATGCTGTGTAAAACTTTCCCATTAGTGTGTGTGTTTTTTTTGTGTGTTTTGCAGAAAACTATGTACATCACAATCTGAATGAACTGAATTCTCTTAGTGTTTCTGTGTTAGTGTATATACAAGGAAGTAAGTGATTTCATATTTTGTTTAGGGGTGAGATAAGTGAGGGAGAAAATTCAGACTTCTCACTCCTTTAGTGAACTAATTTATCAATTTTGCAATCCCTGACCTAAAAATGTCTTCGTGGTGTGTGTACTAAAAATGTAATCAGTGTACTAAAAATGTCATCAGTGTGTGTGTACTAAAATGTCATCAGTGTGTGTTTGTGTGTGTGTGTGTTTTGTGTTGTTAAATTTCTTTTTATCTTATGTATGTCATTTCAGAACAAATATTTTGTGCACATTCATATACATGCACACATGCTCTCATACACACATGCATGCATACTTTACTTGCACCACACACACACAAACACACACCACACCACACCACAATACAACACAACACAACACAACCCCCCCCCCTCCCAACACAAAACCACACCCCACAACACACACACACACACACACCACACAAAACCACACAACATCTACAAACAACACATGCTCTACACATCATATAGCATCCTCAACCAAACAAACATCACCCTCACATTTTAATCAAATCTTGTCATTTGACGTACAGTTTAACATTGTCTACCAAACAACTGTGCCCTTTCACACTCCATCAAATCTTGTCGACGTGTCTCTGAGGTCGGAGAGTTTGTGGGGGCAGCCATTGTCTTTCTGGAGGGCATATCCCAGCATCCCACGCTGCTGATGGAGCATCAGGCGGTGGTGACGGAGACGGTTTGCCAGAGCTGGTGTCCATGGTTGGCAGTCAGTCAGGTAGGTGACAGTTGACGACAGAGTGGTCAGAGATCTGTGCCACCTGGAATGTTCCCCCTGTCAGTTTGTGTGTTTGTGTGTCTGCGTGCGTGTTGGGGAGGAGAGGGGGGGGGGAAATGGGAAGGGGTGGTGGTGTTGGGGGATGGGAAGGGGTTTGGGGGTGTTGGGGGATGGGAAGGGATGGTGGTGTTGGGGAATGGGAAGGTAGAGGGGAGTGTGTGTGTATGTGTGTGTTTTGTGTGTGTGTGTGTGTGTGTTGGTGGGGGTGTTTGGTTGGTGTGTGTTTGTGTAAGAGTTGTGTGTGTTTGTGTGTGTGTGTATTGTTGTTGTTGTTGGGGAGGAGGGGTTGGGGGGGGGGGGGGAATGCAAGGCACTGCCTTGATGAAGTTTTCAATATCTGAAATCTGTAAGACATATTATGAGTCTGTCTGTAGCCTTCTCAAATGATGTGTTGAGAATGTATTGCTTATATTGCCTTGACAACCCTTTTTTTTGTGGCCATCAAGGTAAGATTGAAGAATTGTGACTAAAACAAAGCGCTGGTTGGAGCATGACATTAGATGCTACAGTTTGGAACCACAGTTTTGCCAAGAAAGTGCATCCATGTTTTTTGGTCATTGGGTGGTTTCACCCTATTTTTGTGACTGATGCATTTAAAGGGTACAGAATAGGTACGAGTAATATATATTTGTATTTTTTTAAAAAATAACATTAAATTATTTGAAAATGAAAACAAATTTTTTTTATAAAAAGTATGGGGTTAATTTTAGTAAGGGACTAAGCAAATACACGATGAAGTCATTTCAGAGCAGATATCCTTAAATTTGGGATGCAACTTAACTGTCTTATTAAAAAAAAATTTTTTTTTTTTTAAAAACCCGGTTTACATGCAAAATCTCACCATTTTTTGAACCTTGGGCTCAAGCCCAAAGGAAAAAAAAAATAAAGGTATAAGATAAAGACCCGATTACTTCACAGTGATTCCCAAGTGTGATGAGGGAGAACCAGTGGATATTCTGGGTGACCTCCAGGTGTCAAGTCAAGCCAAATCAAGTCAAAAACACTTTAATCATCCCATGAAGGGCAATTACAATACTGACAGTCACATTGTACCTATAATTATTCACAAGACACAAGAAAATTACATTTCAGATTGTTATAAGCATTCCAAGATAGCTTAAAAAATTATCATACACAAACACAAACCCAGGTGCGCGCACACACACACACCGCGTATACACACACACACACACACACACCCCAACACACACACACACACACACACACACACCAGTGTAGGAATACATGTTGTAAATACTTGATTGGAAAAAGAATTTTTTTTTAAATAAAAATAAATTTGTAAAATTTTTACGTGCACACACGTGCACATTCACACACGCGCACACCCATACATACACACACCAATATATGAACACAGTTTTATCACACATACACACACACGTGCACCCGCGCACCATAATGACCATTATCTAGAAAAGACATAAACACACACATACACACACACACACACACACACACACAATTTAGAAATCATTCTTGAAAGCCAAAAGGTGTTACACTAGGGAATGTCAAACAGCACAATTTTACTTACAGTGAACTTGCTGTCAACTGCTGCAAGCTCTCTTTCATTACATGTTTTGTTATGTGTGTATTGTCTAGTGGAAACCCGTGCTCGTTCTCTGAGTCTGCTGAGTGAGATACGTCAGTGTTGCTGAGTCAGGCTCAGTACAGCGCTCCCAATGCTGCACCACAGATGGACAACCTGTGAAGCTGATTACAGAGGACCTGCTGCCACTGTGAGTACCACTGGCCATACTATGCTGGTCTTGCCAGCAAGCCTCTTGTCTTCTTTCCTGGGGATACGAATAAGTATTCCCAAAGTCAGAATGTTGGCTACATTAATAATGGGGTAAAAAACGGGTTGCATACACAAAATCTAATATTGGTGAACCTCAGAGCTCCAGTGAGGAACTAAAAAGAACCAATAAAAAAAAAGATGAATAAGTCTTGTTTTCTGGACTTTTCATAAATTTGTTTCTTTGCATTTTTTTCTTTAAGTTTTGATTTTGTGTATGAAATGACCCCAAATTGTCAAAAGCCAATCATTACAGAATGAGAAAGTCAGTCATTCCCAAAATGATCTATTATATAAAATTATGTATATAAAAAAAATCACACAACACCACTCTGTACCCCCCCCCACACCTTAACATACCACATCACCCATGCCGCAGTACACTGCACCAAACACCTCAAAACATACACCACACCCCCCATGCCACACAACAGTGTAAATACCTTGGAGTGAAAAGCAGGGAAATCAAATGTGAAGAAGAAGAAGAGAGAGAAAGGCACGCGACTGACAGTACTTCTCATGTGTGTGGTTGTCGGGTTTATGAGAGTCTGCTGTTGGACCTGAACCTTCTGCCCAGTGGGGCGTGGCCCTGCTGTGTCCTTACTGGAGCCCCGCCCTGCGCTGGCTCGCAACATTTGCTCCTTGGGCTGGTGCCGGTGCTTTCCAGATCATCACTGTGAGTCCCAATTTGGGCCCTTTTACAACCATGTTTATTCCCATGTTTTGTTTCTTGATGTATTTTTATACATACAGAAAATCTCATTGTTGGTGAACCTTGGATCTAAAATATATATAGATAATCCTTTTATTGTTAATAGTGACTGTCAGATGAATTCTGCAGGTTTATGAAAAGGGTGATGTTTTTTTGAACTGTGTGTTACTTAACTGTCGTATCACTGTCTTTCTTTTAAGTGGTCATACCACAACCTTCCAGCTGTATGTTGTAATCCTTCATTTTTCCAGTAAATGGTTTATTTATCAAATGAAAGAAAAGTTGTTTTTCTCTGTGTTCAGGACCATCACAGCAAGCCCTTGGGTCGTTCATGCATAGCATTCTGGGAATCCTGAAATGTCTGCTGAGCCAGAGAAACACCCAGCCAAAGACCTTTTGACATGGGTGAGGGGTACAGCCTTGTCATTTTGATGTTTAAATTTAAACAAGTTTTTATGTACCCAGCATATAACAGTTATGCACTCTAAGTTGCAGATTTTCAAAGTGGTGGTGTGGTCAGCCCCTAGGCCAGTCGGTGTCAGTATGAAATGACAAAGAAAGAGAAAGAGTTCTGAGTGAAGCTGTTCAGCTTCTTTGAACAAAAAAGGAGGATAACAAGATCTTCATGTTAAATAATGTCAGTGTTATAAAATATTCAGTGGTGCCCCCAAAGGATGGCCGAGGACAGGATAGAGAAGGTGATATGTGAATGAAATATAATTACAAAATAGAAAAAAGTATGATATGTGGGTGCATGAAGGTCTGAAGGCAGCACCTTTTGATAACGTTTTGGCGACTATACAGTCAGAAAGATATTCCCTAAAATAGCAAACTACTCTGGGAAAAAAAAAAAAACAAAACCTTTTTTTTTTTTTTTGGTTTGTTTTTATTTTATAGTTGGGGGGGGGGGGGGTGTATTTAGGGGAAACTGTAGTTTTTTTTTTTTTTTGTTGTGAGGATTTTGGTGGTTAGTATTTTTTTTGAAGATGTTTTGATTTTCGGGGGTTGGGCTCTTCAACAGGATGAGGGGTTCCGTGTGTGGTCTGAAGCAGGGGGGAGTAATTTACTTTTGGAAGGGGGCTCCCCAAGGAAAAAAAAAAAGGTTTTTTTCCCAGTTTACTTCGGTTCCAAGGTTGGAGGGAAAAACCCCAAAAAATTTGGGTGTAGGGTAAGCAAGAAAATTTCAAGAAAAAATTTAACCCCAAAGGGCAATTAAATATGCAAAAATTTGTAAAATTTTTTTCCCGCACAAGAAAATTTTTGGTTTTAAAAATTTAAAAGATAGAAAAAAATTTATCCCAAAACCAAAAAAGGGGGGAACAAAACCGTATAAAAACCCAAAAAAAAAAAACCCCCAAAAACCCCGGGAGGAAAAGTTAAAATTTTATGGAAAAAGTTTTTTTTAAATAAAAAAAATTTGTAAAAATTTTAGGAAACCCGGAAAAAAGGACCAACATACCCCAAAAATAAATTTTTTTATCCAAAACCCCCCCCCCCCTTTTTTTTTTGGGGTAAAAAAAATAAAAAAAAAACAAAAAATTTTTTTTTTGGGGTTTTTTAAAAAAGTTTTTAAAACAATTTTCCCTTTTATTTTAAAATTTGGCGAACCCCTTTTTTTCTTTTTTTTTGGGTTTTTTGGGGGAACCCCGGGGGGTTTTGGTTGCGGGAGGAAACGCGGTTGGGGGGGTTTTGGGGGCCCCTCCCCCATGGTTATAATTAAAACCCCCCGGGGGAAAAAATGGTTTTGGGGGGGTTTTTTTCCCCCCCTGGGGTTTTTTTGGGGTTTGATTTTTTTCCCCGTTTTGGGCTACTTAAAATTTGGGGTTTTTGGTTTGTTTTTAAAATTTAATGTACTTTTAAAAAAAAAAAAAAAAGGGGTGAAAAAAGTTTGTTTTGGGATTTTCAAAATTTTTTTTTTTTTTTTTTTTAAAAAAAAAGGGGGGAAAAAAAAGCAAAAACAAAAAAAACCTTTTACAAATAAACTTAAAAAAATTATGTATATCATCCCCCCCCCTCTGCCCCACCAACATTAAACCCCAAACCCCACCCCCAGTAATGCCCCAATAAAAAAAACCCCCAAATTGCCCAACATGAAATCAGGGTAAAATGAATCAAATTAAAAGGGGGGAAAAAAAGGCCCAAAGGGGAAAAAAACCTGGGGATTAGTTTTAATCTTTTTTTACAAAATTAAATGGGGTCTTTTTTTTTTTTTTCCCCCCCCCAAAAGGGGGTGGCCCCCCTTTTAGGGAAGCCCCGGCCCCAAACCTTTCCCTTTTGTTTGGGTTTTTTCGGGGCCCCCTTGGCCCCAAGGGCCTTAAAGTGTTTTTCCCCCTTTTTTTTTTTTTTTTTTTTATTGGGCTCTTTTGGGGGAACGGAAAAAAAATTTTTTTCCCCCCTTTTTTTTTTGTATTAAATTTAATTTATTGCAGGTTGGGCATTTTTTGGACTGTCAGTGAATTCTGCAGGTATAAAGCTGATGTTTTTTTTGAATGTGTGTTACTTAATGGTTCACGCCCATCTTTTAAGGGGTATACCACACCTTCCAGCTGTATTTTGTAACCTTCATTTTTCCAGAATGGTTTATTTATAAAATGAAGAAAAAGTTGTTTATCTTGTGTTCAGGCCATCACAGCAAGCCCTTGGGTCGTTTAGCATCTTTGGGAATCTGAACTGTCGTGAGCCCCGAGAAACACCCCCGCCAAAGCCTCTTTTCATGGGGGAGGGGGACAGCTTTTCTTTCGGAAATTTAAACAAGTTTTTTATGAACCTTTGCATATAACGTTTATGCACTCTAAGTTGCAGATTTTCAAAAATGGTTTTTGTGGTCAGCCCTAGGCCAGCGGTGCAGTATGAAATGACAAGAATAGAAAAGGTTTGAGTAAGCTGTTTTAGCTTCTTTTAACAAAAAAGGAGGATAACAAGTCTTTTGATAAAATGTAGTGTTATAAAAAAATTCAGTGGTGCCCCCTGGATGGCCAGAGGACAGGAAGATGAAGGTGATATGTGAATGAAAAATAACTTACAAAATAGAAAAAAGTATGATATGTTTGGGGGCATGAAAAGCTTGAAGGATGCACCTTTTTATAACGTTTTTGGGCTGATATCGTCGAAAGATATTCCCCAAAATGCAAACTATCTGGAAAAAAAAAAACAAAACCTTTTTTTGTTTTTTTGGTTTGTTTTTTTTTTTATAGTTTGGGGGGGGGGGGGGTTTTGTATTTAGGGGAAACTGTAGTTTTTTGTTTTTTTTGTTTGGGATTTTGGTGGGAATTTAGTATTTTTTTTTGAAAGTTTTTGATCTGGTTTGGTGGAAATCTTGAACGTGTGCAAGAAGGTTCCAGTGTGTGGTCTGAAGCAGGGGGAGCAACTCACTCTCAGGGCCGAGGGGTAAGCAGGGGTGGGATAAAAAAAATTTTTAAAAAAAAATTTTTAAAAAAAAAAAATTTTTAATTATTTTTCTATCAAAATTTTTATTTAATTAAAAATTTTTTAAAAAAAAATTTTGGGGTTTAAAAATTATATTTTTTTTATTGTTTTTTTTTTTTTTTTTTTTTTAGAAAAAACTTCTCACTTGTCATTATAAGGAAAAGTCAAACATTTTCACAATTTTGTTCAGCTCGGTCTTTCTTAATCTCTGGTTTTTTTTTTTCTTAAAGCACATTATTTGCTTTTCTTTACTTACTGTTCCAGATGAGAGTTATTATTCATGTAGTCATTATGGGTTTGTAGCTTGAGACTTAAAAAAACTTTTTAGTGATAGAGGTTTGTTTCATTTCTGTGAAAATAACGGGCTTTCATTGATCCTTGCACAACGGTCTTATTCCATCCTTTGTGGTAAGGTGCAGTATGTGCAGGTCCTCCCAGTCTCCACAGGGCTTCTTGGCCACTGGGGTGGTGTTAGGCCTGATTCTTCGTTGGGTGCCTTGTGTAGTGGGCAGGACTGTGACACACGTTTTGCTGTCTGGCTGCCAGTCTTGCAAGGGCATTGCTCTGTATAGCTGTGTGGAGTTTCATGTAGATATGACGCTGTGATCTATGTGTGTGTGTACAGTTGACGACTGGCCCACATCTACCGTGGACAACCTAAAGCTGCATGGCAACAGCTGATGGACACCATCCACAGCTTAGTGCATACAGCAAGGTGAGAGAGAGTCTCTAGCATCAATCTTTTTTTAATTTTTATTATTTTTTGTGTCTGTGTATGTGTGTGTGTGTGTGTCTGTGTGTGAGCAAGTGAAAATTGTCACTTATTGTGTGTATATGTGAGTCAGTGTGTTATGTGTTTGAGTGTGTGTTATGTCTACAAAGCACTAAAATTGCCAATAATAGTGTGCTTTATGTATACATGTGTGTGTGAGAGAGACAGAGAGCACTTTACTCATGAACATTCATTGCATTGGCACAAGCTATGCATCATATGTGTCATTGTCTAAGTCTGAATGTTGTGCTATCTGTGTTTTCACTGATTTTTAGAACTGTTAGATCTCAGATGATTCACTTGATTCACATTTTTTTAATAGTTGTTTGTTGCTCTGTTCATTATCAAATGCAGATAACTTCTTCTTGTTAATGTTTCCTGTGTACTTTTTGCATTCAAAAATGTCTCTTATTCATTGGCTGTGTGTGTGTGTGTATGTGTGTGTGTGTGTGTGTGTGTGTGTGTGTTATGTTCTTCAGTTCACATGCGGACAAAGCCCTATCTACACTCGCAGCAGAGATTTTGAAAATTGGAGGGCAACTGCCTTGAGTGATAACAGTACATCTCTGTATCAGAGAAAGAGACAGAAAGACGAGAGAGACAAAGATACATCTGGATGTGTGTGTGTGTGTGTGTGTGTGTGTGTGTGTGTGCGACAGAAAGAGAGAGAAAAAGAACTTTTTCAAAGGGATGGTATGGTTGTGTTTGTTCAGTTTTTCCATATTGGTTATATAAGACATTCCCCCATGGGCCATGCCAGGGGCCTGTCAGTACTACCCAGAGGAAATTCTGTGCTATGAATTCCCTCTTTTCTATCCTTGTTTCTTTTCTTCTGTCACCTCCTTTTTGTCTATTTTCTGCCTTTGTGGTCCATTCTCCTGTCTTGTTTTTCCAGAAAGACTTGAAAAGTCCTTCGGATGAGACTATAAACTGAGGCCCCATGTGCAAACGCATGCAGAACATCTTGCGCACACGTTAAATCTGTTCCACTTTTCGAAAAGAGTAGGCCATTGTGTGCCAGTGGGAACAGATGACAAATTGACAAAACCCCATACACACGGGGACTAGATGTAAAAAAGCACATGAGTGCTTATTCCATTATCCTCAATATAAAAGAATAAATAAATAAATAAATAAAGATAATTCTCTCCAATGCTGAAGTCGGATGTGCTGAGCCTGACTTGTCAGGCACTTAACAGTAGTGTAATACATTTTCACTCATATATGACAGACAACAATAGTTGTCTGAGTGTTCAACAAAGAAGAAGAATATAAGTCATTGATAATGTTTTTGATATCACCGTCCATTTATTTTTGTTGCCATATATTTTAGATCTGACATATCAGTACAAGGATATTTGGTTGTGACAAATAAATATTTTTATTCTGTGTTTTTATGGATATATGTATACACATGAATGAATGGTTTGGTATGTGACTTGTGATCAAAATAAAGATATAACAAAATTAGTGTGCTTGAAACAGTTGTGTGTTTTATTTTTCCTTCCAGAGCAGCATTTCATGGTTTTCTTTCTTTCCTTCTTTTGTTCCTTGGCTGTAGCTCTGTAGTTGACCATTGAGATATTTTGTGTAGGTGACTGTTTTTCTTCTGTTGAGGGTCACTACATTCTTTCTTCAGGGTTTGATCCCTACACATGAACCAATGAGCATGTTTTGATGTTGTCGTCATTCCTCCCGGTATACATCAGCCTACTCTTTTTACAAGAAGGACTGGGGTCTCATGTTCATGCAGGATTGGCCTGTGCATGTGTTCATGTACAGGGGCCTTGGTTTCGTTTCATCTGAAGGACTGGAGTCTCACAAGTATTGATGCCAAAGAGAAAACCTTGTGCAATTGGCGCAGAGGGTGAGGATCAAACCCATGATCCTTGGATCAACTATCAAATATTCTCCCTATTGTGCCAACCAGGCCTCTCATTTTGTGGTTTTTGTTTGCTTGATTGCTTGTATGAAAAGCATTTAAAGATTTATCCTGTCTGAAATTATTATCTCTGTCAGACAGATAACACAAAGCATTGCTCACAGTCTGCGCATCAGTACACATCTCAGGCTGCTTAATCTTGACCTAGTTTTCATGATGTCTACTGAAAGTGATGAAGGCATTTTAAAGAATGTGATTGTGTGGTGAGATGAAAAAGGGTTTGCACAAACATTTTGTCATATTCTCACCAGATACCAGATCTGCCTCAATTGAGTAGCCAGATCAGATCCAGGGGTTTGAAAACTAAAGGAGAGACATGGCATGAGATCTGTGAATCTTTGGAATTATTTCTCAGTTTTTTTGTTTTTTTTTAATTTTTGTTTCTTAGTTGGTCAGATCAGGAAGCCATTTTCTTATTGAACTCAGGGACTATGTATCTGAAATCCACCTGTAAAATTTGAGCATTTGTTGTTCTGTTTTGCTTTTACTTGCCCTTTATTGAAAAAAAACTTGCTTTGTTCTGTTCATCATTTGTGGGGTCAGAGAGAACAGATTTGATATTTGTGTATGGGATGTGCTTTGCTGATGCAGGTTTTCTGTGTGTTAGTTGTTGTTAGTTTTGAATGATTTAGATGATACAATTTGTTGAAGAAGTTCATCACACGTTTGAGGTCAAGTCATCATTGATAATACAGCAAGAGGAAAGATCAGTTGTGATGTTAAATGGAAATATTTCCAGGATGTGTTTACACATGTGCGCATTTAAAAACACACATGCACACACTATACATTACAGCATGCACAAACACACACACACACCCACACACCTCTATAAAGTTATGCAATCACAGATTTTTTTTCCAGTTCAGACATATCAAATATGTATGTCCTGTTTTTATGTAGAAATGACAGCTACAAAATGAATGATCAATAAAAATGTTTAAAAGTGACATCATGTCTCCTGTCTTGTGTGTGTCAGCAGTCATATTACTGTCAGCTCTGATATCATAATGATTGATCCTTCATTCATTAGTTTTCCTGATATTATATTCTTTAAAAAGGGGGGTATTTTCCTCAATTCCATTAAAACTTATACCAGCAAAATTTACTTTCTGTAATGGATAACAACTTTTTCTTAACTGGGAGAAATAAAACCAAAAAAGTGCACGCACACACACATGTATGCATGCACACATGCATGCACACACTCATACATGAGACTATAAACCGAGGCCCTGTGTGCGAATGCACGCAGAACATCTTGCGCACACATTAAATCCTGTTCCGCTTTTCGAAATAGTAGGTCATTGTGTGCTGGTGGGAACAGATGACAAAATTCACAAAACCACATACACATGGGGACTGGGTGTAAAAAAGCACATGAAAGCTTATTCCATTATCCTCGATATAAAAGAATAAATAAATCAAATAAATAAACAGAGAAAACATACACACACATGCACACACACATGCACACACACACATACATACAAACACAGAGCCAGCCAGGTGCCAGTCTAATCAACTGTATTGCTTGTGAGAAGCATGAAAACCACAAGGGAAGTTAGCAGCAAGTCTGTTACCTATCCTATAATCTGGCTGACTATTGGGGCACCACTGAAGATTTTGCATCCAGCTTCCTCCACTCCTCCAGTTCTCTCCCTCCACTCCACTCTGGTTCTCAGCTTTCTGCAGTACGCTGTTCCACTCAAGGCCAGTCCACTCCGTTACCTATCCTATAATCTGGCTGATATTGGGGCACCACTGAAGATTTTGCATCCAGCTTCCTCCACTCCTCCAGTTCTCTCCCTCCACTCCACTCTGGTTCTCAGCTTTCTGCAATACGCTGTTCCACTCAAGGCCAGTCCACTCTCTGATGTTGTCTTCCCATCATTTTTCTCTTTGTCTCCCCCTTTGTACTGTTCCCTGTTGGACAGTTTTGGCCAGTCCAGATGTTCATGTGATGTACCTGATCGCTTCAGTTTGCATCCTTTCACTGAAGTCAGGAGGTTTCCACATGGCCTGATGGTGTTTTCTTTTCTGGTTTTCACTTCCTTGTTGGTTGTGTGACATCTGTATGAGATATCAAGAAGTTTGCGAAAGCATCTCATCTTGACTGACTGTATCCTTCTTTCAATGCCTGCTGTTTTTGTATCCATGTGGAACATGGACCATGAACAGGCCACTACCACCAGGTAAAGAATGCTTGATTAAAAATCATATTAATCTAACCATATAAACAAATTGTTTACAGATAGAAACCTGAAAAGCAGAAAGAAAAAAAAAACTAAATGTAAGACAACCAAAATGGTCAGGCCTTTTAATCATTTTTAGATAAACATTTGAATAACCAAAACAAAATTAACTCCAAAGCAAGCAAGATGATTAAGGTTTTTTTCTCCAGAAAATGAAGTAACCATGAAGACAATTTCACATCCATTGTTCAATCTTGGTCTGGATGTCTGTTTCTCAAATGAGACATGAGGCTGAAGTAAATCTTATGTGCAACATGCATAATTACATGAAAGAACCTTCTGCAATGAAAGAGATGTTGCTACTAAATTTTGTTCATGGGGAGAAAAAAATTCTTGCATGCAAATTCACAACTTGACTTATGCCTCTTGGTTCCTTGGGGAACATAGGGCTGCAACAACACCCCTCCAACGAACTCGGTTTTTGGGAGATCCTCTTCAGCTCGGCCCATGTCATTCCGGCTGCCTTCGTTTCTTCGTCAACACTTCTGCGCCAAGTTTGTTTTGGTTGCAAATTCACAAGCAGACAGTCAAATTTTCTTATTTAGAAAAAAAGAAACTATAAAAAAAAAGTTTTAAAAGTTGATGCAGAAGTAAAGTATTCTATCCAAGGAGAGAAGTCTTAAATTTCATACATAGAACTACACCAAAGCAACCTAAATGTTATAGAAAACCATAATACAACATATCCACATTTCTGCTGAATACATGGCAAAACTGTAGAGTATTCCACATAGGTACCAAACTGCTGTTTCTATGACTTATCTCAACCATTTGACATTTGTTTATTGGGAAAAGATTAAAGCTTTTTTTCCTTCTGAACAATGAACGATAACCTATCTTATGGCAAACAACAAAATTTCGGGGTACACACCTCACACAACACACCAACAACACACACACAAAGCTCACTCTGTTTCTGCTGTTTGTTATTTTTGCTAGACACCCCTCTAGTGACCCAGCCAAATGCAATAATCATCCCAAGAGACTGCTTTAAGGGGACTTTGATTATTTTACTTATCCCTCTTGTTCCGGGGGAACAAGGGCTGCAACAACCCCCCTAAAACGAACTCGGTTTTTGGGAGATCCTCTTCACTCGGCCCATGTCTTCCGGCTGCCTTCGTTTCTTCGTCAACATTCTGCGCCAGGTCTGCTTTGGTCGCCAATTTTCCGCTTCCCTTGTGGATTCAGTAAAGGGGCCCTGTTGGTGAATTTGACGCGGGTTTGCGGGGTTAGGGCCCGATCCCCCCCATTTCCCTTTGTTTAATGATGGACTAAATTGGGGTTTGTCTGCCCGTCCCACAGTTGTTTGTTGGTAGACTTCCGGGCACCTGAGTTGGGATGTACCGGGGCTTTTTTGGTAAAAACTGGAGTTTGTGGGGTTTGGTTTTTTTCCCCGCCGGGTTTTCTGACCCAAAAAAGTGGGACCATTTGACTTGGGTTTTGGGAGACCCGAAGTTTTTTAAAATAAAGGGGGCTGTTGACCTCCAAATTGGCCGAAGGGTTTTGAAGGCATGACGGGCTTTGTTGATTCGGCACTTGATGTTTTCATCTTTTCCCCCCCATCTTTCGACGACACTCCCCAGGTAAATAAACTTGCTGACTTTTTTGGGGTTTTTGCTGCGTCGCACTGGGGTCATGTGTTTTTTTGTTACCCCCCATGATCCCCGTCTTCCGTTTTTTGATTTGGGGGCCAGCTTTCAGCTTCGTCAGCACAAAAAAGCCTTTTTTGTGGGTTTGTTGCCTGTGTGGGGAAGGCTGAGTTCATCGAAAGCCCCGGGGTTTTCCAGCTGCTTCATGAGGGTCCAGTTGGGTTTTCCCCCTGCCTGCTGTGGCTTGCCGCATTATCCGTAAACCCCAAACGGGAAGATGGTTGGCGACAACAGACAGCCCGACGAACACCGGTCTGTACAGAAAGGCTTCCGTCATTTTCCCTTTTGGTGACTTAAGGGTGAATCTTCAATAGTGCTGGTGTGGTGATGAACTTTGGGGGGAAACCCATTGATGCATCAGTTTCCAAAACATCTCTTCGACCTGCAAACCCTTTTGGGAAGTCGAAAAAAGACTGAATTGGGGGGGTCTCCCACTCAGGGACTGCCCATGATGATGCGCTTTTGTGGGAAATTTTGATCTGTGCATGATCTGTTTTGCCTAAAGCTCCCTTTTCTTTCCCAAAGGTCTTGTCCAGTGCTGCCCTTCATTGGGTTGTATGATCCTTATCAGTACTTTCCGGGTTTTTGGAAGTCATGATTCCTCTCCAGTTTTTGCAGGAGGACAGGCCCCCCTTTTTTGGGCAGTTACGAGGGGGCCTTTCTTCCGTTTCTGGACTTCTCTTGCTCCCAGATCTTGTATAGGGTGGTATAAATCTCAGGGGAAAAGTTTGAAGCCCCCCTTCAGTGCTTCAGGTGGTATACCGTCGGGGGGCTGTGCTTTGCCTTTTTTAGTGATTTTGATGGCTTTGGTGATCTATTTTGGTGGGGGGCCGGGTGTTATGCCAAGGATTTCAGTAGGGGGGGGGGATGCGGGGCATGGTGGTGCAGGTCTGTTGAGGTTTCTTTGAAGTGTTTGCCCATCTTGCTCTCGGTCCCCCCTCACCTGGAATGGTATTCCCATTTCTTATCTTTGACGGGCACTGGCTTGTTGTTTTTTTCTGAGGAGTTCTCGTGATCTCGACAGTCTCTTCATTTTTCTTTGGGGCCCGCTGCAGTCTCTGCTTCCTGAGTCAGTTCCCAAGAATTTTCTCTTGTCTCTTCTTGCATTTTTTCTTTACTGCCCGTTTTTTGTCCCGTAGAGCTTTTCGTTCCTGTTTCTTTTTTGATTTTTTTTTGGTTGATTGATTTTCAGGTTTTCTCTCGGTGATCATGCCCCGTTTCGTTGTCAGCCACTCCTTGTATTTTCTTGTTTTCTTTCCCCTATGTTTGGCATGTTGCTTTCCCGGGCTCAAGAGACTTTGCCATTTTCTTCGACTGTTTCCTGGCAAGGGGAAAACACACTGAAGTTGTTCCCCCAGTTGACCTAAATTTTTCATTTTTCTCTTTCCTTTAGGGCTTTGCCATTGAAATTGTGTGATGGTTTTCCTTCCCGGTCGATGTAGGCTTTGAGCTTGGTTTGGGATGACAACAACAAAATGAGGTCTGTGCTGTCTGCTCCCCCGCTTCCCCTAAAAAACATGCGGTCCTTTTTCCCTTTCCCCCCCGATGGTGATGTGGGCAATCTGGTTTTCTGTTTGCCTGGGGAGTCCATGTGGGCTTGTGGCTTTTTTGAGGAAAAAATGGTGCCTCCAATGACCGGTCGTTAACAGCAAATTCTGTTAAAAGTTCTCCATTTTTTTTTTTTCTCCGTCCATGCCCCCCAGTATTTCTTGTTTGTGTTGTCTGTCCCCCCTTTGGGATTCAGGGCTCCCTTAGTATTTTTAGATCCTCTTTGGGGCTTTGTCCAGATGGGTTTGGGCTTGTTCGAAGAAGTTTTCTTTATCTTCTAACTTGCTTATTTTTTTTGGGCGTAGCACTGAACGATGGTAACTTTTGCCTTTTGAGTTGAAACGTGCTGTGAGGGTCCCCTGGGGGACACTGGTCCCCGGGCAGCATGCTTGCTTGCTTCAGGGTTTATCAGCCGCTACTATGTGTGTGGGGGGTGGCTTTTTTCCCGTCCGAGTAATATTTGGCTCCACTCGCAAAACTTTTTCTGCCCTTTTCCCTTTCCCTTTTGGGCTCCAGGCCAAGGGTCTTTAGGGTCCGTGCATTTTTCTACTCCCTGTGCTGTTTTACCCCTTTCATACAGGGGTTTTGATGTTTTAGGTTCCTATCCCGGTTTTTGATTGGTTGTTAAAAAAAAGTTGCGGCGACTGGCTTCCCCCAAAGGGTTTCACCAGCACGGGGCATAGGCTTACCCGAGGGGACTCTTCCCCAAACCCTGTCGCTCGTAAGAGGTACGTTTTCAGTTAGTAACAGAGTTTTTTTAAGGAATGGGTCGTTAGCCCAATGCACAACCCCCCCAACCCGGAGGACCCGGGTGCTGTTTAGTCGCCTCTCCCCCGACCTTTGGCATGGTTGAACCCCAGAGGCCAAAACCCCCCCCCACATAGCCCGGGGGGGCATTGAAACACGCAAGCCAAACCCACCACGACAAAGGTGATACACCCTCAGACAAAGGCTTTAAGGGGAACCCATTGGGGATTTTTTTTATTTATTTATACCACTTTAAGTCACGGGGATTTCTCTGTTGAAATTCGGGCTGCTCTCCTGGGGGAGAGCCTGTCGGCACAAAAGCAGTGAACCAATTTTTTTTTTATTTTTTTGTCAGCAACAGTATTTTTTTCCCTATCAGAGTGCTTTTTTTTACAGAATTTTGGGCCGGGACAATCTCTTGTTGCCCCGGGTTTTTTAGGGGGTTAAATAATTTTTGTGCAACACACGAAACCCCGGGTTTTTTTGTCTCATCCGAAAGACTGGCCCCGACCACCACTCATGATTAATCTTTTCTTTTCTTTTCCTTATGGTCCCGGGAGCATAGGGGCCCAACAGCGTCCCTCCACCTTCTCCTGCTCTGGGAAAGGGGCTTGGCCTTTCCCATGTCAGGCTGGATCTCTAGCTCACTATGCAGGCTTTTTCCCCCCGGGCGTTTTGGGGGGCCCTCTCTTCCTTTTCCCTGCGGGGTTTCCACTCGAGCGCTTGTTGGTGTGTTGCAGGCTCTTCCGTAGGGTGTGGCCGACCCCAAGCCACTTTCGCCCCTTACTTGGATTCCATGGCTGTTGGTTGCCCCCACCAAAAGGGCGGTATTCACCTGTCGAAACCATCTGGATGAAGGGTCTGTCGGGGACATCCCTTGTGAATTGGATCTTGGAGGGTGGTGTTGATGACCCCAAGTTTTTGACCGTAGAGAAACACGACTTTCACGTTTGGGGTTGAAGTCCTGGCTTGGGGTTTGAGCGCATTTGTTCTCCAAACGGGTTTTAAGATGGCAAAATTTGGCGTCTTTTTTATTCTTGCCTTTATGTCTTCGTTGTGCCTCCGTCTGGGGATCTATGCCCAGGTACACAATTCATGACATCCTCTACTGCTTTCCCAGAGTGGTGACAGAAGCCTCTTGCTGGTTATTGGTACGCAGTAGTTTGGGTCTTCTCTTGACTGATCCTGAGGCCAACACGTCTAGCTTGTGGTATCTAGGGCAGTGACTTTGCTTTGGATGTGCTGCAGGCGGTGGGATAGCAGAGCCAGGTCATCGGCAAAATCGAGATCTTCCAGCTTTGTCATGAGGGTCCATTGGATACCTTTCCGTAGGCCGTCCTTGTCACCCAGTCCAACACCACAAGGAAGAGGAGTGGAGACAACAAGAGCCCTGTCTGACGCGGAAGAGATCCCAAAGCTGTCGGAGAGTTTCCACAGTGGATGACCTGGCGGGAGAACCCTTCATAAAGTTGGCTTATGATGCTGACAAACTCTGGTGGCACACCATAGTGGAGAAGGATGTTCCGGGATTGTTGTCTGTCCACGCTGTCAAAACCCTTCTCAAAATGGGATGAAGCAGCGTAGAGAGGTGATGCCATTCTATGGACTGTTCCACCTTTGATTCTGGGGATGGATGGGGAAACATTTTCGGGCCCAAACGGGATTAAACCACCGCCACTTCCGACCCGGACTTTTCGATTCTAGACAGACAGCGTTACCCCTAGGCCTAGGCCCCCGATCCCCCTGTGTATGTTGCTATCTACACCCGTACCACCAAATGGAACAATCATCCCCTGAGACTGTATTAAGGGAACTATTGTATATGTTGCTATCTACACTGCCCCCACCAGAATGTAATATATCAAAGCTTTCAGTATGAAGGGCCCCAATCAGGATCTTCAAAAGGTTTGAGTTTTTAGAGTTGCTACTGCTAGCTTTTACGTGAACTTCATAAACTAATGATACCCTTTACTGGCCTTTCTCCTGCTGGACACAATCAATGAATGCGGATTTCGTCACTTGCTCAAAGCAGAGGGGAGTTCTTTTCTTTGTTGTTTTTTTCTCCTTTTAAATTTTTTTTTGATGGTAAGTGGTCTTCAAAAGGTTGATATGCCCCCCCTCCTCCCCCCAAAACAAACAAACAACAACAAAAAACCCCCCCCCAAAAAAACCCCAAAAAAAAAAAAAGAAAAACAAAAAACAACAAATCCCAAATAAAACAATAAAAAACCAAAACCCCAAAAAACCACCGTTTAAAAGGAAAGTGTATAGAACAAAGAGGAAAAAGGGACAGTGTCTGTAAAAGCTAATTTTGGGGGCAACTCTTCTTTTGAATCATCAATTTCGTATGCTGATTTTTCTGAATGTTTTAAAAAAAAATTTGCTAATGATACGGGGGTTTTAAATATCTAATAAAGAGTAACTACTTCTGCTTGATAATATATCTTGCCACATACACACGCCGCGGGGCGCCGCGACACGCGCACACACACACACACTCTTTCATGCCCCATTTTTAGAAAATTCCCTTCCCAGCATATTCAATAATTTAAATTGCTTTTGAAATTGTAAAGGTTTATCAAAATCCCTTGGGAATTTGTTATGTTGCTTTAACGTTAATGACATTTTTTTTAAAATTTTCCCTGTTGCTTTCCCAATTTAAAAAGCATGGTTTGGTGTTTTGAGGGGGGGGGGGGGGAATTTTTATTTTTTTTTTTTATCTTTTTTTTGTTTAATAAGACATCACCCCTCCATTTTTTCCCCCTCGTTTTAAAATCACAAAAATGAACACGTAAAATTGAGTCAACAAAAACAAAAACAAAACAGCAACAAAACACCACACACACACCACACGTTGCCCTGTACAATTTTTTCACATTGATAAACTTTATACAAAAATTTATTTTCTGGCACTCCTGAAAATATCCCCCTTTGCTGCCTTTTGGCAATGCGTGTTTCCGACATCCAAAAACCTATTAGTGTCTGCGTTAAAGTAATCAATTTGTAAATTTCAAAGAAGTGATTTTTTAACAAAAGTAGTTTTACCATACTCCACCCCCCCCCCCCCCCCCCTTCTGCCTGAATAATAAATGATTAAAATCCCAAAGGCTTGTACGAGTATTTTTTAAGGAAGATGCATTTTACTGCTATAACAGGAATCTGTGTAACCTGTCTAAGTAAAAATAATTTGGTTTGGGAAATTTATTAAAATGTCGTCATTTACTCCGTATGAACAAAACGGAAGTAGGAGTTGGATCCCCTTTGTCTGCTTCAGTTGGAAGCCTAAACAAAAATTATCCTGTCACTCAGGAGTGTAACGTCATGCCTAAAAAACGGTGGGGAGTACATACTTTTGACTTTGTATCGTCGTTTTTTTTTTTTATCGTAGTTTTTTTTTTTATAGGGTTTATTTGATTTTATGTTCCTTTAATAAAAATATATCCCGTTATTGTGAGACTTCATTTGCGTTTTTTATAATGAACGTACAAATCACATCACAGAAACAAGCTTTGCCAGTAACGGACATGTGTAGTGGAATGAAAAAAAGTCGGTAGGTCTACCCGGATATTCCCAGGTGCCGGATTTGAGAATGGTCAGGCTGTTATCAGTTACAAACAAACGTTGAATTGTATTGAGGTAACAAAAATTACGCATTTTGACGGAAACAACACACACACACACACACACACACGCGCGCGCGCATACACACACACACACACACACACGCGCGCGCGCGCGCATTTCACACACGCATACACATACACAAACACACACGTATGCTCTCTCTCTCTTTCTCTCAGTCTCTCTCTCTCTTCTCTCTCTCTCTCTCTCTCTCTCTCTCTCCTCTCTCTCTCTCTCTCTCTCACACACACACACACACACACACACACACACACACACACACTCACACACAGTCATAATTACACACACACCAAGAGATTAATGAGTGGGCCATGGGTATGCAAACATATACATGTGCACATGTTATGCTGCAGTGCACCAATAGTAGTGTGCATATATGTGTGCACACACAGTGACACACTCACACTTACACACCCACATGTATAAATGCATGTGCATACACATGTTGTATGCATGTGCATTCACCTGCACTTACACACACACACACACACACACACACACACACACACACACACACACACACACACTCACTCACTCAGATTTTTATTGTAACTTTCTGTCTATAAAAGAATGATAAGACCAGTCCAAATCAGCAGTAACTATACATTACATGTATGTTCTTTCGAGCCAGAAGGCCCATAGAGCCGGAGCTTATCCCGGTTTCTGTAGCGTTAGGCGAACTGATGGTTTTTCACCACCCCTGTGACAGGACGCTAGTCTGTCGCCAGATACTTCCCCAGCAGAGCTGGTTACCCACTTGTACACCTGGGTGGAGTGAGGAAAATAGGAGTAAAGTGTCTTTCCCAAGGACACAACACTGAGCCGAGCGGGGATCGAACCCGCGACCCCTGGATCACGAGTTGACCGCCTAAACCACTCGACCACGGTGCCTCCTCCATACATTACATGGCATGTTGTGTAAATTTTTCTGGTTATTCGTGTCGAGTTTAGTCTGAAGAATATTTTTTAAAGTGGCAGATTCATTAATATAACTAGAACCAGAAGAGTAGAAGAAGAAAAACAACAGAAATTTTAAATTGTCCCCTCGTTTTTAAATTTTTACAGTGCAAGCATGTTGACCATTAACAGCAGTGCTTTTGTTGTTGTTATGTCATTTTGTTTGTTTTGAGATATATGATGCAAAAACTTTTATTTTTTCTCTTCTTTTTTTTAACAAGAAACTTTGCCATTCAATGATTCATTGACATGGATTACAATACATACATACACACATACATACTTTAATACAGACACACACAATCTATATATATAGATATATATTATATACGATATATATTGTATTTTTTTTATAAAGCAAAAAGGGGGAAAGTAGAGATTTGTTTTGAAGTTTGGAATTTTTTTTATAGGGTCAATGAGATTCTAAATCAATATGTCATTATACATACTCTTTCTCAGCATCACAAATACTTGCATTGTGTACATACACACAGATGGTGAGAGCATGAAAGATGCTAATTGTTTAGATATGGATATTAAAACAATTTGGATGTGTCATTTACAATATACATGAAAAATGGGGACCAACTCTGAGGCTGTTATTGGGGCCCTGTACTTGTACTTCATTGTTTTCGTTTGTTTGTTCCTTTTGTTTTTAATCTGACTGCATTTGTATTTTTTACTGTTATCATTGGGGGAAAAAGACTGATGGGCTTCGAAAAAGTTTTCCAGCAGTCTTTTACTGTTGTAGTCAGTGCTATCAACTTTACTCTGAAGAATTTTTACCCTTTGGTCTAAAAACTTTCTTTCCCACTTCATCAAAAATTTAATAAATAATATTTGAATGAATGAAATGAATAAAAAGGAAGAAAGAAGGAATCTGAGGGAAAGCATAAATGATATATAGAAAAAGCATTAAATTTTTTTAATGTCTTTGAAGATTTGATGTTTGCTTCACAAACATTCAGTAGCATAAACAACATATCACTGGATGTATCATGTCTCCTCTCCCCTTTTTTTGTTTCTGCTTTTTATTTTGCCTATTTTCTTTTTTTTTTTGTGGTTTTGTTTTGTTTTTCACTTTGTTTTGTTTTGATTTGCTTTATTTTATTATTTGTTGTTGCTTTCTTTCCCTCTTTTTTGAGGTTTTTGTGGGTTTTTTTGTGTAAGGGTATTTTTTTTTTCCTTTTACTGTGTGAGTGTTTTGGTACTGGGTTTTTATTTTATTTTTTATCATAATTATGTATGCCAAAGGGGCGGGGAACTGGATGTAAAAAGCACATGGGTGCTTATTAAATTATCCTCAAAAAAAAAGAATTTGTCTTGTTTTAATGTATATACAGCATCTTTCACCTTCTAAGTGTTGTTCCGTGTGTGTGTGTGTGTGTGTTTGTGTGTGTGTGTGTGGGCGCCGCGGGGCGTTGCGTATAGTGCGCGCGCAATGGATTTGAAATCTGTTGCTCATTATGTTTAAGGAGAGTTGCAGCCTGTAAATATTGAGTGCAAGCGCTTCGATTTGTTTGTTTTTTTACAAGATTCAGCGCTATATAAATTCCATATATTATTATTATGATTATTATTATTATTTATCAATTTGTCAAAGTTTTGTTTTTCAGACTGGGTTGTAGCAGGGTTTAAAACACTCACAACAAAATTGATAGCTGTTGAGAATGAATTCTGGACTGTGCTGGAAAATATGATTTTTGCAGTTGGTAATCTTTAAATATTTTGTTTTCTTAATCTTGGTGTATTTTGCATAGCAGGTGTAAGAATCCTCCATGTGTCTTTATCGACACTCTCAAGAAACTGCCTTCTTCAGATTGTTTTATTTTCATGTTTAAAATTGGGTGATCACAGATCACTGAGATCAGTTTCTAGCTATTCTTCCCTTTCCATTTGCCTTGCTACTTTAGTACTTAATCATACATGTATAGCAATCAACCGATTTGTATATTTTTTATTAAATGATATCAGACACTTAAAATTAAATCTGCTAGTTTACAAGCAGACTGCCTAATGAACTCTGAAATCCCAGCAAATGTGTCATCAGACAGAAAACATTTTGGTCTCCATTGTCACATAAGATGAAAAGCTATGCAACCACTCTAACATTAGTACCAATGGAGTTGAAGATATTAACATGTGAATGTTGTTTTGAACCCAACCCGTAAGCAAGGGTGATCATCACACGCACCTAAAGGAAGACAGAATAAAAATTGTGTTTGTGTTTCAGTGTAGCTGTCAGAAATATGCCGAGTAGTTCTTAAATTAAAAAACAAAGCATTGCCTGCATTTGAAGAAGGCTATTTAGTAGTATTGTAACTTTTGTTCTTCTACCTGGACTAAAGCTTAAATAGATATCTACCATTAAGAAAGGATGCTATTGTTGTGAAACAAAAGTGGTAATAGTTGAGTGAGCGTTATACCTTTACTTCAGTTTTTATCATATTTATAAAATAAAGGGAAGGGGGTGATAGCTAAAAATGGATCAATGCAATAACAGCTATAACATCAGGAAACGAAAACCATTCTACAAATAATGAAATACATGTGGATATACCTCATGACTTGTCATAGGGAAATGGGTTTGTAACTTTGCGATAAACTGGAAGGAAAGCAGAAACGTACTTTGTGAAGTGCTGCAACATATAACAGCTATGTCTTTGATCTTTTTTCATATTCTTAATAAACCACTGCTTGGGATAATGCAATAAAGAATACATATGCACGTTTTCTACTGCTCTTTTTGATGTAATATTAATTCTGTAAATTTGTATTCTGAAAACTATGGAGTGGTGACTGCAGTTTGGTAAATTTTCATGACAAAAACTGAGAAAGGGTTTGGGGTAGCCATTGGATGGAAAAAAAAACCCTCCGGGGTTGTTGTGTGTTGTGCGCGCGCTCATTTAAGCCAGAAATGTGACTGATCTTGCCAGTGTAAGAATACAACTTACGAAATTTTTTGTCATACTTGATACAAACCTACTGTGCCACTGACAAGTATTCAAGTTATTCACTCAAAAGAGTGTTTATTTACATCCCTTTTTACAAAATAAAATACAGGGCATTTTTATAGTGTTATTATTAAGATTGTTTTGCTATCGTTGATTTTTCTTTTCTATTTTGCATTTCCCATGACACACAAACTGAGAAAGAAAATACAGTGATGAATACATCATAAGGATAATGGAACAGCAGTGAGCATCCATTTCAGGAAATATATGATGATATTCAATGATGGATGGCCATAGAATGGGCATGAAAGGTGTGTGGAGGTGTGGCATTATGTAGCATAGTATTATTCACCCCTTCACTTTGTCACTGTCTCCCCACTGTAGCATAGGGGACTTGTCATTGTGTCAATGCATTCTAAGGGTCAGTAGTATGGATCAGACTTGTTCAGCATAGTCATATCGCATGACCCCAAGGAAGCAGAGGTTTTTTTGTGTTTTTCAGTCAGGTGTAGTTGTACTGTTGTCTTATTCAGTTGTCTTTTGGGTTTTTATTTTATCTTTTAAATTGTTTTAAAAGAGTGTGTGTTTTAAGTAAATGCTTTTAGTGAGACAGAAGTTACATCTGTGCTATAATTTGTTTCAAACTCAGAGCTTATGTATATAAGGTATAATAACTAGCTCTTAAATGTGATTTTGTGTGTCAAAGGGGACATTGCCACAAGGACCCGTATTACTGAAATTATATAACTTGATCATATTTCTAACAGGTGTCAGTTCATCTTTAGAAATTAAATAATAAGCACCTTAAGGCACGTGGTACTGATACACAAAATAAACACTGTTTGCCTGTCGTGGTGAAAGATCTGACCATATATTGTTAACACAAGTTTTGTTGTTATGAGTGCATATGTCATGGACTATTTGTATGGCATTACACATTCAGAAATTTTTCACTTTTATCCTGTTTTAAAGCCAAGGGACACTACATAAAGAACTCACAACTTATCAGATGTAAACTGTGTTTAAATTGAACAGGTGGTGAGACTGGAATGAACTGAAGGTGTGGAGATTCACTGTTCCTTGATTGTGATAGATAGGTGAAGTTTCATGAAATCACACATCTGAGCAGGTGATTGCTTTTGTACTGTGAATGAAAAGAGGGCCAGTCCCCCAGTATAATATGTACTGTTATTTTGGAAAAATAGTGAGGAATGAATAGGCAGGTGTGCATATGTGTTACTGTATATGTAGACTGTATTACACGTACACACGTATACATTTTATCACTCAAGAAGAAAAAGATTCTAGATTTTTCTGTCATTTTAGCCCAGGCTACTTTTTTCCTGCTGGATTCACTTAATATTTAATGGTTGGGTGGGTGCAAGTCTTTCATATATAGGAATTTAAATTAAATGAAGTAAGATCAGCTTTATACATTTGGTTTATATAAAGAAGAAAAAAAAGAAAAAATACTTCTTCACCTTCTCTCCTTTCATCCCCAAAGTCTAAATTTATATATCTGTCTAAGCCAAATGTGCAGCTAGATCTGTGCTTCATGTATACATACAAATTACAATCATGCATGTTATTGCAAGTACGTTAAAGCCACAAAATGTGACATACCACACTTGTGCACATATTTTGGAACGCATGCACGCACGCACACACACACAACCCCACACACTATGAAACTAAGGGGTTACTGTTATACTAAGTTGCAGGTTTTTTTTTAACTAGAGTCATGGTTAAGTCATTGGGCCTACCATCATTGTTTGGGCATAGGTCAAGTGCCGCTGATCAGTTTTTTAGGTGTGTTATTTTTGTTTCACTGCAAGATTTTGTTTGCTTGTTTTTGCTTTGAATATTTTATGATTTATTGTCTGTATTTTGACTTAACGAATGTGTTTAAGTGGGACTGATGGAATTGACGTAACCAGTAACTTTATGATCTACTGTTTTGAAAAAAACTTGATATTGCATTGTGTACATACATGTATTATTGTGTGATTTGTCAAAGTCAAAGTCAGATGTGTGTCTGCATTACTGTGTACATGTATGTATCCATGTGGCAATAGTGTTACATAGATGTGTGTACCCAATGTACAGGTTTCTAAATTATTTTGTTTTCTTCCTTTAGAGCTAACATACCACAAGCAGCTTAAACATTCAAAAACAAGTAGGCCTGGGATGTTAGCTTTTTTTTTCATTTATTGCACACAAAAATTGCAAGACATGCAGTGGTGCCTGCAAGTCTGTGCAAGGGCTTTTTCAAAGTTTTATAATTTGTCCCATCTGTTATTATTTCTCTTCATACATTATCTGTTCATCTTGTACTCAGTGATTTTTCATATCTTTTGAATGGTTGGTGGGTATGCTGGTGTAGTACCTACTAACTGATAGTCACCGAAGGCCATAAGGTGTGTTAGGTAGGTTTTTACAATGCAATATAATATATATACTGATAGACACAGATCGTATATTTTTTAACTGTTAGTTTTTTGGCATATAGAGTCATCGAGAATTTATGTTGATTTTTGACAGGTTTTGTGTAATTGTGGTAAGCTTAATTGTTGTTTCATTGAGTCTTTCAAGTCAGTCAGGTGTGGATTTTTTTTCCCCATTTCTTTCTCTTTTTTTTTTTTTTTTGGGGGGGGGGGGGTGGCAGAGAATGGCAAGTTGATGATCGAACTGTAATTTTTTTTTTTAATTGAAGTTTGTTTAGTTACAGCCTGCTGTAAAATGGTTGTGCTGATAATAATGCATTTAAAAAAACGGGGAAAATATAAACCCTAAGGGGAAAAAGTTATCCCAGCTTGAACTGTTTAAAACGTTGAAGAGAAAAGTAGCAAAACATTTTAAAGGAATGCATAACATTGTTTTAGTGGTCCCTACTCATGATTAGTCCTAGTCCATCAGTAGGAGGAACACATTTCATCCTTGTATCAACTGATGCTTACATTTTCAGCAGTGAATTCTAACCAGTAACAGTTTGAAAAGCAGTTGAAAAAGTCACTTGTCAGTCATAATGCTTTCAACTAACTCTTGTGTTGCTGAGGACCCTTTTTAGTTAATTTTTTCCCCCCGTCAAGTCCTTGAAACTACCCGGCAAACCTACCCAAATTATTAAAGAGTACAGTCAACAATTTGTAGGGCCCTTTCAGTGTTCAGTTTTGGTAAATTTCTTTTAGGTTGACTGAATAGTGCAAGTGTCACATGCAGTTCAACATGAAGAAAAAGAAAGAAACAAAGGATTGGATCCCCGAAGATCAGCAGATTAATTGTGCATATTGCGTAGTGTGATGCTGGACTTTGAGTAGCGTCATCACTCTTCTCAGCTACCAGTACTAATTTCATCAGCATACAGCAGTTCCCAGATCTCTTCTGGCCTCTCACTTCCTTGGAATTTCATTATCTCCGAGGATAAAGAGCAGAGGCTCAATGTGGATCCTTGGGTTTGCACTCCTACTTATAACATATATACATAATATTAACATATATATATTATATATATATATATAGAAACACAGAAATATATACACAGAAAGGACGATAAAATATAGATATATATCTATATATATATCTGTCCCTTTCTGTGTTGTGTATAACGTGAACCATTTCCCGGGGGAAGGGAAACAGAGGAAAAATTATTTGATGTGACAGTATACTACAATATTCATTTTTATACAAAGTGAAAGATGAAAGAGTCCTGTAAAAATGCAGGTATTGCTGTTTGTTTGGGGTTTTTGTTGTTTTTTGTTGTTGTTTTGAGGGGAGGGGGGGAGGTGAGCAGCAATAAAATATTCTATGTTAAAAGTATACCCAATGACATGCCCTCAAAGTGAAAGGAGAAAGGGTTCTTTTAAAATAATGATTGGACAATGCAGGAAGCAGGAAGGTGAAATGGTCTGATGACTTAGTAGAGGATCAGTGCTAATAATGCCCAGTGTGTGCTGTCATGATTGAAATAACCTCTAGGTTTAGTTTCATTGGATGTACATGTGCATTCCCTGCACATTTGTGTGGATGCGCATGCATGTATGAGGTGTGTGTGTGTACGTGTACATTTTTGTGTGTGTGGCTCACACATGCATGCTCAAAAATGTAAAATATGCACCAATGGTGTTAATGCACCAAATGAGTGTAACACTGTAGCCCGGGATAAGCATGTCAGTCTACTGACAGAAGGCAGCAAGTAAACCATGGCATAACTAATATTTTTATAAAAGCTAAAGAAGCATGTTGATGTGTGTGTCTGCTTTATGTTCTCTGTTGTGGAAATGTAACCCACACTGGGTTTTATTGTCCACATATTGTAATCAGGGTGACATGCAAGCCAGTGCTAAGATAGATGGAGGAAACCATTGCCCCTCTAGTTTTCCTGACAAAAACTTTATTCCCTCAGACCCTACCACAGGGAAAAATTGGAAGTCATTGAGCAACAGGGTGATTAGATTATTCAGTCAGCCAGAAGAAGTTTGCTGTAGCTCAAAAGGAGAAAGTGGAGTCTGGTGGAAAGTGATGTGTATTTTTGTTTGTTTGTTTTAAGTGCTCACCTTTTTTTTTAAGTAGAAAAGAAAGAAACTGTTGGTACAGAGCTGTGTAGACTGTACTATCAATCATACCACTAATGCCTACTCAGGAATATGTGCCACCTGATCCTTTTTTAAAAAAACTGTCATTCTCTGGATGTCTGTTACTGATATATTAATCACACACACTGCATACATGCATGCACACACACACACACACACATGTACATAGTGCACATGTTTACACAGTGACATGCAGCATACATACTTTTGACAGAAATAAGGGAAAGACATGTACTCATGTGTGCCACTAAATGAAAACAATGAAGAAAAAACAGTGAGAAATTTTACAGGGCAGGGGAGATGGGAAGGGGGACATTGTGGCTTTGCAACTGCCTTCCATGGAAATAGGGATTTGAAAAGCAGGAAAAGGGAGAAAAAATGGCATAGATTGAAAATGAGATTTGTTAAATATTAAATATAATGGAAGCACATCCCGGGACAGAATAAAAAAATGATCAAGCAAAGGACCAAATCAGTTTTTAGGGGGATCCCACGGCACATAATCAAAATAGCCAAACGAGTTACAGACTATAGGAATTTCAGACGGCCATGCTAAAAAGACCCATAAAAAACGGGGAGGATCCCTTGTGCATCATTCGTTGGTCACAACGGGCCCAGCTGAGAGCCCAAGCACCTCGCGCAAGAGGGGGGTCCATGGTTGAAAGAAAACACTGCATGAGTGTAATAAATTGAAGTTAAGTGAGCAAAAACACGTGTGAATAAAGTTCCGTAAAATTTGAAAGTGATCAATCAAGAAGAGGGGGAAAAATAAGAAGATCCATTTTTGCGAACAGAAAAATAAATCTCCCAAACTGCCCAAACAATGTTGGAACCTCGAGTAAGCTCGTCGAGGTTTGAATTCTGGGGATCTTTTTTGATTTGCAAAGCACCCTGAAAAAGTAAAAAAAATGTACGGGCTGTTTTTTTTTAAATATTCTCTACAGTTTTGTTTTGTTTGTTTGTTTTTTTTGGGGGGGGGGGGGGGGATTAGTTCTTATGATAAGAGAATTCTCCCGTCAGACTTACCTAATTTTTCCATCCTTTATGCAAAATTATTTCCGACATTTAACTTTCTTGTTTGCCCCCTTTTTAAGTTATTTAAGTTATATTTTACGCAGATATCTACAGTCTTCCCTTTTTTGATTTTTTTTGCCCCTCTTAGTCTTTGAGATATTTGTGACATATCAATTCTTTGCCCCCCCATAAATGCAGTATAATTGTGACGTTTTTTTCTTTCTTTTGCACCTTAACAAAAAAACAACCCACCCATTTTTCAATTAAAATAGCCACAAGGCGGTGGTTTGGTTTGGCATAAAAAATCTTCAGTCTTGGGGCCATTCCAAATAAAGGGCCTAAAAAAAGACTGCAAGGGGGTTAGCCCCCTCCTTCCTTCCCATTGGGAAGTTGAGCCAAACAGGTCATCCTCTGTTACTTTTTTCACCAAAAAATCAGCAGAGATAAAAATAGACTGTATGCAAATTTATATGCATGACGAGAAAAAAAAGTGTGCACATTAGAAATTCCAGAATTCATGTCAGCATTCAAGGGGGTTTAAAATTTTTTTCCCCTTTTCCTGTTGGTTAGTATATGATCATGCTAGCGTAAACTTGAGTTACAACAATCTTCAGTTCTTGCCTGATTATACTTTTTAGTTTGCTGATATGAAAATAATTTTTAGGTTTCAAACTAGAGTCTAAGATTTTGTGGGAAGTATAAAATGGAAAAAAAAAAATATGATTTATAATGCCAATGGATAATTTGTTACTTCACATAATAGTTAGAATCGAGCATTCTTCTGTTCACTGATCTTTAAATTTAATTGAAGATTTGGGGGAGATGGACCTCTCCAAAGGATTTGCAGTCTGTCTGTCTGTCCCTGCTTCTTGGTTTTTTCATAAACAAGATGGGCCCCGGGGGTCAGGGCTGATAGATACATGTTATTCTGCTTTGTCCAGAGGGGGACTTTTGATGATGCCCTTTTTTTTTTCATTTTGGTTTTTTTTTTTGGGGGGGGTGGACTTTTTTGCTTCGTCACGGAATGGAGTGTGTGAGCGCGCTTGCGCACTCACGCTCACTCGCATGCAGGCATTTATGTTTTTATTTTTAAAATAATATATTATTGTGGTAAGGGCCTTTGTTATGTGTGCTCTGTAGTGTAGATGATAATGATTGGCATTTGCTGTTTTGTTTTTTAAAAAGAAACCACACCACAACCACAAATGACAGTGTCTTACTTTCATTGAGGAAGTTTGCATTATCATGATGTTTGCTAACATAAGTATGCACATTGCTACACATGTATAAATGGTTAGGTATATTATATTTGATGCATACAGTCATTTAGCTTGGGAATGGGACACTGTCACTGTGTCAGAATGACTTTTTTGGTTCTGTATCAGTAACCAAGCAAAAGATGCTAAATCAGTGAAATGTGCAGTTTAATAAAGAATTTTTCTTTGTAAAGTGCATGTGAGTTTTAGTGTTTTGGTTCTTTACAGTATTCGGTTTAAACACCACTGATTCATTCAGCCACATGTTTTACAGTTATGAGTTGTTTAAGAATGAGCATACTTAATAGGTGCTGATTAAATTTGTGTTCACTTGTTTCAGGAACCATCATGAGTTTTCAACAAGCTCAAAACTCTGCAAGGCTCCTCCATCGAGGGAGGAGTCTGGCCCCTTTTAAAGGGAAATTTAGTTTTTAAGAAGCTGAAAATGAGGAAGAGGAAGAAACCTCAACCCCGAATTTCCCCGGGTGCAAAAACTCTGCCCGTTTTCTGCCAATGCTCCAGCCCCTTTTCCCTGTTTTCAAAAAGTTGGCTTTTTTTTTTTGATCCTTTTTAGGGCTGACCAAAACCAGAGCTGATCCTTTAAGTTCAGATGCTGAAGATGTGGATAAGTCCTCTCCGCTCAAGAAGGGCAACAAGGCAGTGTTTGAATACAAGGAGATCTTGACAGGCCTGAAGGGGAAGATCCAGGATAAGATCAACAAGGCCATTGATGACATTTCAGGAGACTCTAGCGCCCAGTGTCAGTCCTGATAAGAGCACCACTTTCAGGACCTCTGAATGAGACATCCACAAACCCCAGGCAGGTCAGACACGCAGCTATGATGAACCTGCGTCAAGGCCACAGCAGTCAAAGTGCATTCATCATCCAGTCCTGCTCATCCTGTCAGGCCCAGCTCTATGCCAAAACCTCCTAGTGGTGAGATCTGTAAGTGAAGAAAGACCTTCCTCTCTGGTACCGGAGGACAAAAAGCCTGTGATGAACAGTGCCCCTGTAATATCAGATGATGGTGAGGAAGATGAGAACATCCTGGTGTTCGAGGAACACTTCAAAGAGGGAACCATTTGAAGATTTCACAGGGGACTAATCACAAGCACTGCCTTGCGTTTCACGGTCTAAACTGAAAAACCTGAAAAAGAAACCTCCCAAAACAGTGGCTACAGTCAGCATGTCAGGTTTGATTGAAGACTCCCGACACACCTCAAACCCAACCCAAAGAAGAACCACACAGTAAAAAGCCTTGAGATATCAGGGAAAGACAGTACTGATGCCTCATCTCTTAAATCCACATCTTTCATGCGTCTGGTCAGTCAAGACGGACAGTCCGTGCCATGGCCCAAGCTAGTGATATTTATATCATGTTTATTTGCCTATCTGATCCTCCCTCTGCCTTCCTTCATGTCTGGTTGATTGTTGGCTGTGTGTCTTAACCTCCTTGGCCTGGATGGTCTACAACTGGCTCATGCAAACCTCCCCTATCAAAGAGTTGCCAAAGCTCACCCCTATTGAGGACCTGCCACCCATGGAGATTCCTGGAAATGAAAGAACCCACCTGGAAGATGGAACATACAAAGTGAGCATACACAATAAACCAAAATTGAGTCATGATCATAGAATTGAATGCTAGGACAATAATCATGATAGTATTAGAATAGTTGGAAAAGTTTTTCACATGTAACAGATTATGTGTATAATGGTTTGATTAGTGATCAGGTCTTGAGACACATGATGGTATTTCTTTTGCTGTTAGAACTGTTTGGAGCCTAAGTATTCATAAAAACATTCCCTTTTGATATGACACTGTGGGAATCTTTTCTTATGCTTTCTTTTTTTTTTTTCACTCATAGGCTAGAGGTCCAAGGCTTACCAGTAGTGAGATTTGTGTATGTGACCATTTACCCACCATTAAGGTAACTGCATTCCGACTTTGGGGATGGCATCTGGAATGAATGTCATCCATTCCTATCAGCAGATAAAGCGTATATATAATATATATATATAAGGATTAATGGCAACAAGAAGGCCATCTCTGCAAAAGTCAGTAGAAAAATAAAAAAATAAAGTGGGTGGTGATTCACAAACTAATGGTGGTGTTCTCTGGGGAGAGCAGCCTAAATTACGTGGAGAAATCTGCCTTGGGTGTAGGCCACAAACAATTACAAATAGTCTCATCTATGGTAGGTTATGAAAATGAAATAATTTTAGGTAACGTGGTATATCAGGCATAGTTTTGCTTTTTGAGAACTTTAAAATCTTGTGAGAGAGTGCATGTGTTTGTGTGTAATGTGTGTGTGTGTGTGTGTCTGCATGCATGTATGCGTGCATGTGCATGTGTGTTATAAATCATGTGTACCACTGTCTATCACAACATGAACAAGGATGGCTTTCTTAACATTTTACTGTGTGTTTCAGGGTTGGAATGAAATGAAATCACCAGTTATAATCCTAATGATACACATCAACCACACATACAGGTCTTTGTCACATTAGAAGGAAGCAAACTGCGACTACAGCGACCCAAAATGCAGTGCCCAAACGGGCCATGCATGATGAGAACATCACCACAGCTCACTTCATCCACCAAGACATTTTGACTTAAAGGGCAGTACCGTTTTTCTCCCCTCCAGGTTTGGTGAAGAAAAGAATATGGAGCAAAAAAAATATCCAATCTGTGTGGCCCTGTCTCAAATGGGAACCAAAACAAGGGATGACGGGGAGTCCTCTGTGGATGGCCAAGTACAGAGGGCTTCAAAAATGACTTGGGGTTTGAGCTGATTTCTGAAGAGAAGTGTGATTCCAGTGTGTTGTTCCTGTTTGCTCGGACTGGCGAGAGAAAGAGGAGTGGTGTTCGCAGATTTGTGGCAGCCACACAAGGGAAGCCACTGGCCATGCTGTGTTGGAGATGCCCCAGAGCGATAGAGCGCCAAAGGCAGCTGCACCATCGGAGGGCCAGTTCAGATGGACTGACACGACAGCGGCACAACTCTACTGACTCGCAGGTCGTCGACATTGTCTGATCCAGACAGTGCTTCTGTAGAGGTGGGCTGTACTTTTTGAAGATGTTCATCGTAGTATGTGTGTATGTATATATATATTTGTATAGTATATAGTATAGTATATAGTATATATACACACACTAAACATAGGAAGGGGGGCAGGGGGTGCATATATGACTTAAGGTTCGAGTTTCTTTTTTTGGATGAATTGATTAATGATAGGTTTTGGACATTATTCTTCCTGCCAGTATCAATTCTAACTCATTGGAGTTGCTTAAAATTTATGCAATCATTACTCTGTGACACGCTATTTTGGCCATTCTTTAAAAGTTCAGAAAACTTTTTTTTTCTAAATTTAAAACAAGATGTTGTTTCAATATGATAGTTTATTTTGTGTACCTTTGATATTTATTCAGGATTTTTTTCAATAGGAGTACATTTTCTTGGTTTTTTTTGTTTTAGATCATGTGAGAAAAAACAAAAACTTTTGACTCTCGTGTCTTGACTAGGTAGTCTAAACAAACATCTTGTATCTTAAACCACAAAAAAAGGACTGATTTTGCATACAGTTAAGTTTCTCAGCTCATGAATCATTCTTGAAGAACAAATTGTTCTATTTACTGAAAAATCAGGTTGCTTTTTTTTGTGCTGGCATTCTTTAAAAAACCCAACAATTTGTCGGGAAGTATATTTTATATTTAAAATATGGCTTAGTGATCAATTAACAGCCAGAGAATATGGTTTGAGCTAACGGATGTGTGGTTTCCCTTGAGTGAATGCATCTTTTTTTTTTGGGGGGGGGGGGTTCTGAAATTTGCCCAAAAAGCAGGCATACGCACGTCATTTTGTGACGCCAATTAATTAATGAGTTAAATGCTTTAGCTTACCAACAAAAAAATTTGAACTTAAAAACTGTAGACACAAGTAGAACATTTTGCGCACATTTTTAAATTTGTTCCGCTTTTCGTAAGAGTAGGCATTGTGTGCCGGTGGGAACAGATGACAGAATTCACAAATCCGCATACACACGGGGACTGGATGTAAAAAAGCAATAAGTGCTTTTCCATTATCCTCGATATAAAAGAATAAATAAAATAACATTAAAATAAAATAAAATAAAATAAATAGACAAAATTAGTGTTGGCTGCTTTGACTCATTATTTCCCAAGACTTTATGTTCAGTTCCTTTGGATCTGCCATGTTTGGCACCCGAGGACTGTAGGACAGAACAGTGTTGGAGGAATGGAACAGGTTAATGGGTCATCACCATAAAAACATTTGAACTAATGACTAAATAGAAAATCTTTTTCCTGTTGTTGTGCATTCCCAGGCAGCTTAACACCTGAGAGTCAGTCACCCAGAATATGCATGCTGACTCATCATTCCACCAGGGAATCACAGTGAGATTGGAGATACACCCAATTGAGAAGTTGTATAATGTATCATGTTTTCATGTACCTTGCCATATAGGCAGCCGTATTCCAACTTCTGGGGATTTTTTCTCCTTTAAGGAGAATGTATTTTGTTATGGTTGAAGACAATCTCAGCGTAACTGTTTACAACATTAGACAAAGTTGTATACAACCTAACATTTTAATGGGGGCCCTCATCAGCGTAACTGTTTACAACATTAGAAAAAGTCTGTATACAACTAACATTTTAATGCGGGCCTCAGCAATTAAGTATCATCAATAATGTATGATTATTCTTGCAACAACTGCTTTTCTTTCTGCCCCCTGTAGAGAGGTGGTCAGTTTTCTCATTACAAGGATTCTACAGCAAGGGGAGATCCATGCAGACATTTGTCCACTTCATTTTAGTCAGATGATTTTTGGTTTTAGATTTTAATGTTGATATATAAAGTAAGATATTGTAGGGGCAGAAAACATGCAAAGGTATATGACATTTTAAACTGTAAACAATAATTCAATAACATATAGATCTATGATAGCGTTTATTCCATAAAGGTAATTTTAAACTGTATCCTTATTTTTTTTTATGGCATTTATTCACAAAGAAAATATAAAAAATTAAACAGTACTGTACAATAATGGAGGCACCGTGGTCGAGTGGTTTAGGCGGTCGACTTGTGATCCAGAGGTCGCGGGGTTTTTATCCCGTCGGTCGGTGTTGTGTCTTGGGAAAGACTTTACTCCTATTTTCCTCACTCCACCCAGGTGTACAAGTGGGGGTACCATGCTCTGCTGGGGAAGTATCTGGCGACAGATAGCGTCCCGTCACAGGGGTGGTGAAAAACCAAACAGTTCGCTTACGTACAGAAACCGGGATAAGCTCGGCTCTATGGGCTTCTGGCTCGAAAGAAACTTTCTGTACAATAATATTATATTCATGATGGGATTTTGCAGGCTCTGGGATATTCCTTTGCTTGAATACTCGTTGTGGAATGGGCGCGGTTGTAAATTGATTGTGTGCACAGCGGAAAACCAGACCAGGCTTGGACTTTACGCGCTTCATGGGTCACCTGATGCCTTTCAGGTGCCTTCCCCCCGCCTCCTCAGCCCCAGCAAGACTGACAAGGAGGCCTCCGGGTCCAGGTGCCCTTTACAGGCTCCATCATCTGCGACAGCCCCGCTGTTTTTGCTGAATGCTCTGATTGGTCGATGTTTTTATGATTCCTGCGGGATGGTTGGTGGGCGGAGAAAGGGGGAAGGACAAGTGCGAGAAAATCAGCAAAATCCACTGTGAGTAAACATTTTATTGTGGTTCAGGTGGAAAAGATTGATAGTATAGATCATGTCCCTTTATTCGGTTCAGCTTCAACACTTTCTATTCCTTTAGGATTTTATTTGATTGAAGAGAATGGTTTGGGAAAAGCAAAGGAACTGCTTAGTTTTGAGTCAGGTTTTTTTGTCTTTTTTAATGGAAAGTGATATGGATATAAAAAAAAATTTACAAAAACTCACTTTTTAAAAAATGTCAGCTAGTGTTTTAACAGTCACAGAAACTTTATAAATGATCATGTTACATGAAAAGGTTTGATTCCACAGTGTTGGGCCCTTTCTTCCAGTTTGCTGGGAAAATCAAATGAATGTCAAGTCTTACTGAGGAGACTCTAAACAGTCAGAGTCACATGCTTATGGTCTTGTGGCAGCCACACAAAGAGAAGCCAAAAGTTGTAGGTTTAATTCCCAACTGATCCCAAAGTCGGGGGAAAACAGCTACCCAAATGGGGGGGGGGGGGGGGGGGGGGGGGGGGGGGGGGGGGAAAAACCTCAGAACTCTAGTGAGAAACAACAAACAAAAAACAAAAAAAGAGAGAAAGAAAAAAATTAATGAAAGAGGTGTAAATTTGAGAGAAGTTTAAAAAAATTTTTAAACTGGAAAAAAAAAATCAGAAGGAAGCTCAAGTATTTCCTACTTGTTTATGCATTGTATTCAGTTTATCCTCTTCATTTGGCACATGTTGCCCCACACTGTTAGGTGCAGTTTTTCTGTGCCTTTTATCCTGATTACCATCTTTTTATTTCATTTTTGTAGAATAAAAGGTGGCCAGTAAAAGTAAAAATAATATAATAAAATGTAGGAATTTATATAGCGCTGAAATTTTTAAAACAAAATCAAAGCGCTCAGTTTTTTTCATACCACTTTAAGTCATGGCAGATTTCTCCGTGAAAATTCGGGCTGCTCTCCCCCGGGGGAGCGGGGGAACGCGTCGCCCTTTGCGCGCGCCACCCCCTTTTACCCTTTTTTTTTTTTTTTTTTTTCAGCTGTTTTTTTTCCCCATCAATGATAAGGATATATTTCCCTTTGTCGAACATACTTAGCCTCATGTATTTGAAAATTTTAGATAATGATCTCAAAGAGTCAGTGTCAGATGGTTTTCCCTTGTGCCTGTCCAGGTCCGTACTATAGAAGAACTTCAGGTGACGCCATTGACATGGGCAAAGAGATGCTGTGGTGCGCAGAGCACCCAATCCTATCTAGAGGGAGAGAGGGTTCTGGGTGGAGCTGGATGTGTTATGGTGGCGGTTTTCCAGATGACCATAGAGCCCAAGATAAACTGATGAAGCTGAAAACGCAGCAATCCTGGGCCCTGTCTCCACAGGCTCAGCATCAGAAGGTATTTTTTTGCTTACACTAGTCGTGATTTTTTTGTGTGGGATTTTTTAATTTTTATTATTACATTGCATGTGGATGCTTGGGGTTTTGTGTTATGTGTGTCATGTTTGTGTGTGTGTGTGCGCAATACATGCTTGCGTGCACACACACACTATTCATATCCAAGTATATGGGGATTTAAAAATTGTATTTGTTTTTTGAATGTGTATACACCCATGGATATCAGATCATGTTCATGAACATGCATACATTTTGTAACTTTTTCCAGTGTTTTAGAGAGAGAAAAAGCAGAGAAAGTCTAGAAAGAATATGACTTTTATGAGTGGCAGGTGCAGTTGCTCATGCATTCTCTTTGGGGAGAAAGAAACCTGAGAGATAGATTAAAATGAGCAACTTTTAGATGCTTATATTTTGTCTCTTTTGGGGGGAGAGAGGGAAAGAGAAAACAATTTGATTCAGAATATGTTGTTTTTAAAACAACTGTCTATTTTGTTCATGTATTGTTAAAAAAGTTCAGCCCGAACTGTCAGGCACTTTCAGTCATTCCGTACATGTCTGTTTTTTGTATGCTTGCATTCTTTATGCTTTGTACTGTCAGAAAAGACTCCTTCTCTGATGAAAAATGTCCTGAATAACAACAAAGCGTCCATGTTCAGATTCTCGGGGACAGACTTGATGAAGAGGATAGTGCTGAATCCTCCACTGATGAAGAGGATGATACGATGGCAGCCCACTCCTGAGGAAAAAGAAGGGTAAGTAAAAGGAAAGAAAGGAAAGAAGGGGTAGATGGCGGGCCCGCCTTGTTGACATAGTTAAGTGGTGTTGTCGTTTTGTTCATGATCAGAGCTGTGGTTTGTCATCTGTTGGTCAAGTCTTGACAGCACAAGGTAAAGGGAAGGTTTTAGATTTCCAGGGATTTCCTGACAAACAGTTTCCTTAACAGATAAAATACTGAGCCTTTTTGTAGGGTTAAAGATTTGTGCATACATTAAATCCTATTTGTGGCAACAGGTTACTAACTTTTTTTTAATATATCTTTTACTCTCTCTCTCTCTCTCTCTCTCTCTCTCTCTCTCTCTCTCTCTTCTCTTCTCTTCTCTCTCTTTTCTCTCTCTCTTCTTCTCTCTCTCTTCTTTTTTGGGGGGGATGTTGTTGAGCAGATTTTTATGCTCACTTTTACCATGGAATGGATCAGTGTTGGGCATAATCAAATAAAAAGTACAAAATAAAATGTGCACCTTTTACTGTGTATGTATTTTTTTTTTTTAGTTCTTTCTTTCTGGATTTAATACACATGTGCTTTTTATTCTTTGCATATAAATAAGTAATATTTATATATGTGTTTTTTTAGTAGTTTTTTTTGGGTAGTTAAATTTTTGGGAAACAGATTCACTGTGACATATTCACATCCCAGAGCAGTAACTGGGCGCATTCTTGAACCAGGAGGAAATGTACAAGGGAGATAAGAAATAAAGTGTAGTCCTAACTATTACAATAACAGGATTTCAGTGATGGATTTTGGACCTTAATTGCTGTTCCTATTATGGCACAAGTCAGATGGTTTCAGTTACCTTAGTGTTATGTCTTTAGTTGTTTTGCAGTGAGTTTGAAATGGCAGAGGGCTTTGATCCTTCATTGTCTCTGTGCTGTATTACAGTGAAGAGGGGTGCAACTAGCTGTTGGAAATACCTGGATGGTTTTGAAAGGAAGCAACAGTTAAACATTCATTAAAGGGGTTTTTTATTTTCTGTTACAGTGGAGGGGGGAAGCAAGAAGCTGCTGAAGTACCTGGACAAGCTGACATCGTCCAAATACTTCCAGCAGGCCACAGAGTACAAGTACATCAAAAGGGCATGGAGAACGTCTCCAACACGCCGCTGCAGCTGCAAGTCAGTGTCAGGAACCTTGTTGGCAAGTTGGCTGTCAACATTCCTCCTCCTCCTTTGATGCCTTTGTGGTGAGTATGTCAGTGTGAGATGGAAGGTGTCTGCACATGTACACAAAACACTCCATGCAGGTACCCAGCAACGTGCATGCATGTACACAAGCTTGGATGTGTGCTCTTGCCTGTATGCAAGTTTGCCACAGGCATCCGCATGTGCAAGTATATATATGTGCATGTATGGGTTACAGACATTGATGTACACTTGCAAACACACAGGCACACATATACATTTTGGGGTATACATTAAATTTACATGATTCACAAGTATAGGTGTGTTTGTGTCATGTGTGTGTATACATGTCTTCTTAGTGTGTGATGTGAATGCACACCTCTCTATATGTGTTTGTGTATTTATAAGTGTGTGAATATGCACCTTTCTTTCGAAATGCTTACCTGTGGTGTTAATTCGTGCAGTAAGTGTGTTGATGCAGTATTTCACCTGGCTCAGGACCAGCTCATTATATTCATTGCTATCGTCGTCTCAGGTATGGGTTCAGAGGGGCCCGCGTCTGTGGCTGGTGGCCAAACCCCAAGTGGGGAGAACGGGTGGTGACCATCACCCCATCACGACTGGATTGAACGCAAACTGGAGCTGGAGTTCAGGTCAGAGGCAGCTCTCTTTGCTTTCTGTACTGTTTAGTGCCTGATCTTCTTTTTTCTTTGTTTTTCTTCTTTCTTTCTTTTTTTTTTGTTTTTTGAGTGTATAGGAGAATTCTGGCCACATTTTTTTTTTGGGTCAGGTAAAATTGTTGATATGAATCTTTGGCTAATTTTCTGCAAAAGCACTATGAACTCTTTATATTTTACACATTGAAAACACATGTATCAGTGTAAAAGGGTGTACATTTTTTATCCTTCATTCACACATGCGCTTGCTATACGTGTACATGCACACCCGGGAATACACAACACTAACACTCATGCACGCTTTTTTTTTTTTTTGTTCTTTTTTCAGTAATTGTGTTTAACACATACCAATATTCTTTGCTGCTGTGTTGATGATGGTTTAGTATGGTACTTCACGTTATGTTAATAGCATATAATATCTTTGCATTGCAGCGTGTTTTTGTGATGCCCAACATGGATGACCTGATCATCCTCTATCTGCGACCATCACAAGACACAGGACCTCAGATGACTCTGACAGACTTCAGCCCACAACGTCCACTGTGAACTTGTTACTGCAGTCTGCTGCTCAGGCACTCAGGAGCCGGTCCGTTCGGAGTGAATTGCAGCACTGCCTATCAGTATTGTTGATAAAAAACTGCAACAGCCATAAAGGGTTCTGTGGTGGGTGGGTGGATGGAACATGTTTTGCAGCAAGCTGTTGTCACAATTAAAGACTAATATTAATTCAGAATGATCAAGTTAGTGATTTTTTTTCCCAGTCAAACTTGAGATTTTACTGTTATATTACTTGGAAAGGATTCTTACAGTTTTTGAAAAATGTTGTCATTGATTTAGGGTTTAGGGGATTTTTGGGGTTTTGTTTTGTTTTTGGTTGGTTTGTTGTTGTTGTTTTTGGGGTGTTTTTGTTTGGTTTTGGTTGTAGGGTTTTATTTTTTACTTTTGGGGGTGGGGTAAGGGAACAGCGAGGACAGAGCAGAAATCTGCAAAAGAATGAAAAAGAAACTAAGACAAGAAATCTCTTTTATCACTAAAACAAATGTAGAGGGATTTTACTTTCTCCCATTTTCAGTGGACAGAATTTTTTTTTTTTTTTTAAAGATAAAAATGTTTTTTTCATGTGTATGTTCATGTGTGCATAAGTCAAATTCACTTTTACAAGCTTTTCAATCACAGTTAGAGAAACATTTTAAAGGTTTATATAATGTTTATTCTGCACATCCAACTTTTGTTGCTAAGGTCAACTGCAAAATTGACCAGATAAGTTCAGGTTGCATGCACATGGCAGGCAGATGTAATGAAAAGAAGTAAGTATTGATTAGCGTAATGTTTGTGATGAAGTTAGTACTGCCTTCACTAAATGATATGTGGTGAATGCTTTTTGTAGGACACCTTGACATCCTCTTCATCCTGGGATTAAAGATGCTGATGTATCGACTTGCTTGCAAGAAGAAGACGAAGACAAATAATACTCATGCACCAGTAGGTATGCAGACATCTCTATAATAAAATTTTAGCAAAATGTGTCTGCGATTTATTAGGATACATCATTTTTGGGTATTGTATTTAATCCCATGGGTGCATATATGTGCAAATTTTTTAGAAAGATATATATAGAAAGTTAGAATGTGTAAATGAAAAATCATACAGATTTTAGGATTAAATAGATAATAAAAACTAATATTCCAATATCCAGCAGTGCAGAATATGACAGCTACCACCTTCCCATATCCAGCAGTGCAGAATATGATAACTACCACCTTCCAATATCCAGCAGTGCAGAATATGATAACTACCACCTTCCAATATCCAGCAGTGCAGAATATGATAACTTACTTACTTTACTTATGCCTCTTGGTTCCTTGGGGAACATAGGGCTGCAACAACACCCCTCCAACGAACTCGGTTTTGGGAGATCCTCTTAGCTCGGCCATGTCATTCGGCTGCCTTCATTTCTTTGTCAACACTTCTGCGCCAGGTTGTTTTGGTCGACCATTCCATCTGGTCTCGCACAGGCCAAGGATCTTTAGGTTGTACTGTGCATTTCTCTACACACCTGTGCTGTTTTTCCAGTTTCATACAGGGTTCTGAAGAATATGATAACTACACCTTCCAAATATCCAGCAGTGCAGAATTATGATAACTACACCTTTCAATATCCAGCAGTGCAGAATATAAATACCACCTTCCAATATCCAGCAGTGCAGAATATGATAACTACACCTTCCAATATCTAGCCGTGCAGAATTGACAGCTACCACCTTCCAATATCAAGCAGTGCAGAATATGATAACTACCACCTTCCAATATCTAGCAGTGCAGAATATTGATAACTACCACCTTCCCATATCCAGCAGTGCAGAATATGATAACTACCACCTTCCAATATCCAGCAGTGCAGAATATGATAACTACCACCTTCAATATCTAGCAGTGCAGATATATGATAACTACCACCTTCCAATATCCAGCAGTGCAGAATATGATAATACCACTTCCAATATCCAGCAGTGCAGAATATGATAACTACCACTTCCCATATCCAGCAGTGCAGAATATGATAATACACCTGAATGACTTGTCGAGATAAGTTTGAACATCAACTCAGTCTTAAAATCAAATGAATGTCTCAAGGAAAGCTGTATCCCTTGAGGCAGGTGATGTTGTTGTACTTACTTCCGGCATCCTTGATGTTTGCCTAGAATACTGTGAAACTTCCAGAAAATGTCTTAATCATTTTGTGTCTGCTTGAAGATCCTTTTAGTAACTTACCTTTGGAACTTTGTATGTTAGTGTAAAGTGTTGGATGAATAGAGGTTATGTGGTGTTTGTGAACAGGCTGTGTGTGAAGCAGATGTACTGTAGTGCGATGACTTTCAACTCTCCACAGTTGCCACTCTGTACGTCTTCATGTGATATTCTTGTTTGTACTAGATATGTTATTGTTCATTGAGTGGTGGATTTTCATTTTATGTACAGTTTTACGCAGACTTGTAAACCAAAACTGTAACACTAATTTATAAAAGCATTAACTGTATAGACATGTTGTCATCTGAAGAATGGGTAAAAATTGTGTGTGGTCTCCTGGTAGAAAATTGTTTTTATTTTTTGTGAAAAAAAATGTGCAGAATCACCAAATTATGTGTGTGCATATGCATGCGTGCTTGCTTGTGTATGCAGCACAAATTGACTAGCAAAGGGTTATCCATGTCAGGCAATATATACTAGGTAGTAAATAGCAGAATGTACCTTTCTTGCACAATGGTAGTTTTTGTGTAAACAGGTCATAGACATCACAAACAAACTGCAGTAGTATACATGGAAACTGTATGGATGTGTTATTTGCAGTATTCATCAATGGCTCTCATGCTGGCATATTGTTTACTCATTTCACTTGATATTCTTCACCTGCTGGGCGTTACATGATTCAGTCATTTGTATCTTTGTAATTACTGTCATTGCTGTGAATATGGCCAGTGATAATCATACATTTCACGATATTAATGCCTTTATCATTGTTATCTGGTTATGGTTATGTAGTAATATGGATGGGGAGTCACTGCTCTTTATGTAGCTATCTTGCTCATGAGCGGCCTTTTGTCTTATAGCTAGGTAGCACGAAGGTATATTGCTCATGAGTCTTTTGTTATACTGTAGCTGGAGCTGCTACATCAGGCTTGTGATCAGGACAGGTGTTGAACCCAGCTCACAGCATTGTTGGAACATACTTGGTGGCCTGGTGAAAAATGGCAAAAACAGTGATTGACTTGCAGCATTCATTGCACAAAAGTGTTTTGTTGGAAGGCATTGATAGTGGCAATACTTTACATAGTTTGCTACACTTGTTCCCCGGGTAGAGAGGGTGTGAGACACGCTAAGCAGTTTACGGTACATATTGATAGTAAGCAGTGCACTATGTGGTATGGGTGGATGCACTACATGGCTTTCAATTCACATTGGTAGCTAGTGATGCATTATGTGGCTGATGTTAGATTGGTGTAATTGATACATTGAGTGGTGCACATGGATGGTGATGCTTAACATAGTTTAGTTTTACAAAGTACAAGCCTGTAGTGGGTGAATACTAGCTGACTTACAATACAAGCTGATATTTGTACTCTACTTGAGTTACATGTTACTTGCAGTACATGCACAATAGTGAGTAATTATTCAACTTCACATCAGATGTGGTGCAGAAGGTTTTAGCTGCCATCTGACAAAGAACTGTCCATAGATAGATCAGTGAACACAACACATGCATAACAGCACGCTTCCACAAAATGGTGCCTGCCTATATAATCTGTTTGGCAATCAGCAAAATACACACTCCACAACTAGTCATTTTCTTGTGGATTGTTGTGTGTGTGTGTATGTGCACTGGTAGAATCTTAAGGCCATCATAATCCAATTGTCTAGGATAATTATAGCGAAAGTTAAAAAGAAAATTTTTGAAAGTGAAGATAGTTTACAAACATCATTATCTGCACAGCGTGCAAAGCTATTTGGCAAGGTGAAGAGTTTAGATATACAGTATCTGGTTGGTAGTTCCTTTCTGAGAAGTTTTGTTTTTTAAACGGTATCTACTTGTGACTTGTGTGAGGAAAGAGAGAGAGAGTAATGGATTAAGAAATGTTTCAACACTGGGTGAATATCTAAAGGAAGTGTCTAAAGCTTTGGTTTGTCTTTGACAGAGAGAGAGGAGAATGGATGGAAACTGTTGCAATATTAATCTCAAAGGCCATATCCAGTCCGTATGCATGTTTGTTGTACTAGTGTCTTACTGTTTGGTCCATTCAGAAGTGCAATGCAAGCCTAAAACAAGTGATCATCTTTGTCACCACATTGTGTTTGTGTCATTGATATCTGGTAGCTGTGCTTATTTAAATCTAGCAAATAATCCATGTTTTAATAGTGTGTGAATTGTTTTCTACTGGAATAATGTTTGACTCTAGTGTACAATAAGACCATTATTGTCATACCACAGTTAAAGCAGATTTGTTGACATTTGTGGGGAAAATGATTTAGCTAATTCTAACTTTGTTGTGGTGTTGGTTATGTGCTATAACCGTTTATTCAAATACACCAAATGTTATCATAATTGAGTGTCTTTCATTTTGCATTCCTGCATTTTTCCATGCAAATTTTTTCCACCAATGTTATGTTGTCCTCATTGTGCATGATGTGTTCATTATACTTTTTCTATGAAGTTCTATGTGTTTGAATGATTTGGGGGTAATAGAAAGATCATTCTGCCACATATTGTAGACTGTATGAGAGTAACTGTTTTGTTCGTTTATATTGATGTAAGAGAGAAAATGACATTTTTGCTTCATACTGGATTCATTTTCAGGATGACAAACTTTTTGTTGTTCTTGCTCAGCTGCGTCACTTCAATGGTGTGTTTTAAGTGTAATATTTCTCTGCGGCAATGGCCAAAAGTGAAAAATCCAGACACACAATTTTAAAGGAGTATGGATTTTAAAACAGTTTAATGTGATCCAGAAATGCCTTTTCTCATTTTTTGTAGTGTGCATGCTTTTTGTGTTGAGTATTGAGCTCAGTGTCAGTTTTATACCATTTATATATCTATATGTATGCTAGAGCCAGAAAGTGTCAGTTGTCTCAACTTGTACATGTCTCATTGTCATCATTTCGTACCTGTGTATTGTTTTATGTTTGTTTTATCCCAAGCCATAACAATTTAAAAGTGTTGGTATGATTAGTGTGGAAAATGCCCAAAGAGTGTGGAAGGGCTTTTTTCTTTTGTTATATACGTTTGCTTATGGTAACAGTACTTTAATTCATATCTTTTCACAGTTACTGGTAAGATCTCTACGATTTGGTCTTATTTCCTATGCTGCTGTTATTCATTATTCAGTATGATTTCTTCATTTTTGTTTGTTTGTTTTACATGGGCTTTTTTTTTTTTTTTATGTTTATCCAGTACCATGGAGTAGTGTGAGTAGACGTTCATCCGTCACCTAAGACCCGAACCGATCCACCTGGTGGAATGTGGTAGTGTCAGTCTACTCACTACGGCTTATGTAGCTAATCGATCTGAGTTAGCTACTCACTTCACTAAATAAATAGTCATGAAAAGTACGACCGACAAAAGAAAATGAACAGAACATATAGCACATTTACCCAAAAAACTACTTTTTAGAAATTGCGAGGTCATACATGGATATAAAACACATTTGGCCATTATTACAACCACAGAAGTCGACCTGCGTGTGTATGTCAGTGTTTGTACATTTTGTCAGAGCCGTTCATGGTCTACCAAAATCGTAGTGTAGTGAATCGAGGTTCAATGGTGCAGAGACATCTGAGTATCACAGTCCACTGGTACGTGACGAAAAGCAGAATCGTGCTTGGAAAAGCCACTAGGTGTAGTAGCGCCTGCCCATCTGTCTTTTTAGGCCTTTGAGTCAGGGCGTAGCGCTTCTGTGTTGTTCACAGAGTAATTTCAGACAGAAAGAAACCTGAATGTCTGCATAAAATCAAGAGCCGGCTTAGTAAGGCGAACACTTGAACAAGGGTCTACAGCGGATCTAGCAGTGGTGACAGAGAACAGCTGTGTGCACTGACTAGCTTTTATGTTGGCCTAATCCATGCTGAAGTGGCCGTAGACAGAATTGATACTATTGATAGCTTATCATATGCTCAATGACACTTAAAGTCGCTGAAGCAGCAAGTGAACACTTTGTCAGTCGTATGCTCAATGTACTCAGATCTAAACATGGCGTTGATATCTTTGCTCTCTGTTTGCTCTGCTTTATTTTTCTCTGTTTTTGTCTGTGCTCCGTGTCTTCTGTCTCTGGCTTTTTATCTGGAACGTCTCTATCATACTGTTCCCCCCACCTGCACATTTCATCTCTCCGCCCCTGCATACATAGGAGGGTTCTAGAAGTCCACTAGGGAGCTTATCATCTTCTAAACTGTCCGGTTGCTTTGCCGTGGGGCCACCTCAGTGTCCTCTGCTGCGTGGTGTTGGGATGGCTCTGTTATCTGAGACACAGAGGAACACTACATACTAAGTCCCCCTACTATCGAAGACACATGATAGTTCTGTAAGGCGGAGCCAGATGCATGAGATGCCCGTTCTCCGGTTGTGGCGTATCACCTCACACGACCCATTCCCCGTTCACGTGGTTGTGTGCAACATCTAACCCACCCCTCGTAGGCCTTGCGACATAGGCTTCACCACATGGCACAAGTGCTCATGGGGAAACCGAAACATGCAGGTCTACCACGAGACCCTAGAGCAACCGTGGCATTGAATCAGAGATCAACTGTTATTTATCTGTCATGATGATCAACAATCTACGAGGTCTCAGATGTAATACTCCCCCCAGTATCGGAAACTTCATATGTTCTTTGAGACTACGTGACACGTGGCACTCGTATCTCTAATTAATCCCCGGCGTCAACTGTGACGAAGATATCAGTACACCGAGCAGGTGTTGGTACAGTAACTTAGAACAGCAACACTCTCAGAACACAATCGGATCCATAAAGTTTTGGATGAAGCACATAACTAGATGAGGCTCGCATGTCTCCCAATGACGCCCACTAGCGAACGCCCGCTGGGTTATGAGCAGGCCGGAGTCCTGATCAAAATCCCTAAGTTGTACTTGGCGGATTGTGACCTGGCCTCACCTTATCCGGTCTGTACCTTACAAGGCTATACCACAGACGCCAGGTAGCGGCTGCGAACCAGCTGTTCGTCTGTCTGTCTCCATCTCTGTGTGTGCGGGGACTGCGATGTAAAATAGCACCACAAGTGTTTAACTAGGATATCTAAAAACTAATAGGATACGGCAGCTTGTAGTAGTACTTCCCATTTCCTTGTATGACACAACTCGGATGTAGATAGAAGTACTGGGAATCGGCACGGTTGATTACACACTCACAAAATTCCTGTTTAGAAGACTCTCTACATAAGAGCAAATCATCATACGCCTACTTTGAGGAAATAATAAATAAAAGATATTTGTCCATAGTCATTGCATCTAGCTGCACTCACTTCACCCTCACCAGCCCCTCACACACCTCACACACAAAACAGCTGAGCCCACAACATTCTGATTACACTAGAGACGCTAATAAAATTAAAAACTGACTTCCACAAAGCTGCTAACAGAATATAAAACTCCACTCTCGACATCCAAACACAATGAATCGCTCTCCATACATCTCACAGAGAGAATCAGCTATATTTATTCAAGTGCACGTTACTTTGCTGATCGCGTATCAAGACGGTACTTTGGGTTACAGAACAATTACTCTACAAACAATCGAACGTTTACACTGTCACATGCAGCCCCAGCCTCCGTTAGCCTGACCTCTACATGCTAGGAATGCACTCTATGATACATGCACGTGACAAGGACAGTCACACATGTTCGCCACATACCCAAACCACGTAGTCCCCTACTTAGCGATGCGAACTAGTGCTTTCTGTGATGCCGCTCTATATGTTATACGCCTATTATTCAAAAAACGGGCTCGTAAGGGGATGAGCTATATTGTCGCATTCTTAGTGATATCGAACGTGCCTTCATTAACAAGTTGATGGTCCTAAAATTCTAGGATATATTGTTGTTTCAAGTCGGCGTGAAGTGTTTCTATTAAGCTCGTGGTTCTTAAACCAGAGCATTCAATCGGCTGAAAGACTGAAGTCTAGCCTCTGTGCCTCAAGACAGAACGCGTATGAGGGCTAGCTTCTGTGTGTGTGATGTGTGTCTGCGCGTGTGTGTGTGTGATCGTGTGAAGGGGGAGAGGAGAGAGATTGTATTGTGTGTGTGTGTCGAGAGAGCACCGAGTTAGCAGATGTGATGTAGATGTGTCGTGAGGGGGAAGGGACAGAGTGTATGTGTTTGTCGTGAGACGAGTGGCGAGACGAGAGAGAGAGACATGAAGAGTTGATGAGAAGGAGCAGAGTAGAGAGAGCAGAGCTAGTTAGAGAGAGGAGATGAGACAGAGAATATCTTATGTACTAACTCATAGACTCATGAATCCCCACACTAGTAAAACAACGAAGTTGGTAAACAAAATAGCAAAGAACTCCCTCTTCATGTACTCCTTATGCCTTATAATTCTAATCTGCTTTATCGTATCCGTATAGTATTCACAAAGACAAATCAAAACCCTAAAATCTTATCTCCATGAAACTTCACTCTTCTCATACTGCTGCTCTGCTGTACTCTCAGATCAATCTTCCGATCTCATCCTCCTCTCCCTCATCTATCTCAACTCACTTACTCACAGTCAATCTCTGCTTCTCACTCAGGATCTCGATCCTCTGCCTCTTCTCTCTCGATCTCGGTTCCTAGGCGCTGCTCTCAGCGACTAACTAGTGTAATCGTGGGAACTGGAAACACAGATGATATTCGAATAATCATAGAAATTCATTAGATCGAAGTATGTCAGGACACGTTCGCTCGGTAGCGACTGACATTCGTAAACGAACTCAGTCTTAGAAACAACGTCGATTCATGCCTTCTGACAGATCAAGCATGTGCAGTACATACATCAGCACGCTGTCCAGTGTGTCTTCATCATTCCATCAGCTCATGGTGCTGCAAAGTGGAGGGTATTTCAAACAGCTAGTGAGGCATCGTTAGATGCAGTATAGCGGCCTTTCCCTTCCCCTGTCTGTCTGTCCTGTCTGTCTCTCTTTTGTGGCTGCTACATTTCTGTACAAGACATCATCTGTCTGTTCTATTAGCTGTAGTGTAGTCTGTATGTCTCTCTTCTCTCACCACTGCAGCACTTCGCTCATTCACTCGTCTATGTCTCTTCTCTCCTACTTCTTACTTACATTCTTCTTTCCTCGCGATCCGCCAGAGGTTTGCTCTCGCGCTGAATGTAGTCTGGGTGCCTGTGCTAGTAGCTGCTGTAGTGTGTGTGTGTGTGATGTGTGTGAAAGGCAGCGAGCGAAGCCGTAGAGAGAGAGAGAGCGAGAGAGAGCATGTCTCACAGCACACACACACACTACCACACACACTTGATCAAATGAACTAACTTCTCTCACACAAGACAGTCTAGCAAGAGGACAGGGGCGAGTGGCCTGGTTTCAATGGTGTAGGGTACAGATCAGATTACTAGAACTTCTGGATGATGGTGACGCAGCCGACGTAGCCTGCCATAGCGGTGTGTATATTACCAACTTAGCCTGTCCGAATCGACACTGAGAGTCACTCAATAACACTAGACACTATGTATGCAACACTTCACTTTCAGTACATTTATTTGAGGATGAAATGCGCGAACTATACTCACCACTCGTTAGATATGCTTTTTTAGAAACATACCATATCCTCAGTTTGTCATGCGGTTTATGTAAACTGTGTGGATGATCACGTTACACGCGCGCAGCGCTGCGTGAGTTGCGTCTGTACGTGAGTGCTTTGACTAGCCGTGCGTCGTGTGATCAGTGAGTCTGTGTGATGTCACAAGTCCGTGCACCTATAATATTGTATGCTGTGGCACTTGACGTGTGTGGTTGTGTGTATGCGCGAGTATGCGTGCTTAGCCACGCACAGATGTGTGCGTGTGTGTGTGTGTCGTGCTGTGCGCTAACACGTGCATACGTGTGGTGTACTGGTGTGTCAAGTCAAAGTCAAACTCTATTTTATATAGAGCAGATGGTTGTGTTGTGTGTATGTGGTATTGTGTGTGTGTGTGTGGATGCATGCTAAGACATGTAGTGCGTATAACCTGTATGAAGCCGTTGTTTTGCAATTTTGCAGGTAATGTATACAGAATACCCATATGACGAAAGATAAAAAACTGCACTACATGATTGCACTACTAAAGTTGGCGGCCATGCATACTGAAAGTATTGTGAGAGGGGAAATGGGCGGGAGAGAAATCATCTATGTCAAGAGAAGAGAGAGAGAGAGACGAGAGAGCGACAGATCCAGAGAGAAGAGAGAGAGGATGGCTTGTATTATAGTGTGTTTTCACAGTTTTTCTGGTGCAACAAGAGGAAGAATCAAAGCCGGTGTTGATCGTGTGTGTGTGTGTGTGTGTGTGTGTGTGTTTTGTGTGAGGGGGTGAGAGCCGTGAGAACGAGGCAGGAGGGAGGCGGGAGAGCACGCATGAGTGTGTGATGCTCGCGCGCGTCTCGTTTCAATACAAATGGAAGCAGTGCTACTGCTAGTCGGTCAGTTGTAGTTATGTGAGGAATGTTTTAGATAGAGCAGACATAGAGATGAATAGTGATGTTTGTATGCTGTTCTAATAGTAAATATATCTAATATATAATGATAATTATACTATACTATATATAATATATATATATATATATATTACTACTATTAGAGTGTAGTGATGTGTGATGTCGTGTCGTTGTCGTGTGAGTGGTGCTAGGTCAATCTGACAAGGATGTGCACGCAAGTAACATCAGCGGACAAATAATTGAAATCGAGAAGTCGGTGAGCTAACCGTTCCAAGTGTGCTATCTACACCAGCGTTTAGACTTGATGGGTGTGCCTAGCAAATCGCAGCTGAGTGGATGTGCATCGGTGGAAGTAACCTTAGTGCCATCTTACCAATTAGCAAGCGCCTGTGCATCGACACGTGCCATAAGTCTAGGTTTACGAAGCACGGTGTATTTTCACGGTACAATAAGTGACTGATTAGTTTGAAGATATAGTTGTTATGGTAAGTGTGTGATGTGAGAATGTGTAGTCTTTGATTTCCATAGTTGATGCCAGTGTAAGCATCAGAAGCAACGTGCTAGACCACTGACATACGTGCCTGTACCACGCCGATCGAGAGACTGCGGTGTCGACCCCCCCCCCTTCCTCGTCAGGAACAGCGATCCCAGTTATAACCCACGGTCCCGCCAGCGCATCTTTTCCGCTTCCATGAGTGGTGAGTCTCATGTATGTGCTAGTCTGTACTTATCGTGCTATAGGAGCACCGAAGATTATGTTTAGCTCTCGAGCCACTTAGAGATACGTTATGTACAAATATTACCATATCGACCGGATTATGTGCGTTGTTATCGTCTTATTAAGTTTCAGATTCGGTATTGTGCTATTTCTCATCAGTGCCTTATTAGGAGAGGGACTGAAAGTACAGCATCTGTAGTTACTACACATTGTGAGAAGTCGCAATAGCGCTGCTTGTGCGAGTTGTATGTTTGTCTGTCCGCGCTTCGTCGATGGCGACTCGGCAAGAACGGTCGAGGATGCAGCTGCTGGCTTGGTTCGGAAATGTCGGGGCAGAAGATTTGCGTTATCAGTGGGGATGCCTGCATGCCTCACTAGTCGCCAAGTTCCACGTCTGCTCTCAGTCGCTACATACTCGTTCTCTACGTGTGTTTGTGTGTGTGTGTGATGTGGTGTGTAGTTGGTGTCACAGAGCACGAGGTTCTAGAGATAATTATTCACTCACAAGTCAATGAATGAGTGGGTCAACAGATCTAATGTGCTACAACATGGAAGCAAGAAGACTTTTAGTTCTTTTCAAGGGAGTGCGTTTATGTAGTAAGCACATTAATCACAGCTTCTTATCATCTCCAGGTCGTACGGCGCCGCTCATCATAGTTTACACGCGATCTCACACAGCAGACATGTTAAAAAGTACAATGTTCGATTATCAGATAGCTACAGTAAATTGACTACTTCATTCCTGACTGAGATATATATCTAATGGTAGAAGCAACATGATATCCAAGATGACCAATCTGAGAGTGACACTAGGACTAGACGTTAGATGCGAGAATAGTCGAGATGAGAGAATCTCTGAACTCCGAACTCGTACGTTTTTTCATACACACAAATGGCATAGGTGCTTTACTCATTAAATTAAGGGGCGAAATGACCGACACGCTTAGTCATTTTAGTTTTAACAACATACGCACACATCCACAAGACACACACACTATCCAAACAGCGACACGCTGATCGCACTGCACGCGCTACAGCTACGCACGCACACTACACAGCACCTATCAAAACTAGAAGCACACAACTAGACGCTTAAGTCTGATAGTATACTGTCATACACACAAAGTCAGCTACAAAAATACAGCTAGGTATAACATCTATCTCTCATATTCCGGAACGGACTTTTACACAATATAAAGTGAGCTGCGCACAACCTCATGGACATGACACTTTGATGCACAGACGTAGCGAGCATGACAGTCCTAAATAAAGTTAGAGCTGTCTACTATATTTAAGCAGATGATGATCGATTTCTGCAGCTAGAGCATACCTACAAATACTGAGACGAGCACGAGAGAGACAAAGATGAGTGACTTGCATCCGCGTAGCTGTGTGTCGTTAGCATGAATGGGCATTTGAGCGACATGCCTGATCGTCGTCGAAAATCATGTTGCTCCTGTATCTGAGATTTATGAAGAGGGGGGGGGGTGGACATGTGACATATGCTGATCACACCAAGTACTAGTAAGCTTAGACAGATTATCTTTCAAGATGTATATGCCATATGCAAAGACAGAGTTTTTAGACACAAGGTTTGAGACGATCATTGGCGAGACGATTAGTAGATTGTCTATATACATTGATAGAAATCTTTGCACTGTAGTTTGTATATGATTATAACCCGTAGACATTGCTGCCATCGAACAAGTCATCACTCTATGCCTGAAATGCGTATAAAATAAAACGTCTCACATAATTACGCGACACCTTGATTGAAGCCCAAACAAATCCTAAGAACCCGAGAGTTCACCACACATACAGGTACGTCATTTCAGTGTATGCCGCAGAGTTGTTCTTTCCCTTAGCGGAACGATTCAAGATGCATAGAACAGTCCTATCTACTAGCTGAGAATTATAAAAGGTACGCGCGTGCTCGTCATTACATATGCATAGACATCTTAATCCAATATCTAATGCAGCTCTGTACAGCCAGTACACACATAGGTAACAGGACAGAATGAGAGGGATCTATTAGTATTCACTACTACAACAAGATGCGCAGATTAGGCATGATATCGTCAATCTAAGGCCTAAAACAAACTGCTTTAAAAGACAAGAGGTGCTACTGCGTTCACAATGTGTTAAAGCTGCATCCAGTCCCATATTGTATTCGCACCATATAACACTGCGTGGCTGTATTTTGTTCCTGCCAAATAAACTTAATGAACATAATCAAAAGAGTTATTATTCAATAAGTCGTGTAGTTATTTCTCAACACAAATAACAATGCCTAACGTTTAGCACGACTAGCCAGTATTTCTTTACTGATGCTAGGTTGGTGAAACTAAGCTAATAGAAAACATGATTCCAAATCAATTATCTACATTAATCACATGCATGTATATGTCCAATTGTACAAAACCATTTTTCACAAGGGGCAGACTAATATCCAGCTTTTCTGAATACAGAACCGGTAATTACTCTTAGCATACTGCAATAGACATTAATTAACCTTAAGATCCGAGTGCATGTATGAACGCATTGTTTAAGCCTGTTTAACTGCTTTTTGTAAACCTACGACTGTATTGTTGCAGTCATAGCAAGCATAACAATCTATCAGCAAGCAGAAAGATACATCACAAGCTACTGAGACAATCGTTCGGGGGAGAAAACGTGGCAACCATCGTTTACCCATTATTGATGATGTCTACTGGTTAACATCATTGATAACAAAACAGAAAACAGATAGAGAGGGCTTGCAGCATACATCACAATCCTGTCTTCAACACCAGTGTAACAGTAATGTTACTGAGTCAGTCGACTTTGATGTTCACTGCTACATCTTATGTCTGCAATTTTTTCTCGATCAATCTGATACTATAGTGGCTCTCAATACATCGTACTAGTTTAATCCCTTGCACTCGCAAATACCATTTTCTAAGGTAGTACAGAGCACAACAGAGTTCCTAGTTAACAGACATCAATAGATGCTTTTGTCATAAGTCTAATAAGATGCTACATAAGTAGCTTCATACGAGTATATGAGGCAAACGTTTCTGTACATGAACTCGCATCAGCAGAGGTAAACATATATGTACTACTAAGTGGAGTAAACCTACCTCTCCACCTCTATTAAGCTTTACCAGCATGTCGCTATCACTGATTTTGCTAATCATTATCTTCACTAACCTCATTCTTGTCACTCTACATGTTATACAATTAGTAACTTATATTAACACTTACTACTTGATGACAGATACACGTTGAGAAATTCCCCGGATATACGCTATTACGGGTTTACAAATCACTCACTTTTATGCAATGATTAGCATATATAGATTCTGTCAGTCCTAGTTGATCTGGAACAAACGGACCCATCATCAAAAATTGAGTAGTTGACCTAGTTTTCAGAAAGGAATAATCACAATATTTCACCATCCTTGATTTTTGACATCAGCAGAATCCAGCTATTCTCCAATGTATTTGATCAGGACGCCGGCTGCACTTTCTAGTCTCAACGTCTTTAATTCTTATCTTCATAAGTCGACCCACTAAACTAATCCTGCATCATTATAGGATATAGCACAGCAAAACTCGTCCTCAGTTCCGCCATCCTCGAGGCAGACATCAGTGCACATCATGGCAGTTGGCTAATGACTCTTTCGACCTCAACAGGGCGTTTCTGAAACGTGTTGAAAACCACTGTACAGACTGATATACTACAGTCTTTGGCTGACTTTACTTCTAAATGACGTCCCTTCGTTAACTACTATTCCTCGCAGAACTGCTTTGATTTGACCAAGAGATTTAAGAAGACAATCATATCTGCAAAGTAAGGTCGTGTATTACTATCTGTGCTTCTTTATTTCGTTTTGCTAGAGCATAGCATTTATATTCTCCTCTTGAGACGCACAAGTATCGATCGTCTTGTCGCAGTCGTTGCAATATCGAGTAAGACTTTCTAAGTTTGTTTTCGGAAATATGTCTGTCAGACAGATTGTCTGAGCCTTAATATGGAACTACATTTCGGTTCATACTTTTACTGGCATCATCAAAACGCAAGCTATTTGATGTACCTTTAAAATGTTGCGATCCATGTCCTGTTACTTCGATACTTCAGCACTGCCTTTATGAAACCGATTAAACAAACAAAAGCTTCATGTCAGTATGTTCTCATTGACATCATCTGTAGAAGGTCAGATTAATAACAAATTTCACACATGTACACATCCTGGAGATTTCTATATCTTATCAATAGCTGAAAGTTGATTGATCTTTCATACCCATACAAAGCATTTAGTGTCCAATAGCAAAACAGATGGCTTAAACACGTGATCCACAGCCTGTATGAGATGTATGACGTAGCGTTAATATATAATTATCAACAGAGTAAGTAGTTGATGCGAATCAGAACGCTCGAAACAACAAACATAGCGACATGAGTTCAACAAACCAGAGAAGACAAAAGCAAATCATCGTGACACTAAAAAAAAATGGCATTAACACTACATCCAATGACCGTAGATATGTATGGTATACTTTACACATACATTCAGTCCTTGATAGTGACACACTACATTACATACGCCATGTTTACAGTAATTTGTAAACTCAGTCAGAGCTAATGCTACATATTCCAATAGGCAATTGCACCAAAAATATGTAATGATAACAACAATCTCAGAATTAGACTGCTGCTAGCAGCAAGACACACGCTTGAGTACTTTACTTTGGACATCTGAACTACAAGTCACTGTACTACATGCGAACAAAGAAAAGTTTGAGTCTGCTGTTCTAATACTAGTCTCCACATAGTAGTATGAGTGAGTATCTCATACTAGTCATCCAGTGTACTACACACAATATAACTAACATCTCTCCAACATACCAGCACATATGACATTATCATCTGTCAAACATGTTATAACAAAGGCGCAACCTCAGTGGATCACTCACATCTACAGACAAGCAATCTACATTCTTGTCTGTAGCACAACAGAGATTTTCACAGATAAAAGTAACAGACATCATTAGTGATATGGAACATACTACAACACAATTCACCCAAGGTAGTTAACTCACTGCCTATTCAAAACAAACTAAACCACTAGAACGACCTCCCTTGAATTGCTAACCCTTTATATTGCCGCGACTTCACAGAAGTAGCTCATTATAGTCCAGATAAAAACATCTAGGCTGGCCAAACATTCTCCTCAGATAATGTTTCCTGTCAAACCTAGTAAACAAGTCAAAACATCGCAACATAAGTATTTCACAGTGCAAATTCGGCTTCCATTCAGACATGGTTTTTGACAACGTAATCGCTATATTCGTTCCAAGACAAAACAGTGAAGAAAAACATTGTTTTAATTTGTTTACTCTGTATTACGACCATACAAGAAACAATTCAATTGATCCTCACCGCTACAAGACTGACACATTCAACCGCATTTCTTGGTATATAGTACATACTGACATCGTTATGACTATAGACTACACATATCATATCCGCTTTCCAGCAGCAGTTAAAGAAGGCTCTATTCTACCTCGAAGACTTGCCTAGCAGACACACATGGTCTAGGCCTGTAGTGTTGACCTACGGCCAAGACGCTCACATACCTGTCTCTTTGTCTAGTCCTGCACATGTGAACTGTTCTCAGGCGCCTCAGACGTTCACATGGCGGCCACATACCGACGTGAGCCTCACCTGGTGGCTAAGCCTCTAGTGTAAGTGCATATCAGTGTCCATGAGACACTGAGCTCGAGTGCGGCTGGCTGTCTAGTTACTTTTGGCCTACCCTCGCTGCTCTCGTAAAAGTTCAAGTATTATCTTCAATCTAGGCAGGACTGATCGTATGCGGATCCCTCGTCCAACAGAGCTATTCAGCCCTTTAGTTGTTGCTCTATTAAGTCAGTCTCATGGTCATCCTTTCGCCATTAATGATCGATTAGTGACATCAAAGACCAATCTCCGACATTTCTTTCCAGCTCTGCACGCTAAGCACTCTTCAAGTATGGGGCCTAGATTGTGCCTAATATCTACTAACAGTTTTGAGCAAAAACGTCGTACGTCTACAAAAAGTCCTTGAACGCTTTCAAACGAGTTTTCTGCTTCAATAGTTCTAACTCTTGATCTTGATAAAACTCAAAACCTGGCAATAATCGGGCAAGGATGCGGTTTAGAGTTCATCCTGTCGCACACGATATCAAACTGTAACCATTCAGCTACATCCATTTTTTCGGAAAGAAGAATTTTTGTCACGAACATTCACACTAATCAGCTCCAGTCGTCTTAAGCTTTCATTTTCCATGCCATTGAATATAATGTATATGTTTCCAGCCGATCTTGACCAGCCTTTCTTGAACGTCCTATATCTTGTCGCTGAGTTGTTTCGCACTCTGTCACATTCAGTTCTGTATTTGATTGCTTTAACTCGTAAATTGTTCAGACCTCAAGATGACTGTCTCATGTCTATTGTACAAATGATCACACATTTCCTCTTTCAAGAGGCGCATAAGCACTGTTTGTCAACATTTGTATTTGCACTCACTCATGGAGTCTACTGTTGGTTGTCTTTAGATCAGTTCTCCCACTTTCTCCACGATCTGGCCCTGCATCGTGTGAGAACTGTTTCCTCAGAGTTCACTGTAGGTAGAGGACTGCTACTGTTCTACTCGTGCAGTCCAGGTTGTTAGTTGTGCTGGCGGCCTATAGTACTTGACACTTACTTGACTTTGGTTTCCCTGCAGCTGATTCCTTTGATCACAGTGCAGACGACCACCAGCACCAACATCGTCCATATGCGCTGTTGCCTAACATGCTTCGCGTCCCTTGACAGATTCCAGGGTTCAGGCAGAACTCCGCACATCACCACATCAATGGTTTGCCAGAAGCAAAAGTCCCCTCGCGATACAGATAGATAGGTTAGCGTTCCATCCTAACGTAAGGACACCGTCTCATTGTCGATCTACTACATCTTAGCGTCAGGAAGGACGTCTGCCAATGGCTCGATTTGGACTTACTGGCCCAGTTCGCATCGAAGGCAATAGGTCTGAATTTCTAGCGCGCAAATGTCACGCAACATACAGCCCTACGTACAACTACTGCTACGCGATATTCCCATCCTCCTATCTAACTGTATTCTAGTCATACAAGATGAAAAACTCAGAGTGCCACTAACAAAAACAGCTACAAACGATCACGAAATACTATAGCAATTCCTCCCTACGCTCTTCACTCGATCTCTGCATTACGTAGTATACGGCTCCCATACTCGAGAGAGAGAGTGCAAGAGACAATTTTTATTGTCGGGTGAAAAAACGTAATCACATGGCATGACATGGCTTTTTCGTCGAGAACATCATTCTAGCACGATAGTCTAACTGAGGAAACAGTATACGTATATAATAGAGAAAAAAAAGAGGGACGTGCCTAAGTAACTGTAAATTTGTATAAGCCATATAATAAATTTTAAGAAAAGCATGACAACTCAAAAACGTTTGTATGTGACTAACGTGGGTATAAATACGTCTAAACAGAAACTTTATCAGTGAATCGAAAAGAAGCTTTACACTGGATTTTTCCATGATCGCTTAAAGACCCATTGTACCATAAATGTATCTACCATATGGTCATAGATACATTGTATCATTTTGCGTTAAATCTTTGAAACAAGGTAGCAAAGATACGGTAGAAGAGGGAGGAGAAGGGAGTAGGGATGGGAGGGGGTGGGGGGGGGGGGGGGGGTTTTGGAAGCTGGGGGGCCTTGTCTTGTAAGCTACTAAGCACCAAAAGCCGGAGTTATTTGACATAGCCTGGCACAGACACGTCAAGCGAACATAAAATTGTTATATTACTTTAACGTTTTGCATGGGTTTCCGTAGTGGCGCTTGACGTTTCCTTTTGTGGTCCTGGTCTCTGCTTCGTGTGTGACTGTTCGTGTTTGTTGTGTGTGTGCGGTGTTACATAAGGGTGGCGAAAAGAGACATTACAGTCGGAATTGAAATGTCACCAAGCGATATGGTGTTTTTTTGCGCAGCGTGTTTGTGTGTGTGTCACTGTGTGTGTGTAGTGTGTGTGTGTGTGTGTGTGTGTAGTGTGTGTGTTGGTGTGTCACTGTGTGTTTGTCACTGATGTGACGGTTTGTGTGTACGTGTGTGCGTGTGCGTGCGTGCGTTGCTGCGTGCGTATTTGTGTGTGTGTGTCACCTGAGTGTGTGTGTATTTGTGTGTGTGTGTGTGTCACTGTTGTGGTGTTGTTACAACAGGTGCAAAAATACACATTTACAGTCCGGAGTTAGTAATGTCACCAGGGAGTGGTTTGTTTTTAAAGCGACGTGTGTGTGTGTGTGTTGTGTAGTTATGTGAGGTGTGTGTGTGTGTGTGTGACGTGTGTGTGTGAGAGAGAAGAGGGTGGGGGAGACAAAGATGAAGGGAGAGAGAGAGACGAGAGGGGGGGCGGAGCAAGAGATAGAGAGAGAGAGAAGAGAGAGCGAGAGAGAGAGAGTAGAGAGAAGAGAGAGAGAGATTAGGCTTCTTATTGTGATACTTGAATCGTAAGACAAAATCGTGGGAACGTATTTTTGTTAATTACATGTAAACAGAGTCTCATAGCCTTGATATCACGTGTTATTCCTAGTGTTCTGTCGATAAATTACTTGAAACAGTGTGGAGCTCTGTAGGCCTAGTCAGAGGAAACGAATTAAACACATGGTGCTATCAGAATGACTTGTAACTGTAGCCTCATGTTTCTGTGTGTGTGTGTGTGTGTGATGTGTGTGTGTTGTGTGTGTGTGTGTGTGTCTGTGTGTGTGTTAGTGTGTGTGGTATTTTGTGTGTGAAGAGAGAGAGAGGCGGGAGAGAGAGATAGTTGTGTGTCTCTCATCTCGCCCACCTATGTCACGTAAATAAAGTGGGAAAAGTATTCATCTTAGATAGCGCTTTATGCAGTGCCAATGATTGCTTGCTTAATCTGAACGTTGTGTCGAATAAATATATTATTTATCTTATTAAACACACTCAACACACATAGAGATAATAAATAAAATAGATAACTATACTTACTATAAATATAAAATATATATAAGGAAATTCACGGAAAGGCCAGACACAAGTGACGTGAGGTCCAGATATAAAAATAATAGAGAGATAGAGAGGAGAGAGAGAGATAAGAGAGAGAGAGGCGAGGAGAGAGAGAGACACACACACACACATCACACACAGTCACCACACACCACACTAACACTCACAGTATTTTTGTGAACGCTTCAGTCTAACTGACAAAGAACTATGGAAGTGCACCAGAACAATGCGTCTGAATTGCCATTTCGTTATCCAAATGGTTAATTGGTAAATTGTAGTCACTAACCAAGTCTAAGGCTAGTAAAGGGCGCTTCCCAGCTTTACTTTATTTCCCGTTTTATCCTTCTGCTTATTCAAGAAGACTCAAATATACATATCTGGGCCGGATAGCCAGGTGGTTAGGAAATCACTTGCGGCTCGAGATTTTGACGGTTTCCGGTCAAACGCCGCCACGGAGTCGCCTTTTTTAAGGGAATTTTTTCACCCTGGATCTGACTCCACTCCCTTAAAAGTCATTCGGAGAGACTATAAACCTGAGGTCCCATGAGAGAAACTCATGCAGAACAGTTGCTTGGCGCAAGCATGGACAAAGTCCAGTTCTAACTAGCGTTTTAAGAAGAGTAGGACATTTCGCCGGTAGGAAGGATGAGCAGCGAAATTAAGAGAAACAAAAGACAAAAACGCATGTCACACAAGTTGTCGTGTTTATAACATTAGTCCCCAAAGTCTTAATGCGGCTTTACCTTAATTGTGGATAAAAATGGTCACACACTCAATCTCACCTTTGTGAACGCTTGGAGCTCCTAGCTCGAGGAGCGAGAAAAAAAAGAAAAAAAAGAGAGCATGAGTACACACATGACTTTCTTGTATAAAGTCGTTTCAAGTACCATCCTCAATTGTAGGCAGTCAAACTTAGACTTTAGGTGGATTTTTTCTCCATAGAGAAGTAAAGTGCCGAGTTTGTTATAGCCATAGATGCTTACCATAGCTTAAACAATCGCAAAATAACCTTAAAAAGATACCAGCATTTTAATTAATGTAGAACTTTGGCACATAACTTACTTGCAAGAAACTTATAAAGGAGTTTTGGACTGGGCCAAACGAGAGCGCTAGTGCGATCAGTGCTTGGAAGTGTAAGTTAGCAAATCCCAACTCAGTCCACACATACAGCGCGGCAACTGTCACAGAACAACTGTTTCACTTATGTAATTTTACACCCAAGGTACTAATGCCAGATCACTGTGGCGTTAAACATCTGTGTCAGATTATAATTTTGCAGAGATATGAAGGCGGTGATCTGTAGTTTTCGCCCAAAGCCAGGAAAGAGTACTTTGCTACATCCAGTACCATGGAGTAGTGTGAGTAGACGTTCATCCGTCACCTAAGACCCGAACCGATCCACCTGGTGGAATGTGGTAGTGTCAGTCTACTCACTACGGCTTATGTAGCTAATCGATCTGAGTTAGCTACTCACTTCACTAAATAAATAGTCATGAAAAGTACGACCGACAAAAGAAAATGAACAGAACATATAGCACATTTACCCAAAAAACTACTTTTTAGAAATTGCGAGGTCATACATGGATATAAAACACATTTGGCCATTATTACAACCACAGAAGTCGACCTGCGTGTGTATGTCAGTGTTTGTACATTTTGTCAGAGCCGTTCATGGTCTACCAAAATCGTAGTGTAGTGAATCGAGGTTCAATGGTGCAGAGACATCTGAGTATCACAGTCCACTGGTACGTGACGAAAAGCAGAATCGTGCTTGGAAAAGCCACTAGGTGTAGTAGCGCCTGCCCATCTGTCTTTTTAGGCCTTTGAGTCAGGGCGTAGCGCTTCTGTGTTGTTCACAGAGTAATTTCAGACAGAAAGAAACCTGAATGTCTGCATAAAATCAAGAGCCGGCTTAGTAAGGCGAACACTTGAACAAGGGTCTACAGCGGATCTAGCAGTGGTGACAGAGAACAGCTGTGTGCACTGACTAGCTTTTATGTTGGCCTAATCCATGCTGAAGTGGCCGTAGACAGAATTGATACTATTGATAGCTTATCATATGCTCAATGACACTTAAAGTCGCTGAAGCAGCAAGTGAACACTTTGTCAGTCGTATGCTCAATGTACTCAGATCTAAACATGGCGTTGATATCTTTGCTCTCTGTTTGCTCTGCTTTATTTTTCTCTGTTTTTGTCTGTGCTCCGTGTCTTCTGTCTCTGGCTTTTTATCTGGAACGTCTCTATCATACTGTTCCCCCCACCTGCACATTTCATCTCTCCGCCCCTGCATACATAGGAGGGTTCTAGAAGTCCACTAGGGAGCTTATCATCTTCTAAACTGTCCGGTTGCTTTGCCGTGGGGCCACCTCAGTGTCCTCTGCTGCGTGGTGTTGGGATGGCTCTGTTATCTGAGACACAGAGGAACACTACATACTAAGTCCCCCTACTATCGAAGACACATGATAGTTCTGTAAGGCGGAGCCAGATGCATGAGATGCCCGTTCTCCGGTTGTGGCGTATCACCTCACACGACCCATTCCCCGTTCACGTGGTTGTGTGCAACATCTAACCCACCCCTCGTAGGCCTTGCGACATAGGCTTCACCACATGGCACAAGTGCTCATGGGGAAACCGAAACATGCAGGTCTACCACGAGACCCTAGAGCAACCGTGGCATTGAATCAGAGATCAACTGTTATTTATCTGTCATGATGATCAACAATCTACGAGGTCTCAGATGTAATACTCCCCCCAGTATCGGAAACTTCATATGTTCTTTGAGACTACGTGACACGTGGCACTCGTATCTCTAATTAATCCCCGGCGTCAACTGTGACGAAGATATCAGTACACCGAGCAGGTGTTGGTACAGTAACTTAGAACAGCAACACTCTCAGAACACAATCGGATCCATAAAGTTTTGGATGAAGCACATAACTAGATGAGGCTCGCATGTCTCCCAATGACGCCCACTAGCGAACGCCCGCTGGGTTATGAGCAGGCCGGAGTCCTGATCAAAATCCCTAAGTTGTACTTGGCGGATTGTGACCTGGCCTCACCTTATCCGGTCTGTACCTTACAAGGCTATACCACAGACGCCAGGTAGCGGCTGCGAACCAGCTGTTCGTCTGTCTGTCTCCATCTCTGTGTGTGCGGGGACTGCGATGTAAAATAGCACCACAAGTGTTTAACTAGGATATCTAAAAACTAATAGGATACGGCAGCTTGTAGTAGTACTTCCCATTTCCTTGTATGACACAACTCGGATGTAGATAGAAGTACTGGGAATCGGCACGGTTGATTACACACTCACAAAATTCCTGTTTAGAAGACTCTCTACATAAGAGCAAATCATCATACGCCTACTTTGAGGAAATAATAAATAAAAGATATTTGTCCATAGTCATTGCATCTAGCTGCACTCACTTCACCCTCACCAGCCCCTCACACACCTCACACACAAAACAGCTGAGCCCACAACATTCTGATTACACTAGAGACGCTAATAAAATTAAAAACTGACTTCCACAAAGCTGCTAACAGAATATAAAACTCCACTCTCGACATCCAAACACAATGAATCGCTCTCCATACATCTCACAGAGAGAATCAGCTATATTTATTCAAGTGCACGTTACTTTGCTGATCGCGTATCAAGACGGTACTTTGGGTTACAGAACAATTACTCTACAAACAATCGAACGTTTACACTGTCACATGCAGCCCCAGCCTCCGTTAGCCTGACCTCTACATGCTAGGAATGCACTCTATGATACATGCACGTGACAAGGACAGTCACACATGTTCGCCACATACCCAAACCACGTAGTCCCCTACTTAGCGATGCGAACTAGTGCTTTCTGTGATGCCGCTCTATATGTTATACGCCTATTATTCAAAAAACGGGCTCGTAAGGGGATGAGCTATATTGTCGCATTCTTAGTGATATCGAACGTGCCTTCATTAACAAGTTGATGGTCCTAAAATTCTAGGATATATTGTTGTTTCAAGTCGGCGTGAAGTGTTTCTATTAAGCTCGTGGTTCTTAAACCAGAGCATTCAATCGGCTGAAAGACTGAAGTCTAGCCTCTGTGCCTCAAGACAGAACGCGTATGAGGGCTAGCTTCTGTGTGTGTGATGTGTGTCTGCGCGTGTGTGTGTGTGATCGTGTGAAGGGGGAGAGGAGAGAGATTGTATTGTGTGTGTGTGTCGAGAGAGCACCGAGTTAGCAGATGTGATGTAGATGTGTCGTGAGGGGGAAGGGACAGAGTGTATGTGTTTGTCGTGAGACGAGTGGCGAGACGAGAGAGAGAGACATGAAGAGTTGATGAGAAGGAGCAGAGTAGAGAGAGCAGAGCTAGTTAGAGAGAGGAGATGAGACAGAGAATATCTTATGTACTAACTCATAGACTCATGAATCCCCACACTAGTAAAACAACGAAGTTGGTAAACAAAATAGCAAAGAACTCCCTCTTCATGTACTCCTTATGCCTTATAATTCTAATCTGCTTTATCGTATCCGTATAGTATTCACAAAGACAAATCAAAACCCTAAAATCTTATCTCCATGAAACTTCACTCTTCTCATACTGCTGCTCTGCTGTACTCTCAGATCAATCTTCCGATCTCATCCTCCTCTCCCTCATCTATCTCAACTCACTTACTCACAGTCAATCTCTGCTTCTCACTCAGGATCTCGATCCTCTGCCTCTTCTCTCTCGATCTCGGTTCCTAGGCGCTGCTCTCAGCGACTAACTAGTGTAATCGTGGGAACTGGAAACACAGATGATATTCGAATAATCATAGAAATTCATTAGATCGAAGTATGTCAGGACACGTTCGCTCGGTAGCGACTGACATTCGTAAACGAACTCAGTCTTAGAAACAACGTCGATTCATGCCTTCTGACAGATCAAGCATGTGCAGTACATACATCAGCACGCTGTCCAGTGTGTCTTCATCATTCCATCAGCTCATGGTGCTGCAAAGTGGAGGGTATTTCAAACAGCTAGTGAGGCATCGTTAGATGCAGTATAGCGGCCTTTCCCTTCCCCTGTCTGTCTGTCCTGTCTGTCTCTCTTTTGTGGCTGCTACATTTCTGTACAAGACATCATCTGTCTGTTCTATTAGCTGTAGTGTAGTCTGTATGTCTCTCTTCTCTCACCACTGCAGCACTTCGCTCATTCACTCGTCTATGTCTCTTCTCTCCTACTTCTTACTTACATTCTTCTTTCCTCGCGATCCGCCAGAGGTTTGCTCTCGCGCTGAATGTAGTCTGGGTGCCTGTGCTAGTAGCTGCTGTAGTGTGTGTGTGTGTGATGTGTGTGAAAGGCAGCGAGCGAAGCCGTAGAGAGAGAGAGAGCGAGAGAGAGCATGTCTCACAGCACACACACACACTACCACACACACTTGATCAAATGAACTAACTTCTCTCACACAAGACAGTCTAGCAAGAGGACAGGGGCGAGTGGCCTGGTTTCAATGGTGTAGGGTACAGATCAGATTACTAGAACTTCTGGATGATGGTGACGCAGCCGACGTAGCCTGCCATAGCGGTGTGTATATTACCAACTTAGCCTGTCCGAATCGACACTGAGAGTCACTCAATAACACTAGACACTATGTATGCAACACTTCACTTTCAGTACATTTATTTGAGGATGAAATGCGCGAACTATACTCACCACTCGTTAGATATGCTTTTTTAGAAACATACCATATCCTCAGTTTGTCATGCGGTTTATGTAAACTGTGTGGATGATCACGTTACACGCGCGCAGCGCTGCGTGAGTTGCGTCTGTACGTGAGTGCTTTGACTAGCCGTGCGTCGTGTGATCAGTGAGTCTGTGTGATGTCACAAGTCCGTGCACCTATAATATTGTATGCTGTGGCACTTGACGTGTGTGGTTGTGTGTATGCGCGAGTATGCGTGCTTAGCCACGCACAGATGTGTGCGTGTGTGTGTGTGTCGTGCTGTGCGCTAACACGTGCATACGTGTGGTGTACTGGTGTGTCAAGTCAAAGTCAAACTCTATTTTATATAGAGCAGATGGTTGTGTTGTGTGTATGTGGTATTGTGTGTGTGTGTGTGGATGCATGCTAAGACATGTAGTGCGTATAACCTGTATGAAGCCGTTGTTTTGCAATTTTGCAGGTAATGTATACAGAATACCCATATGACGAAAGATAAAAAACTGCACTACATGATTGCACTACTAAAGTTGGCGGCCATGCATACTGAAAGTATTGTGAGAGGGGAAATGGGCGGGAGAGAAATCATCTATGTCAAGAGAAGAGAGAGAGAGAGACGAGAGAGCGACAGATCCAGAGAGAAGAGAGAGAGGATGGCTTGTATTATAGTGTGTTTTCACAGTTTTTCTGGTGCAACAAGAGGAAGAATCAAAGCCGGTGTTGATCGTGTGTGTGTGTGTGTGTGTGTGTGTGTGTTTTGTGTGAGGGGGTGAGAGCCGTGAGAACGAGGCAGGAGGGAGGCGGGAGAGCACGCATGAGTGTGTGATGCTCGCGCGCGTCTCGTTTCAATACAAATGGAAGCAGTGCTACTGCTAGTCGGTCAGTTGTAGTTATGTGAGGAATGTTTTAGATAGAGCAGACATAGAGATGAATAGTGATGTTTGTATGCTGTTCTAATAGTAAATATATCTAATATATAATGATAATTATACTATACTATATATAATATATATATATATATATATTACTACTATTAGAGTGTAGTGATGTGTGATGTCGTGTCGTTGTCGTGTGAGTGGTGCTAGGTCAATCTGACAAGGATGTGCACGCAAGTAACATCAGCGGACAAATAATTGAAATCGAGAAGTCGGTGAGCTAACCGTTCCAAGTGTGCTATCTACACCAGCGTTTAGACTTGATGGGTGTGCCTAGCAAATCGCAGCTGAGTGGATGTGCATCGGTGGAAGTAACCTTAGTGCCATCTTACCAATTAGCAAGCGCCTGTGCATCGACACGTGCCATAAGTCTAGGTTTACGAAGCACGGTGTATTTTCACGGTACAATAAGTGACTGATTAGTTTGAAGATATAGTTGTTATGGTAAGTGTGTGATGTGAGAATGTGTAGTCTTTGATTTCCATAGTTGATGCCAGTGTAAGCATCAGAAGCAACGTGCTAGACCACTGACATACGTGCCTGTACCACGCCGATCGAGAGACTGCGGTGTCGACCCCCCCCCCTTCCTCGTCAGGAACAGCGATCCCAGTTATAACCCACGGTCCCGCCAGCGCATCTTTTCCGCTTCCATGAGTGGTGAGTCTCATGTATGTGCTAGTCTGTACTTATCGTGCTATAGGAGCACCGAAGATTATGTTTAGCTCTCGAGCCACTTAGAGATACGTTATGTACAAATATTACCATATCGACCGGATTATGTGCGTTGTTATCGTCTTATTAAGTTTCAGATTCGGTATTGTGCTATTTCTCATCAGTGCCTTATTAGGAGAGGGACTGAAAGTACAGCATCTGTAGTTACTACACATTGTGAGAAGTCGCAATAGCGCTGCTTGTGCGAGTTGTATGTTTGTCTGTCCGCGCTTCGTCGATGGCGACTCGGCAAGAACGGTCGAGGATGCAGCTGCTGGCTTGGTTCGGAAATGTCGGGGCAGAAGATTTGCGTTATCAGTGGGGATGCCTGCATGCCTCACTAGTCGCCAAGTTCCACGTCTGCTCTCAGTCGCTACATACTCGTTCTCTACGTGTGTTTGTGTGTGTGTGTGATGTGGTGTGTAGTTGGTGTCACAGAGCACGAGGTTCTAGAGATAATTATTCACTCACAAGTCAATGAATGAGTGGGTCAACAGATCTAATGTGCTACAACATGGAAGCAAGAAGACTTTTAGTTCTTTTCAAGGGAGTGCGTTTATGTAGTAAGCACATTAATCACAGCTTCTTATCATCTCCAGGTCGTACGGCGCCGCTCATCATAGTTTACACGCGATCTCACACAGCAGACATGTTAAAAAGTACAATGTTCGATTATCAGATAGCTACAGTAAATTGACTACTTCATTCCTGACTGAGATATATATCTAATGGTAGAAGCAACATGATATCCAAGATGACCAATCTGAGAGTGACACTAGGACTAGACGTTAGATGCGAGAATAGTCGAGATGAGAGAATCTCTGAACTCCGAACTCGTACGTTTTTTCATACACACAAATGGCATAGGTGCTTTACTCATTAAATTAAGGGGCGAAATGACCGACACGCTTAGTCATTTTAGTTTTAACAACATACGCACACATCCACAAGACACACACACTATCCAAACAGCGACACGCTGATCGCACTGCACGCGCTACAGCTACGCACGCACACTACACAGCACCTATCAAAACTAGAAGCACACAACTAGACGCTTAAGTCTGATAGTATACTGTCATACACACAAAGTCAGCTACAAAAATACAGCTAGGTATAACATCTATCTCTCATATTCCGGAACGGACTTTTACACAATATAAAGTGAGCTGCGCACAACCTCATGGACATGACACTTTGATGCACAGACGTAGCGAGCATGACAGTCCTAAATAAAGTTAGAGCTGTCTACTATATTTAAGCAGATGATGATCGATTTCTGCAGCTAGAGCATACCTACAAATACTGAGACGAGCACGAGAGAGACAAAGATGAGTGACTTGCATCCGCGTAGCTGTGTGTCGTTAGCATGAATGGGCATTTGAGCGACATGCCTGATCGTCGTCGAAAATCATGTTGCTCCTGTATCTGAGATTTATGAAGAGGGGGGGGGGTGGACATGTGACATATGCTGATCACACCAAGTACTAGTAAGCTTAGACAGATTATCTTTCAAGATGTATATGCCATATGCAAAGACAGAGTTTTTAGACACAAGGTTTGAGACGATCATTGGCGAGACGATTAGTAGATTGTCTATATACATTGATAGAAATCTTTGCACTGTAGTTTGTATATGATTATAACCCGTAGACATTGCTGCCATCGAACAAGTCATCACTCTATGCCTGAAATGCGTATAAAATAAAACGTCTCACATAATTACGCGACACCTTGATTGAAGCCCAAACAAATCCTAAGAACCCGAGAGTTCACCACACATACAGGTACGTCATTTCAGTGTATGCCGCAGAGTTGTTCTTTCCCTTAGCGGAACGATTCAAGATGCATAGAACAGTCCTATCTACTAGCTGAGAATTATAAAAGGTACGCGCGTGCTCGTCATTACATATGCATAGACATCTTAATCCAATATCTAATGCAGCTCTGTACAGCCAGTACACACATAGGTAACAGGACAGAATGAGAGGGATCTATTAGTATTCACTACTACAACAAGATGCGCAGATTAGGCATGATATCGTCAATCTAAGGCCTAAAACAAACTGCTTTAAAAGACAAGAGGTGCTACTGCGTTCACAATGTGTTAAAGCTGCATCCAGTCCCATATTGTATTCGCACCATATAACACTGCGTGGCTGTATTTTGTTCCTGCCAAATAAACTTAATGAACATAATCAAAAGAGTTATTATTCAATAAGTCGTGTAGTTATTTCTCAACACAAATAACAATGCCTAACGTTTAGCACGACTAGCCAGTATTTCTTTACTGATGCTAGGTTGGTGAAACTAAGCTAATAGAAAACATGATTCCAAATCAATTATCTACATTAATCACATGCATGTATATGTCCAATTGTACAAAACCATTTTTCACAAGGGGCAGACTAATATCCAGCTTTTCTGAATACAGAACCGGTAATTACTCTTAGCATACTGCAATAGACATTAATTAACCTTAAGATCCGAGTGCATGTATGAACGCATTGTTTAAGCCTGTTTAACTGCTTTTTGTAAACCTACGACTGTATTGTTGCAGTCATAGCAAGCATAACAATCTATCAGCAAGCAGAAAGATACATCACAAGCTACTGAGACAATCGTTCGGGGGAGAAAACGTGGCAACCATCGTTTACCCATTATTGATGATGTCTACTGGTTAACATCATTGATAACAAAACAGAAAACAGATAGAGAGGGCTTGCAGCATACATCACAATCCTGTCTTCAACACCAGTGTAACAGTAATGTTACTGAGTCAGTCGACTTTGATGTTCACTGCTACATCTTATGTCTGCAATTTTTTCTCGATCAATCTGATACTATAGTGGCTCTCAATACATCGTACTAGTTTAATCCCTTGCACTCGCAAATACCATTTTCTAAGGTAGTACAGAGCACAACAGAGTTCCTAGTTAACAGACATCAATAGATGCTTTTGTCATAAGTCTAATAAGATGCTACATAAGTAGCTTCATACGAGTATATGAGGCAAACGTTTCTGTACATGAACTCGCATCAGCAGAGGTAAACATATATGTACTACTAAGTGGAGTAAACCTACCTCTCCACCTCTATTAAGCTTTACCAGCATGTCGCTATCACTGATTTTGCTAATCATTATCTTCACTAACCTCATTCTTGTCACTCTACATGTTATACAATTAGTAACTTATATTAACACTTACTACTTGATGACAGATACACGTTGAGAAATTCCCCGGATATACGCTATTACGGGTTTACAAATCACTCACTTTTATGCAATGATTAGCATATATAGATTCTGTCAGTCCTAGTTGATCTGGAACAAACGGACCCATCATCAAAAATTGAGTAGTTGACCTAGTTTTCAGAAAGGAATAATCACAATATTTCACCATCCTTGATTTTTGACATCAGCAGAATCCAGCTATTCTCCAATGTATTTGATCAGGACGCCGGCTGCACTTTCTAGTCTCAACGTCTTTAATTCTTATCTTCATAAGTCGACCCACTAAACTAATCCTGCATCATTATAGGATATAGCACAGCAAAACTCGTCCTCAGTTCCGCCATCCTCGAGGCAGACATCAGTGCACATCATGGCAGTTGGCTAATGACTCTTTCGACCTCAACAGGGCGTTTCTGAAACGTGTTGAAAACCACTGTACAGACTGATATACTACAGTCTTTGGCTGACTTTACTTCTAAATGACGTCCCTTCGTTAACTACTATTCCTCGCAGAACTGCTTTGATTTGACCAAGAGATTTAAGAAGACAATCATATCTGCAAAGTAAGGTCGTGTATTACTATCTGTGCTTCTTTATTTCGTTTTGCTAGAGCATAGCATTTATATTCTCCTCTTGAGACGCACAAGTATCGATCGTCTTGTCGCAGTCGTTGCAATATCGAGTAAGACTTTCTAAGTTTGTTTTCGGAAATATGTCTGTCAGACAGATTGTCTGAGCCTTAATATGGAACTACATTTCGGTTCATACTTTTACTGGCATCATCAAAACGCAAGCTATTTGATGTACCTTTAAAATGTTGCGATCCATGTCCTGTTACTTCGATACTTCAGCACTGCCTTTATGAAACCGATTAAACAAACAAAAGCTTCATGTCAGTATGTTCTCATTGACATCATCTGTAGAAGGTCAGATTAATAACAAATTTCACACATGTACACATCCTGGAGATTTCTATATCTTATCAATAGCTGAAAGTTGATTGATCTTTCATACCCATACAAAGCATTTAGTGTCCAATAGCAAAACAGATGGCTTAAACACGTGATCCACAGCCTGTATGAGATGTATGACGTAGCGTTAATATATAATTATCAACAGAGTAAGTAGTTGATGCGAATCAGAACGCTCGAAACAACAAACATAGCGACATGAGTTCAACAAACCAGAGAAGACAAAAGCAAATCATCGTGACACTAAAAAAAAATGGCATTAACACTACATCCAATGACCGTAGATATGTATGGTATACTTTACACATACATTCAGTCCTTGATAGTGACACACTACATTACATACGCCATGTTTACAGTAATTTGTAAACTCAGTCAGAGCTAATGCTACATATTCCAATAGGCAATTGCACCAAAAATATGTAATGATAACAACAATCTCAGAATTAGACTGCTGCTAGCAGCAAGACACACGCTTGAGTACTTTACTTTGGACATCTGAACTACAAGTCACTGTACTACATGCGAACAAAGAAAAGTTTGAGTCTGCTGTTCTAATACTAGTCTCCACATAGTAGTATGAGTGAGTATCTCATACTAGTCATCCAGTGTACTACACACAATATAACTAACATCTCTCCAACATACCAGCACATATGACATTATCATCTGTCAAACATGTTATAACAAAGGCGCAACCTCAGTGGATCACTCACATCTACAGACAAGCAATCTACATTCTTGTCTGTAGCACAACAGAGATTTTCACAGATAAAAGTAACAGACATCATTAGTGATATGGAACATACTACAACACAATTCACCCAAGGTAGTTAACTCACTGCCTATTCAAAACAAACTAAACCACTAGAACGACCTCCCTTGAATTGCTAACCCTTTATATTGCCGCGACTTCACAGAAGTAGCTCATTATAGTCCAGATAAAAACATCTAGGCTGGCCAAACATTCTCCTCAGATAATGTTTCCTGTCAAACCTAGTAAACAAGTCAAAACATCGCAACATAAGTATTTCACAGTGCAAATTCGGCTTCCATTCAGACATGGTTTTTGACAACGTAATCGCTATATTCGTTCCAAGACAAAACAGTGAAGAAAAACATTGTTTTAATTTGTTTACTCTGTATTACGACCATACAAGAAACAATTCAATTGATCCTCACCGCTACAAGACTGACACATTCAACCGCATTTCTTGGTATATAGTACATACTGACATCGTTATGACTATAGACTACACATATCATATCCGCTTTCCAGCAGCAGTTAAAGAAGGCTCTATTCTACCTCGAAGACTTGCCTAGCAGACACACATGGTCTAGGCCTGTAGTGTTGACCTACGGCCAAGACGCTCACATACCTGTCTCTTTGTCTAGTCCTGCACATGTGAACTGTTCTCAGGCGCCTCAGACGTTCACATGGCGGCCACATACCGACGTGAGCCTCACCTGGTGGCTAAGCCTCTAGTGTAAGTGCATATCAGTGTCCATGAGACACTGAGCTCGAGTGCGGCTGGCTGTCTAGTTACTTTTGGCCTACCCTCGCTGCTCTCGTAAAAGTTCAAGTATTATCTTCAATCTAGGCAGGACTGATCGTATGCGGATCCCTCGTCCAACAGAGCTATTCAGCCCTTTAGTTGTTGCTCTATTAAGTCAGTCTCATGGTCATCCTTTCGCCATTAATGATCGATTAGTGACATCAAAGACCAATCTCCGACATTTCTTTCCAGCTCTGCACGCTAAGCACTCTTCAAGTATGGGGCCTAGATTGTGCCTAATATCTACTAACAGTTTTGAGCAAAAACGTCGTACGTCTACAAAAAGTCCTTGAACGCTTTCAAACGAGTTTTCTGCTTCAATAGTTCTAACTCTTGATCTTGATAAAACTCAAAACCTGGCAATAATCGGGCAAGGATGCGGTTTAGAGTTCATCCTGTCGCACACGATATCAAACTGTAACCATTCAGCTACATCCATTTTTTCGGAAAGAAGAATTTTTGTCACGAACATTCACACTAATCAGCTCCAGTCGTCTTAAGCTTTCATTTTCCATGCCATTGAATATAATGTATATGTTTCCAGCCGATCTTGACCAGCCTTTCTTGAACGTCCTATATCTTGTCGCTGAGTTGTTTCGCACTCTGTCACATTCAGTTCTGTATTTGATTGCTTTAACTCGTAAATTGTTCAGACCTCAAGATGACTGTCTCATGTCTATTGTACAAATGATCACACATTTCCTCTTTCAAGAGGCGCATAAGCACTGTTTGTCAACATTTGTATTTGCACTCACTCATGGAGTCTACTGTTGGTTGTCTTTAGATCAGTTCTCCCACTTTCTCCACGATCTGGCCCTGCATCGTGTGAGAACTGTTTCCTCAGAGTTCACTGTAGGTAGAGGACTGCTACTGTTCTACTCGTGCAGTCCAGGTTGTTAGTTGTGCTGGCGGCCTATAGTACTTGACACTTACTTGACTTTGGTTTCCCTGCAGCTGATTCCTTTGATCACAGTGCAGACGACCACCAGCACCAACATCGTCCATATGCGCTGTTGCCTAACATGCTTCGCGTCCCTTGACAGATTCCAGGGTTCAGGCAGAACTCCGCACATCACCACATCAATGGTTTGCCAGAAGCAAAAGTCCCCTCGCGATACAGATAGATAGGTTAGCGTTCCATCCTAACGTAAGGACACCGTCTCATTGTCGATCTACTACATCTTAGCGTCAGGAAGGACGTCTGCCAATGGCTCGATTTGGACTTACTGGCCCAGTTCGCATCGAAGGCAATAGGTCTGAATTTCTAGCGCGCAAATGTCACGCAACATACAGCCCTACGTACAACTACTGCTACGCGATATTCCCATCCTCCTATCTAACTGTATTCTAGTCATACAAGATGAAAAACTCAGAGTGCCACTAACAAAAACAGCTACAAACGATCACGAAATACTATAGCAATTCCTCCCTACGCTCTTCACTCGATCTCTGCATTACGTAGTATACGGCTCCCATACTCGAGAGAGAGAGTGCAAGAGACAATTTTTATTGTCGGGTGAAAAAACGTAATCACATGGCATGACATGGCTTTTTCGTCGAGAACATCATTCTAGCACGATAGTCTAACTGAGGAAACAGTATACGTATATAATAGAGAAAAAAAAGAGGGACGTGCCTAAGTAACTGTAAATTTGTATAAGCCATATAATAAATTTTAAGAAAAGCATGACAACTCAAAAACGTTTGTATGTGACTAACGTGGGTATAAATACGTCTAAACAGAAACTTTATCAGTGAATCGAAAAGAAGCTTTACACTGGATTTTTCCATGATCGCTTAAAGACCCATTGTACCATAAATGTATCTACCATATGGTCATAGATACATTGTATCATTTTGCGTTAAATCTTTGAAACAAGGTAGCAAAGATACGGTAGAAGAGGGAGGAGAAGGGAGTAGGGATGGGAGGGGGTGGGGGGGGGGGGGGGGGTTTTGGAAGCTGGGGGGCCTTGTCTTGTAAGCTACTAAGCACCAAAAGCCGGAGTTATTTGACATAGCCTGGCACAGACACGTCAAGCGAACATAAAATTGTTATATTACTTTAACGTTTTGCATGGGTTTCCGTAGTGGCGCTTGACGTTTCCTTTTGTGGTCCTGGTCTCTGCTTCGTGTGTGACTGTTCGTGTTTGTTGTGTGTGTGCGGTGTTACATAAGGGTGGCGAAAAGAGACATTACAGTCGGAATTGAAATGTCACCAAGCGATATGGTGTTTTTTTGCGCAGCGTGTTTGTGTGTGTGTCACTGTGTGTGTGTAGTGTGTGTGTGTGTGTGTGTGTGTAGTGTGTGTGTTGGTGTGTCACTGTGTGTTTGTCACTGATGTGACGGTTTGTGTGTACGTGTGTGCGTGTGCGTGCGTGCGTTGCTGCGTGCGTATTTGTGTGTGTGTGTCACCTGAGTGTGTGTGTATTTGTGTGTGTGTGTGTGTCACTGTTGTGGTGTTGTTACAACAGGTGCAAAAATACACATTTACAGTCCGGAGTTAGTAATGTCACCAGGGAGTGGTTTGTTTTTAAAGCGACGTGTGTGTGTGTGTGTTGTGTAGTTATGTGAGGTGTGTGTGTGTGTGTGTGACGTGTGTGTGTGAGAGAGAAGAGGGTGGGGGAGACAAAGATGAAGGGAGAGAGAGAGACGAGAGGGGGGGCGGAGCAAGAGATAGAGAGAGAGAGAAGAGAGAGCGAGAGAGAGAGAGTAGAGAGAAGAGAGAGAGAGATTAGGCTTCTTATTGTGATACTTGAATCGTAAGACAAAATCGTGGGAACGTATTTTTGTTAATTACATGTAAACAGAGTCTCATAGCCTTGATATCACGTGTTATTCCTAGTGTTCTGTCGATAAATTACTTGAAACAGTGTGGAGCTCTGTAGGCCTAGTCAGAGGAAACGAATTAAACACATGGTGCTATCAGAATGACTTGTAACTGTAGCCTCATGTTTCTGTGTGTGTGTGTGTGTGTGATGTGTGTGTGTTGTGTGTGTGTGTGTGTGTCTGTGTGTGTGTTAGTGTGTGTGGTATTTTGTGTGTGAAGAGAGAGAGAGGCGGGAGAGAGAGATAGTTGTGTGTCTCTCATCTCGCCCACCTATGTCACGTAAATAAAGTGGGAAAAGTATTCATCTTAGATAGCGCTTTATGCAGTGCCAATGATTGCTTGCTTAATCTGAACGTTGTGTCGAATAAATATATTATTTATCTTATTAAACACACTCAACACACATAGAGATAATAAATAAAATAGATAACTATACTTACTATAAATATAAAATATATATAAGGAAATTCACGGAAAGGCCAGACACAAGTGACGTGAGGTCCAGATATAAAAATAATAGAGAGATAGAGAGGAGAGAGAGAGATAAGAGAGAGAGAGGCGAGGAGAGAGAGAGACACACACACACACATCACACACAGTCACCACACACCACACTAACACTCACAGTATTTTTGTGAACGCTTCAGTCTAACTGACAAAGAACTATGGAAGTGCACCAGAACAATGCGTCTGAATTGCCATTTCGTTATCCAAATGGTTAATTGGTAAATTGTAGTCACTAACCAAGTCTAAGGCTAGTAAAGGGCGCTTCCCAGCTTTACTTTATTTCCCGTTTTATCCTTCTGCTTATTCAAGAAGACTCAAATATACATATCTGGGCCGGATAGCCAGGTGGTTAGGAAATCACTTGCGGCTCGAGATTTTGACGGTTTCCGGTCAAACGCCGCCACGGAGTCGCCTTTTTTAAGGGAATTTTTTCACCCTGGATCTGACTCCACTCCCTTAAAAGTCATTCGGAGAGACTATAAACCTGAGGTCCCATGAGAGAAACTCATGCAGAACAGTTGCTTGGCGCAAGCATGGACAAAGTCCAGTTCTAACTAGCGTTTTAAGAAGAGTAGGACATTTCGCCGGTAGGAAGGATGAGCAGCGAAATTAAGAGAAACAAAAGACAAAAACGCATGTCACACAAGTTGTCGTGTTTATAACATTAGTCCCCAAAGTCTTAATGCGGCTTTACCTTAATTGTGGATAAAAATGGTCACACACTCAATCTCACCTTTGTGAACGCTTGGAGCTCCTAGCTCGAGGAGCGAGAAAAAAAAGAAAAAAAAGAGAGCATGAGTACACACATGACTTTCTTGTATAAAGTCGTTTCAAGTACCATCCTCAATTGTAGGCAGTCAAACTTAGACTTTAGGTGGATTTTTTCTCCATAGAGAAGTAAAGTGCCGAGTTTGTTATAGCCATAGATGCTTACCATAGCTTAAACAATCGCAAAATAACCTTAAAAAGATACCAGCATTTTAATTAATGTAGAACTTTGGCACATAACTTACTTGCAAGAAACTTATAAAGGAGTTTTGGACTGGGCCAAACGAGAGCGCTAGTGCGATCAGTGCTTGGAAGTGTAAGTTAGCAAATCCCAACTCAGTCCACACATACAGCGCGGCAACTGTCACAGAACAACTGTTTCACTTATGTAATTTTACACCCAAGGTACTAATGCCAGATCACTGTGGCGTTAAACATCTGTGTCAGATTATAATTTTGCAGAGATATGAAGGCGGTGATCTGTAGTTTTCGCCCAAAGCCAGGAAAGAGTACTTTTAATTTTTTCCCTTTGAAAAAAACGGGTACGGTTTCCCAAGACCCCCCTTAAAACTTTTTTCCCCCAACTATTAAAAGGCTCCCCGTAAACTGCTACAACCAAATCGTCAGGCTGTTTGCCTCGCTTCCGTCCTTGCCAGTTCCAGGGTTCGTGTCACATCCCACACCGAAGCAAAAGGCCCCAGAATATAGTGAGGGTCAGTCAAACAAGACACCGTCTCGCCCACTCTAGCGTCGATGGACGCTGCCATGGCGATTTATTCTGCCGTTTACACATAACAGCGATACTGCCGCCAAATGTCCCCAAGCCGTACAACTCACGATATCCATCTCCTATCTAACGTATCTAACAATGAAAAAAAAGGCACTTAAAACTACTCACTAATTCACAAAGCATATAGAGCAATTTCCTAAAATCACAACCTTCACATTGTATCGGCCCCCGGAGAGAGAGCGAGAGACAATTTTATGAGGGAAAAAGAAATTACACATATGGCTTTTTTGAACACATCTAGCCCTCACAAGAAACCTTATTATAAAGAAAAGAGGGAGTGCCTACGAACTGTATATGTAAAGCCATATAATATTTTTAAAAAATGCGACAACTCAACGTTGTATGGACACGTGGTATAAACGTCTAACGAAACTATCAGGAATGGAAAGAAAGTACATGGATTTTTCCATGACGCTTAAGGACCATGGGGCAAATGTCTACCATGGTCTAGAGATTATATTTTGGCTTTGAAAAGGTAGCAAAGATGGGAGGGGGGAAAGGGGGTGGGGGGGGGGGGGGGGGGGGGGGGGGGGGGGGGAGCTGGGGCCTGTCTGGTAAGCTGACTATGCACGAAAAAGCCGGAGTTATTTGACATAGCCTTGGCACAGACACTCAAGCGAACATAATTTTGTTTAATTACTTTTGCATGGGTTCGGTAGTGGCGCTTGACGTTTCCTTTTGTGGCCTGGTCTCTTGCTTCGTGTGTGTGTGTGTGTGTGTGTGTTGTGTGCGTTGTTACAAGGGTGCGAAAAGAGACATTACAGTCGGAATTGAAATGTCACCAGAGTAGGGTTTTTTTTGCGCGCGTGTTTGTGTGTGTGTCACTGTGTGTGTGTGTGTGTGGTGTGTGTGTGTGTGTGTGTCACTGTGTGTGTGTCACTATGTGTGTGTTTGTGTTACGTGTGTGCGTGTGCGTGCGTGCGTTGCGTGCGTGCGTATTTGTGTGGTGTGGTCACTGTTGTGTGTATTTGTGTGTGTGTGTGTGTCACTGTGTGTGTGTGTTGTTACAACGGTGCAAAAAGACACATTACAGTCGAGTTGTAATGTCACGGAGTAGTTTGTTTTAAAAACGTGTGTGTGTGTGTGTGTGTGTGTGTGTGTGTGTGTGTGTGTGTGTGTGTGTCGTGTGTGTGTGAGAGAGAGAGGGGGGGGGAGCAAGAGAGAGGGAGAGAGAGAGAGAGGGGGGGGAGCAAGAGAGAGAGAGAGAGAGAAGAGAGAGAGAGAGAAGAGAGAGAGAGAGAGAGAGAGAAGAGAGAGCTTCTTATGTGATACTTGAATCGTAAGACATAATCGTGGGAACGTATTTTTTGTTAATTACTTGTACACGATCTCATTAGCGCTTGATATCGTGTTTAGTCTGGTTATGTCGATATTTTACTTGAAACGTGTGGAGCTCTGTAGGCCTAGTGCAGAGGAAACGAAGAAACACATGGTGCTATCAGATGACTTGTCACTGTAACTCATGTTTTTTGTGTGTGTGTGTGTGTGTGTGTGTGTGTGTGTGTGTGTGTGTGTGTGTGTGTATGTGTGTGTTGTGATTTTAGAGAGAGAGAGAGCGAGAGAGAGAGGAGTGTGTGTCTCTCATCTCGCCCACCTATGTCACGTATATAAAGGGGGAAAATATGCCATCTTAGTAGCGCTTTACATGTGCCAAGTTGCGTTGCTAATCTGACGTTGTGTTTGAATATATATATATATATATATAAACACACACACACACACACACATATATATATATAATATATATATATATATATATATATATATATATAATATAATAAGGATTCATCGGAAAGGCAGACACACAGGCCAGATATAAAGAAAGAGAGAGAGAGAGAGAGAGAGAGAGAGAGAGAGAGAGAGAGAGAGAGAGAGAGAGAAGAGAGACCACACACACACACACACACACACACACACACACACACACACAGATTTTTGTGAAACCTCAGTCTCTGACATAAACTTGGCAAGTACACTCAAACAATGCTCTGATTGCCATTGCGTGATCCTAATGGTAATTGGTATATTGTAGTCACACCTAGTAAGTAGTAATGAGGCGCTTCCAAGCTTTACTTTTTTCCCGTTTTCTTCTGCTTTTCATAGAAACTCAAATATACATATCGGGGCCGGATAGCCTGGTGGTTAGAATACTGCGCTCGAGATTTGACGGTTTCAGGTCAAACCGCCACGGAGTCGCCTGTTTTAGGGAATTTTACCCTGGATTTGACTCCACTCCCCTAAAAGTCATTCGGAGGAGACTATAAACCGAGGTCCCATGTGAGAACGCATGCAGAACATCTTGCGCAAGCATGGAAAGCCTGTTCTACGTTTAAGAAGAGTAGGCCATTTCGCCGGTAGGAAAGGATGACAAAAATTAAAAAACAAAAGACAAAAACGCATGCACACAAGTGTCGTGTTTAGACATTATCCCCAAAGTCGGAATGCGGCTACCTTAATTGTGGATAAAAATGGTCACACACGCAAAATCTCACCTTTGGTGAACCTTGGAGCTCTAGCCGAGGAGCGAGAAAAAAAAGAAAAAAAAGAGAGCATGAGTACACACTGACGTTTTCTTGTATAGTCGTTTTCAAGTACCTCCTCATGTAGGCAGTCACACTTTGACTTTAGGGGATTTTTTCTCCATAGAAAGAAAGTGCAAGTTGTTATGCCTAGAGCTTACCATAGCTGAAGACAATCGCAAAATAACCTTAAAAAGATACCAGCATTTTAATGTAGACTTTGGCACTTAAATTACTTCAAAAACTGATAAAAGTTTTGGACTGGGCCAAACGAGACGCTAGGCGATCAGTGCTTGGAAGTGTAAGTAGCAAATCCCAACGCAGTCACCATCAAAGCAACTGTCACTGAACACTGTTTCATGATGTAACACCCAGAGGTACTAATGCCAGATCACTGTGGCGTTTAACATCTGTGTCAGATGATAATTTGCAGAGATATTGAAGGCGGTGATTGTAGTTTCGCCAAAGCCAGGATGAGTACCCGGCAACGGTGTCAGATCGATAAAAGCAACATCAGATGATCTCCAGCACGCATAGGGAATGCACGTAAAAAGAGGGAATGCATAAAATATCTGTTCCTTTATGGCCTTACATAAAGATACCGATATGCCTGTGTAATAGAGATACGGACAGACAAAGAACAGCATATAGATGGAGAAATTTAAGATGACAGATGGATGTTTTGTACCTTTTATCTACATCTAACTGTTGTCTTAATACATGCAAGGGTGTATAGCTATTTTTTTGGTGATATCTGCTGATCGTTGATTGTTTACTACAGTTTCTGTAGTTCCTTTTTGGTTGAGCAAATAACAAAAACAAAGAATAGAAAACAAAAAAACAAAACAAAAAAAAACAAACCCAACTTACGGTACCTCAAGCTGAAAGGTAGCATTGTTTAGAACAGTGGGAAACTATTCTGTGGAGAAAAGACGAAATATGACAACACTCCTCTATGCTGCCATATAGTTTATTTTGACATATGAAAGAAACAATCATAAAGTCTGTACCCTATGCTCGGGGGACCCAAATGAAAACAAACAAAATGGTGGGAATGAGGGCGTCATTATGTGTTTTATCATTGTGATTGTTTCTTTTTATGCGTGTTGTCATGGACATTTTTTCGTCTACTTTTAGTTTCTAAATTGTTCTGAATATCCGTTTAAAGGAGTCGAAAATGTGGTCGTCCTGCAAACCTAGTTTGCTTGTGATGTAGCTGGACTGTGACTAGGATGTATAGGCTTCTTGCAATAATTCATGGTCAACAGCAAGTACTCGTTCACTATTCAAGACCTACACCTATACACAGCACCTAAATGGTTTTTCTAGCTGTTGAGATACATGGTTAGTCGTAGGACGACGTTTAGGTGTCAGTGGTTTGATAACGAATGTGGCCAAAGTAAACCGGAAGAAGGGGTTTGGTAAGATGGCCCTTAGATGTCATATCGATAACAAAACAGGTTAACCAAACAGGAAGAAAGAGTATGGTGAGATAATCATCAGAAAAGTTGAACAAATTAAGATATCTCTCCTGCCTGTAAGGTACAGCATCTGTCAGTGCATGAAGCCAGAAATTGATGTTTCGAATCTATCTTATGCCTGAGCTTTTTCTACAAAATTCCACGAGTACAGTCCTTGAGATGCTGTTTACATGGTAGATTTTTTGAAGGGTATAGTAATCAGCTTGAAACTTCCATATTAAACATGTTAAAGATCTCATGACATAAACAGCTGTTCTTCAAAATCCTGCAGCCTCACAAACGTACTTTTGTAGGCAACCATTATAGTCTTAAAGAAAAGAATTGAGATGGTAAAGATGCATCTTGGCATCATGATTTTCCTGTGAAAATAAATGTGAATTTTACAAATGTTACCACTGATTTTGTAGTCCCTGAACATGTTGGTAGACATTACTCTCCAGGCTGGTCTGTCTTCAGCTTCTTACAGTAACACTGACATGTTAAAGTCGGTCCCCAGCATGCCTCGATGTTCTCTGTTCAACTCTTCCTCTGTCTGCTCCTGCGTGTTCCTTTCTTCAAGTATCCCCTGTAGGACAGTTTTGCCAAGGGAGCTGTGACATGTGCGGTAACCAGCCATGTCAACTGATCTTTCCCCACACTGACTCGTTGGTCCTGTGGTCCTGCCAACAGATGTGAAGAAGCCTTCGAAAGGTTCATTTTCAAAGGTTTGAATTTTCTTCTCCTGTTCTACTGGCAAGAGGATGGAAATGACGAAAACTCAAAACAGCTTCGATTTTGTTGAAAAGCTTATCTCTTGGCTCTTCCAAATCCTGGTAAACTTTGCCATGGTGAAGGTCATAGGGGCATGTCTAATCTTCACTTCAACCGAGGAAAGGGCAATTTTGGGTCAGTGTAGATAACGAAGATAGCTAAAGGAGACGTCTAACAGGCCTATATCAATGGATAAAACCAAACCATGGTGAATGATTTAGTCTGTGACGATTGTATAATCATGTTTACACTAATTAATCAGTGGAAAGGAGGCGGGATAGCGTCGAACCGGAGATCTGATGGTGAGTTAGGGCGAAGGTTCAAGTCTTCACTGAGGTCTCTGATCAGGAGAATTTTCATCCCTTGGAATTAAGCATTGGTATACTGACTTCATTCCTGACCTCGGATAGTCATTGGATCAGACCATAACCCCAAAAGTCCTAATGGAAACAAAACACCACGTGTACAAATTAAAAACCTTCGTCCATCTTCCTCAGAAGAGTAAGCCAGTTATGGCCAGGGACAGAATGACACAAATTAATATTCCTAGTTGAGAGAGAGAGAGAGAGAGAGAGAGAGAGAGAGAGAGAGAGAGAGCTTCATCAGATTCAACTTGCCCAAGACAGGCTGTGTGAAAAACTTCAGTGCAGTCCCCTAAAGACACCTCAAATAATTAGCCTAAGTGAGAAGTTAAGTCAAAACAATCAGCTGATAGATCCATACAACCATTACAAACATGTCAGATGAATCTATCCATTCCATTTTTTGCTGCGAACGTCCTCAAGGCATGAGCATAGGACAGCGTGGGATAGCCTTGTTCTATGCAAACATTCGGAGAAAATGATCCAAGATATATACAATATGCCCCGCGCTGTCATTTGACGGATGCCCTCCAGTAGATTGCCCCCACCTTTCCAGCAAGGCAGCCCACAATCCAGGTCACGTGATCCCAGTCACGTCGCCTGTCCATGCAATCCCGGTAGGGCACGTGACCTACACGGGGGAGATAATAATTATTCTGACTGTATGATGAGGTGTCATCTCTTGAGTTGTTACTCTTTTCAACCCTTTATCTACCTGTCTTTACCTCCTGCACACTTCTCCCATTCGGTTATATGCTTGTCAGATGTGTGTGTGTGTGTGTGTGTGTGTGTGTGTGTGTGTGTGTGTGTGTATTTCATTTTGTTTCGAGCATAATAAATGAGCACTCATGTGTTGTTGTTTTTAGAGCCAGTCCCCGTGCGTGCGTTTGTGCGTGTGGTTGCGTGCGTGCGTGCGTGCGTGTGGGTGTGTAGTGAGAGAGAGTGGGAGGAATCAACGAAATAGGCCTTACAAAAAGACAAAAAATACAGGGAGAATGAGGAGAGAGAGAGAGAGAGAGAGAGAGAGAGAGAGAGAGAGAGACGAGAGAGAGACAGACAGACAGACAGACAGACAGACTCATAGTGGAAGATAGAGACAGACTCGGACAGAAAAGGGCAAGAGAAAAGATATGCAGATTGAAAAAAGGCATAGACAGAGAATACTGAGAGATAACGAGAGACTCCCCCCCCCAAAAAAAAAAAAAAAAAAAAAGACACCCCCCCCCCCCCCAACACACACACACACACACAAGCAGAGAAGAGACAGAGACATTATATACTAAGTTTGAAGCGGGGGGGGGGGGGGGGGGGGGGGGGGGGGGGGGGGGAGGGGGGGGGGGGGGGGGGGGGGGGGCGGGAGGAGAGAAGAACATGACAGCTGGTCGGAGATGGTGTGCGCTGATTGGTGAAAGGAAGAGGAAGTGGCGACAGACTGGAAACAGGTATGCAGGGATCAGAGAGACACCTAGGTCTAGCCTACCGTGTTTCGTGTGTCATACCTGGTGGCAGACTGCTTGTGCTGTGATATTCTTTCTCTCTAGTCGAAAAAGAACCGGAACAATTTAATGCAAGGAACAGATTGTATATAAGTACACACACACAGAGGTTGGGGGGGGGGGGGGGGGGGGGGGGGGGGGGGCGGGGGGGGGGGGGGGGGCGGAGGGAGAGGGAGACAGAGGAGGCACACACACAGAGGTTGACAAGAAGGCAGACACAGACAACACACACAAAACACACACACACCACACTCACTACACAAACACACACACTCTCACACACACACACACACACACACACATGCTGTGACCTCCTAGTGTATGCAAATGCAGAGCAAATGCAACTCTACTCTACTGCTATTGTCTGTAAACTTTGAATACCTTTACACACACATGCAGCACACAGAACACACACACACACACAACACACACACACACACACACACACACACACACACACACACACACACACACACACACACACACAGAACACACACACACACACACACACACACACACACACACACACACACAACACCTATGTCCTAGTGACAGAAAAACACAACCACGGAGATTTCAATGGCCAAGATCAACACGGCCAGTCTTAATTGATGAAACGTGCCACGCCTGCAGCTTCTGAAGCCTTTCCAGACGTCTGGAACAAAGCCCTGTAATGCAACCCATGTTCAGATGTGATGTGTGTATGTGTGTATGTGTGTGTGGTGGTGGTGGTGGTGGTGGTGTGTGGTGTTTGTGTTGTGTGTGTGTGTGTGTGTGTGTGTGTGTGTATTTGTGTGTTTTGTTGTTGTTTTGTTGTTGTTGTTGTTGTTTTTGGGGGGTGGCGTGTGTGTGTGTGTATTTTGTGTTTGTTGTTGTTGTTGGGTTGTTGTTGGGTTGTTGGGTTTTTGTTGTTGTTGTTGTTGTTGTTTTTTTGTTTTTTTTGTTTGGGGGGGGGGGGTGCGGCGCGCGCGCGCGTTGTGTGTGTGTAAGTGTGTTCGTGTTGCCTTTGTGTACACGTCAGCAGTTCTATGGTGTATGTAATAACAGGTGGTTTTCATTTCTTTGAGAAAAAAAGAATGGGGTAGGGGTGGCGTAGAGGGTGGGGGGGGGGGGGGGGGGGGGGGGGGGGGGGGGGGGGGGGGGGGGGGGGGGGGGGGGGGGGGAGGGAGGGGGGAGGAATAAGCATGTCCCTGAAACCTAGCACATACAGGCAGACAAACAGACGGACAGACAGACAGACAAACACACCCACATACACACACAGCGACTCACTCAGTAACACATACGTGTGTACAATATACAAAGACACAGACAGACAGTCAAATACACACACACGCGCACGCGTGCTCACATTTCACATATCCCCCCCCCCCCCCCCCCCACCCCCCCCCCCCCCCCCCCACACCACACACACACAGAAAAAACTCACATAAACAATCGTAAATGTACAATAAACACACACACACACACACACACACACACACACACACACACACACACACACACACACACACACAACTCTCTTTTCTCTCTCTCTCTCTCTGGTACAGAGTTAATCACATTCATGCAAACATAATCATGGTGGAATGCTTACGCACGCTCTCACACACGTGCACATAGACACAGGCACACACACATACACACACATAGAGTTCTTCACGTAGATCTACATGCAAACATAATCATGCTGGAATGCTTGCGCAGGTACGCACCTCCCCCCCCCCCCCTTTCACACACAGACATAGACAAACACACACCACCACCACCACCACCACCACCAGCAACAACAACAACAACATTCACACACACACACACACACACACACACACACACACACACACACACACACACACACACACTGGTAATTGGCACAGGGACAAAAGATGAATCAGACTGACACTGCAGTAAGTATGTGTGTGTGTGTGTGTGCACGCATGCTTGAGTGCCTTGCCTTGCAAGCTAGCAAGCAAGCAAGCAATCGACGTGTGATGTGGGCTTTTGAGTGTTGAGTGAATCAGAGCAAGGTCGTCATGTTATGTTCTGTTCTGTTGGCTTGACAATACATCGGCCACTGCTGGCTGGGTGTGGTCCGTCAATGTGTGTGTGTGTGTGTGTGTGTGTGTCTGTCTGTCTGTCTGTGTCTATGTGTATTGTACACACGTACGTGTTCCTGTGTGAGTCGTGTGTTGAGTGTGTATGTGTGTGTGGGGGGGGGGGGGGGGGGGGGGGGGACAATGACAATGACAACAACACATTCTTTTATTTCGAGGATAATGAATAAGCACCCATGTGCTTTTTTACATCCAGTCCCTGCCCTTAGGGATACATCATAATAATAAAATAAGCCAGAGAGAGAGAGAGAGAGAGAGAGAGGGGGGGGGGGGGGGGGGGGGGGGAGGGGAGAAAGAGAGAGTGAGTATAAAGTAACCCAAACATTCAGTAGAATTTCTTTATGATATGAAAGTGTGCACATTCCTGGAAATTGTACAATGGGCATTGTTTTTCAACCACTCACACACACACACACACACGCGCGCACACACACACTCTCTCTCTCTCTCTCTCCCCCTCCCTCCCTCTCACGCACGCACGCACACACACATGTTGCAAACCAAATTGTGGCACACACCTGCACTCACGCATCGTCCTTAGTGTGAAGTAAACCCCCTCACACACACACACACACTGTGCCTGTAAGTGTCACACACGCACAAACACACACACACACAGTGTGTACTGTAAGTGGAGAGAGTTGAGCTGTGGGAGGAGGTTGGGGGAGGAGGTGAATCTCAGTCTTTCTAGTTTCTTTTGTTGTTATCATGTTGTGTGGGTGGGTTTTCTTTTTCTTTTTGTCGTTCGTCTCCCCCCCCCCCCCCCCCCCCCCACACACACACACACACACGACACGCACTTTTAATTCCTCGTTCGTCCTTAACAGTGACCTGACCTCATAATTATCAGATGTCACACGGTCACCACACATGCGTAGTGAAAGTAAGTCACGGGAGGTCACGCTGGGTGACATTTTACTGTACAGGTTCGTCTAGCGTGAATACCTAAATGAAGCGCCTGACAGTAGTTGTTCACTGTTTGACTTGACTCGGAAAGTAATCACTCCTACACATCGCAATACCGCAATACTGTCTGAAGGGAGAGATGAGGGGGTGGGGGTGGGGGTGGGGCAATCCTATGGTCGTTGGGGGAAAAGGGGAGGGGGGGGGGGGGGGCATGTGCTTGTATGGTCGTGTTTGTATGGTGTGTCACCGTTGCGTTAAATGAATGTTTGCTCTAGTGTGAATCAGACGAATTTGCAAAGCATTAATAAGCTGCCGAATTAGTATGTCCACACTATTTTTGCTGTTGAAATTGTTGTAAGAGAACATGTTATATGATGAAACATGTAGACTTTTTTAAATAGTTTTTTTTAAATAAAAAAAAATCGTGTGACAAAACAGAATCTTTTTTCTCCCCTCTTTTTAAGGGGTCGGCCCGCTATTGCACGGCCCGATATTGCGGGGGCCCGCTATTGCGCGACAGTGTAGACGCAGCCTGGGGAATACTGTACTGACAATAATATGCGATGCAGCCTAAGGTATACGTACGATGCAGTAAGGCTGCAACGTATATTATACCTTAGGCGACACTGAAGTTTTATACTTTAGGCTGCTAATCTTCATGGCAAAGACAATTCATATTTTTAAACAATAAAGGGAAATAAAGAGGTGTCACAGTTTTTTTATTCCACAAAATCACTTTTGCAATCCCAACCATTCAAAGCATCGAGCTCAAAACCACTACCTTATAAACAAATCTCAGGTGGTCATAATATGATACCAACAAAATAAACTGGCAAAGGAAATGTTGATATTGCATTCATTCGAATCTTGAAAATAAATTCAAAACATAACACGGCATCCTGAAATCATCTTTCGTCTTCTCAATAAAAAAAATAACTTAAGTAACTTGGAAGAACAAAATTAATACATGAGGAAATGCCAGTCATTTTTCGCATTTTCCGAAAACCTGGACAAAATGAACTTTTCCGCTTCTTCGTTCGCGCAATAGCGGGCCCGTGCAATAGCGGGCCCGCCCCCTTTTTAAGAAGGGAAAACAATACTGTACTACTTTTGTTGTGTGCTGTCATGCTCATTTTGGATGAAAAATGACTGAAAGGTTTCAATGATATAAATCCTTCAAGATTTAGATCTGGTTTGGTGTGTGTGTGTGTGCCCAATCGGTTTTTAGTACCACGGCCTGAACTGACGTAGCCTAACGACAATCAATAGTTCCTCTTTGTGCCGACATTACACGTGTGTATGGCTTTACCCTGTCCTTCCCAACTGGATCTGCCACTAGCACCTAAGGTGCATGTATCAAAATCTTGTTTTATTTTAAAACACTGCAGAGATTTTTTTTTCATGGGGACAAAATCCCAAAAGTTTATTTGCAAGTATGGTCTCCCCCCCCCCCCCCCCCCCCCCCCCCCCCTCTCTTACACATACACTTTTTCTTCTGTCCTCAATCTGTTATTTTTCGTTTCTGGCCATCAATTCTCTCAAAAGTCAGGACTCCAACCAGGAATCCTGTATGTCTCAGTCACTTCAGCCCATCAATCTCTCAAAGTCAGGACTCAACCAGGAATCCTGTATGTCTCAGATACACTATCAGCAATGAACTAGAGCTAGTAGCCTATGCTACGCATAGAACTTGACACATCATAGCCTAGTACAAATTGACGTCATCGTGTCATACTCTGAAACATTTCAAGAGTAGCGCCCTGTTTTAATTACCCACAGTTCTGGTTTTGTCTTATGAGGAGTTGATGGCACACACCCACAGTTTGTCGATACTGAGGGATAATCATCTCTGGAGACTGGGAAGGATGCGGGAGGGGATGGGGGAAGGGTGGGGCAGGAGAGATCTGTTTAGTACTACACATCATTAGAACAGTGCCGTGAAAGCGGCAGTTCGTGTAATTTTGCTCTACGACGTGATTCTTCTTCCTCGAACGCTCAGACAGCAACTACTGTTGCCTCTCACAGGAGGGAAAATGCGTTGCACCGCCGTTATGCGCCTGACAAATCAGGCCCAGTGCATCCGACTTCGGCATGGGAGAGAATTGTTTAGTTTTGTTTGTTTGTTGGTTGGTTGGTTAGGGTTTTTTGTTGTTGTTTTTTTTTTGTTGGGGGGGGGGGGGGGGGGGGGGGGAGGAGAGAGAGAATTGTTATTTTATGTCTTTCTAGAAACAAAGGGCAGAATAGTGGACTAAGAAGGAAGAAAAGGAAAAAAAAAAGATGCTACAAGAAGAAAAGGAACAACAAGAGGGAATTCGGAGCACAGAATTTCCAGAAAGTCGAGATACTATTTATACTGACAGGCAGCCCCCCCCCCCCCCCCCCCCCCCCCCCTTGCATCCCCACAGGGAGGAACAACGCGATGAAAACGGGTAGTTTTGTTTATATCTTTGTGTTTGTTTGTTCTCTAGACTATCATGAGAAAGGCGTAGTGAAAAGGGGTAGTTTTGTTTGTATACATGTTTTCTTTTTTCCGTCTTTTGTTTTTGTTTTGTTTTGTTCTTTACAATGTCACGAGAACTACGCAACGTGTCTGAAGGCCTATGTTTCTTTTTGTTTGTTGTTTACCTTATCATGAGATCGACGCAGTGAAAATGGTTGCCTAGGGTTTTCTATGTTTTTGTTCTTAAAATATCAGGAGAACTACTGCAGTGAAAACGGTAGTTTTGTTTGTGTGTTTGCTTTTGTTTGTTTTACACTATATCGTCAGACAGACGTGGGGAAAATGATCGTTTTGTTCATGTGTTTGCTTTTGTTTGACTTTAGTTTTTGGAGAGGGGGAGGGGGGGAAGCTGTCTTGAACTGCCAAATCCGTTGCAACATTTGAGAACAACTCTGATACTCCTTCTCCATATATCGGCCATATTACTGGTTGTATCAAGGATCATTTTATTGCCTCAAGCAAAACAGTCAAGGATCGGGGACATGTAAAATATTTACCACATGTGAAATGAGGGGATGGGGGTACTTTTCCTTTTTTTCTTTCTCCTCCCACTAAAAAAAAGAAAAGTATGTTCATAATCCCACTTAACCGCGAAACAGTTTAAGGACTTCAGTGAATTTACAGTATGGAGACTGCTATATTTAAGAGTATGTACACACCTACCACTGGCTCTGACTGTTTTTGACAGTTGTCAACAAGAATGGTGGTGATGATGGAAGTAAAAGAACTAATAGAAGTAGTAAAGGTAGAAGAAGTAGTAGCAGTAGCAGCAGTAGAAGAAGTGATAATGGTAGAAGTAGTAGTAGAAGAAAAAGAAGAAGAAGAAGAAATAGTAGTAGTAGTAGTAGTAGTAGTAGTAGTAGTAGTAGTAGTAGTAGTAGTAGTTACATCAGCTGCAACCAGGAGGGTGAGAAAAAATACCCCTTTCTCAGCCTCTGGCCAGAGTAAACACAGTAGTAGTTACTGCTTTTGTTGTTGGTTGGTTTAATTTTTATTACTATTGTTGTTCGTGTTGGTGTTACACAGGAATGCATCTTGTGGCTTGGTTTGAATTTCAATAGTACTAAGGAACGTTCACCGAATAAAGCAATATCAAACAACAACAACAACAGCAGCAGCAGCAATAACAACAACAAAAGCAGTCTCCTCTTTCACATAACAGGTCTGGAACCTCAGCACCACCATTACCACTACCACCACTACTGGCATCAACGCCATCACCACCATCATCACTACAATTACCATCTCCCCCACTACTACTGCTGTATCTGCTGCTATCAAGGCTGCTATTCTTAGTACTGCTGCTCAGTGATTGCCATGTTGCTGTTGTGGCTGTTGTTCTGTGTTATATAACAATCAAAATTATATTGTCATGTCTGTCTTGCTTCTGTTACAACTGTTAAAACCGATATTCATTGAGTTCGAATATAAATCTCATATACCCATTTAATCCATATCACCATAGTGCATTTGACATCAAGTTGTTTATGAAATACCCCCCCCCCCCCTCCCTCACACACACACACACACACACACACACACACACACACACACACACATACACACACGTTGTTTTGCCTTCATCTACTGGCATAGCATCAGCCGAAGTTTTGCTGGTGTGTGTGTGTGTGTGTGTGTAGTTAAAAATAAGCCCATCTGTGACTAATATTCTTTTCCGGGTGCCTGTACTGAGTTAGGCAGGTGACTCGGGTTCGGGAGCATTACAGAGAGAGAGAGAGAGAGAGAGAGAGAGAGAGGTATGAACTAGCAACAAAACCAGTGGAGCAACTTGACAAGCACTCACTAATCACCTAACACCACTGATGTGGAAGAACCACACACCTGAAGTGTAAGCTGGTGTGTGGTGTTTTGTAAATGCTTAGAAAAATCTGTCTCAAGGACATAATTATTATAATTATATATAAAAATCACAGCCTATTGGAAATCCGCTTACTTAATGCCCACTGTTAGGTTATGACTTTAATTCATCAGGCTCCCTGCCATCAGGTCAGCGATGTCGCCTAACGAACTCATACACGCACACACCAGTAGAAACGCGCACGTGCACATGCACAGGTATGCACGTTCATTCCTTTCTCATTTACATCCTCTGTGTGTCAAAGTCAAGTCAAACTTTTATTTTCAGATGGTACATTGAATAAGCAGTGTGTGTGTGTGTGTGTGTGTGTGTGTGTGTGGTGTGTGTGTGTGTGTGTACGCACACACACAGAAAGGAGGAGGTGGGCTTCCAAAGATGAATCAACACCTGAGGTCGTACTTCATTCAAACATTTTTCTTTTAATATAATGCCAAAGGAGGAAAAAACAACAACACCCAACTCTTTGATGCTGCCATGCAGTCCAGTGGGCTAACGTACATAGCTAAACATTATACTTGAGCATATTTACCTACGCCCTTGAAACTCCTTGGGAAGCATAGGCTAACCCATCAACAACAGACTTGCCGCTGTCCTTGAGTGCCTGCTTGTGCAGTGTGCATGGCCTCATAGCGTAGACAACCATTTCCCTGTTCGTCGTCTTCTTCAGGTTTGCATAGAGTTGGGACAGGGAGGGGGTGGGCCTGGATGGAAGGTGGTCATACTACTGCCTGACTGGAGCTTGTGATCCTCATCAGACCATGACTGCATGCTGGGTTTGCTGGTGCTATTGTATCACTACACCGGCCAAAACTGGTCTCCTATTTCAATGACAAATAAATCTACTTTGGTTTTTAACGTGTGCACAACCTGGCCCAGGCCAACAGCTTTGCCAGTTACCTATCACAGCATTTGACTTCAATCTTGTGGGTCCATGAAGTCGTGGGTTCAAATCCCGGCACCAGCGTCTGGTGAATTAAGGGTGGGGATTTCTACAATCACCCTGGTCAACGTAAAGTGCAGACATGAAAGTGCCTTAATTCCTTTCATATATATATATATATATACATTTAAAAGATCAAGTATGCATGTTAAAGATCCCGTAATTTATCTCAACGTTTGTTGAGTTTCGGAAACACGGACATAACCAGCATGCATCTTCCACAAAGAATAAGCTGTTCTGAATGTGTCGGCTGAGGCAAGTGGGAAGACCCGCACAGTTAAAGCATAGGAGAAGATCAGGCACTATGCACCCAATCTAGTAAGGTAACACGGAGAAGAGAAGAATAGAGTACCGTTTTTTCTTTCAATGTCCAGATGGTACCTATCCTTCCATTGCCTTTTTGCCCTAGTCACAAAGAGGAAGTTGGTAGGTTCAGTGCAAGGTATAAGAAGGTTGCAGTTCACAATGAGGAGCCAGTCAATGATTTATCTATCCTGTTGACTAAGCCTTTTGGGGGTACATTTATGTGATCAGTGATTATTGGAAGAGTGGCTTGTGCAGTTTTGTCCTGTTTCTATCACCCAAGCCTAGAGCGATGCTGGTCCTACTTTCGGTTTACTCACTTCTGGGAACCGATGATTGAATTCCTCCCCATTTAATTTTCGTTTCCTAACCAAAAATTTCTGACGTCAGTGATGTAGGTGTCCCAATGATGAACTGAAAGGAAACCACTGATTGAATGTTGTCCTACTCATTGCTGCTTCTAACTTGTCTTAAATAGAATCTTCAGTGATGCAGTCCTTCAAATGATGAACTGAAAAATAAGGACTAGTGGTGGCACAAGCCCAATTGTTACTTAACCGAAGTTGGTAGAACCTGAAGTATCACTACATAATAAAGAACATACAGTTGTCA
>CM054135.1:54437218-54447218 GCA_028751875.1 Rapana venosa
GTGCAGAAGTTTCTATGAATACGTTTATTTAGTGTATGTATGTATATATATATATATATATATATATATATATATATATATATATATATATATTAAATAAACGTATTCATAGAATCTTCTGCACAAAAAATGGCACCAGTAGTATAGTGTGTGTGTGTGTAGGTGGGGGGGGGGGGGGGGGGGGGGGGAGGAGGAGAGAGAGAGAGCATGCTTGAGAGCCGACAGTAGAAGGAGGATAGGGCTAGGGGGGAGGGGGAGTGGATAGGTCAGGAGGGGGGGGGGGGGGATATGTGAGACAGATGGCTCAGAGAGAGAGAGAGGGAGAGAGAGAGAGAGAGCGCTAATGCGAAATGATTTAATATGGTAGGTTTTAAACCCTTTCATATGGGGACAGTGGGTCGGGGACATCACAAACAATCCAGACACATTTCAAATACGTAATGCAACACAATGTTCATCATAAAATGGTCACCACTTCTTGGAATGATTTATAACATACATTTCCTATTCAGTACAGGCCTGACCTACTGACAGTCACACCACCGTTTCAGAAAAGGGACAGGGAAGATAGTTTATGCGGAGACAAACAGACAACCGATAGACACACAGACAGATCGACAAAAGAGCAGCTGTGGAGAGAAGTCGGTGCTGATATTCTTCCTTAGTCATGTTCCTCTAGTAGCCGGCCTACTACTGTTCATTTGCTGCTGTATGCTTGCTTTCCCTTCTGACTGCATACAGTTCACAGCTTGTCTCAACCATAGCACATGCTGGGGTCAACATGCCCCTACTATACGTCAGGCGTGCAGGAAAACCGGGGCAGAATGTGCGGCATGGGCGGGATCAATGCCAGAAAGCCGTCAGGTATCTACGTGCCGCCATATAGGCCTAGCCTCTCCAGCCACCCTTGGCAAACACTGGTTGCAATATTAATAATGATAGTTGTAGAAGGAGTAGTAATAGTAGTAGTGATGATAACAACAGTGGTGACGATGATAATAACAACGAGAAGAATAGGTAGAATAAGAAGAAGAACAAGAAGAAAAAGAACGGTTCTGCTTTATTTATAGAATGCCTTTCAGTACAAGCAGTAGCAGGCTAGAGTAGACTCGGCCAAAGCGCTTGTTAACAGTAATAAGCATGGAGCTGAGGTATAACGCACATACATACGCACGCATTCATGCGCGCGTGCGTGCACACACACACACACGTGCACGCGCGTACACACACACACACACACACACACCATTTCTCGGATCAATTCCCGACCACTGCAATGTGGGCCTACAAGGCGATTGACTCTCCACGCTGTTGCCGCTTTCATGGTTTTTTTACTGACTGCGCAAAACCTCCTGTAGTAAGAACACAAGCTAACATAATAATATCACTTTCGATAATATTAATTCGATTAACACAGTAACCCCCCCCCCCCCCCCCCCCCCTCTTACACCCACACACACACACACATTCTGCTGCCCACACTTCGACCCTCATCCCCAACAGCCGGCACTCACACAATAGTTGGTTGAATTAATGCATCGACCTATAATATATAGACCATACATATCACGAGAGCAGAGCAGGATATATGTACACAGTATTGAACATCAGACATAGCCTACGGAGCATGTCAACCTGTGAACAAAATGTGCTGGATCAGCAAACAGTTCGTTCAGCGGTTCATTAAGAGATTTGCTGATGATCTGTGAATTAAGAAGATTAGGCTGGTTTATATGGCCACGTTACGAAGTCCAATGGCCGTACTAACAATTTTCTATGGAGCTATTGAAGGAAGACGTTGCGTGTTCCCAACCTAATACCACTAATAGCCTGGGGGTCACCCAGAACATGCACTCTAACTCATTCATTCCTCTTAGGAATCACCGTGAGATTGAAAGTACACACTGGATGAGAAGTTTGTGTCTATGATTGTTTTCAAGTACCTCGACAAATAGGCAGCTCCGACTTCAGATGATTTTTCTTCTTTTTTATGGACAGTGCAGGTTATTAAGCTAAGAGCTTATCGTGGCTGAAGACAATCTCAACACAGCATTTAAAAACATGCCAACATTTTAATGTAGGCCTTTGCACCCCCCAAAAATTGTACATTACATCAATCACTGGTAAAGCCTTTGGCCTGGGCCAAGAAGGAAATGGAGGGGTAGGCGGGAAACAAAAAAAAATTGTCCGTCATATGAGCGAAAATGCGTTGTGCTGCCGTTAAGCGCCTGACAAGTCAGGCCCAGCAATCTGACATCAGCGTGAGAGAGAATTGTTATATTTTAAGTCTTTCTGGAAAAGGAGCAGAAGTTTGGGCCAAGAAGGCAGAAATTAGACGAGAAAGAGATGACAGAAAGAAAAGGAACAAGGCAGAAACAAAGAGAGGGATAGAAAAGGAGGAGCACAGAATCTCCAGAAGGTGGGGACACTGCTTATACTGACAGGCTCACGGCATTCCCAAAGGGGGCGGGGATGTTTATAGTGTCATCCAAAGGACTTTTTGGGGAGTGGGGTCAGTAGTGTTGTTAACTCCAGGGGGAAAATCCCCCTGCACGGGCGTTTCGGTGGTGGTTCAAACCCGGCTCCATCCCAGGCTGCCAATTCTCAAGCACAGTGCTCTAACCACTAGGCTTCTCTCCCCTTCCGATCTCCCATCTCAATAACCCTGATAACAAGTTAACAGACAAACGTACCACTAATAACATAACACCATTAACAGCATAACAAGAACAAGTTTTGGTCTCCAAAGGACCTGATAACAAGCTAATAGACAAGACCATCGATCAACTTCTGTCAAGGGCTTTTCAGTTGAGTCGATAATTGATACACGATAGTAGACTATCTTTGTGTGATTATGCGTGTATTTTTACACATTCAGCAGTATCCATTTGACCATTATCTGGTCATATGAGGACTAGCCTGCTTAAATACGAGAAAGATTACACGATGATAACCTGTATTTGCAAGGGCAACAGATAAATCATTCTGTTTACATCCACCCCTACCCTGAAGTCATTCTGTTTACATCCACCCCTACCCTGTATTGGGGATTATAGTGATTACAATAACAGTGGAGAGAAAGAGAGAATAATATTTATAACTTTATTGTTATTACTTTGTTATAAATATTTTGTATAGAAAAAGAGATGGGATGAAAAACTTGTATGAAAAAGTAGTAGCCTATTTCAAGGAGAACAGGTGTGCACGCATGTGTGTGTGTGTGTGTGTGTGTGTGTGCAGTACACAAATACGATACGAGAGTCTAGGGTACAGTGTGTGTTTGGAAGTATATGGTGTGTAAAGTTGGAAGAGTGTCTGGGCTTAGACACAGTGGTTGTCATGTAATCAGCAGTGAATAACAGACATTACCAATGCACAACCTGTCACCAGAGGGTATTCAGTAATAAGTGCCGACCTGGGCTTTGCAGCTCCCTGATTTGATCTATAGTTGATGCAGTTGCCCTGGCCTCCATGGCTTTTCTATTCTTTATATTCACCATCAAAACTGTATGCCTGCTATGTAAGGCCGCTGAAAAATAGATTCTACCCATCTGCTCGTATCATCACTCTGTGTGTGGTGTGTGGTGTGTGTGTGTTGATTTATGAAAATGGACTCTTTTGTTGGTTGATTGATTGGTTGATTCTGTTTTTTGTTTGTTTGTTTTGTTTGTTTGGTTTTTTAAAGATCGACTTTCAGTTTTTCCATTGTGCAACTACGAAGTGGTGAGATCACATTTGCAGGCTAAGGAGTTCTGAAGTGGAAATCTTTGCTTTTCTATTGCTACTGTGATGGCCAGGAGATTTCTGTTTCTTAGTTCTTGGTTAATTGGCTGGATCACCGAGAGACTGATGGACTGGGTGACTGAATGGTCCCTGTGCCAGCCTTTTTCGGGGTATGTCCCTGAATGATGGAGAGCAGATCTTTTACGTCCAACTGGTTTTTCTTTTTCATTTTAGCTTATATCATAGCTCCCATACAGCCAAGTCAGTATGTTTTCAAGCTGGCCGTAGCTGATATATCCGAGTGTCATAAACGATTAGAAAACCAGAACAATAGTTATGATGTGCTCAGATCCGTAGACCACTTCATTGGACTGGTCACAGAGATAAATTCTGACAACATACACTGTTGTCTACAGTAGTAGTAGTAGTAGTAGTAGCAGCAGCAGCAGCAGCAGCAGCAGCAGCAGCAGCAGCAGTGGCATTAGTAGTCTTCGCTGTAGGGGTCGAAGTAGTCGTAGTAGTAGCAGTGGAAGACGTAGCCTACTAGTTGTAACAGTAGTAGCAGCAGCAACAGCAAAGGTTAGAACAATAGCAGAAGCAACAGTAGCTGTAAAGATATTGTCAACAGTTGCTACCAAAACAACAATAACAACAACAACAAACCCAATCAAAAACATACACAAAAAGACATAAAACTGGACAAAAAAACTTACAAAAGTATGTTTATTTCTGTTGAAGCCAGATAACAAAATGTTATCTCTGTCTCTCCCTCTCACATACACATAATAAACGTAGGCGCGCGTGCACGCACGCACCCACGCACGCGCGCGCGCGCGCACACACACACACACACACACGCACGCACGCACGCACGCACGCAGAGTCACTGGCAAGTGCCAGTGAGGTTTACTACCAACAAAAAACAAAAAGAAGCCATAGCAGTAATGAGATCGGTGCTAAATGCAGGGAGTGAAGTACAAATATATCTGACCGAACACAAGATACAACAGTCACACGGATTTTTGTGTGCACACAGAGTACACTGGCCTGATGATAATGCAGTGTGATTCTTTTGTCACTGATACTGATGAAGGTATTAGTCCTTCACAAAGGTAATACCCATTATGTCAAAGGCTGACCTGTCTGATAATATCGCAAGGGGGCGGTTGAATCTGTTTAGCACTTTAGTCTGGTTGGTTCTTTCTGTTTGTATTTGTGCCGGCTGTGTGTGTTTGTGTGTGTGTTTGTGTGTGTGTGTGTGTGTGTGTGTGTGTTGTGTGTGTGTGTGTGTGTGTGTTTATTGTTTTTATGTAAGTGGTAAGAAGGAAGGTGGTCGGACGGTTTAGATGTTCAACTGCCTAACAAGTAAACCCGTAAGGTTCTGGGTTCAATTCACAGCCTTGCTCTTTCTTTCCTGTTTGACGGGAAAATCGAACTGAATGTCAAGTCTTTCGGAGGAGACTTTAAACCAGTCAGACCTGTGTGCTTACGGACTTGTGCATGTCAAAAGAACCCACGACAGTTGAAAATGGGGAAGAGCAGGGAGGTGTCTCCCGACTGTCCTGGCAAAATTAGCAGGTTCAATTCCCAACTGTATCCCCAGAGTCGGAATGCGGCTACCTTAATGGTGGATTAAAAACCGTTGCACAGGGACTGAAATCCATGAGAGTCGGGGGCTTTTTATTTGACTCCAGCTGGTTCCACCCAGACTGAAATCAGTGGTGTGGAAACAACAGCAGAAAACGTCACAGAAGACAAGGCAGTGAAAAAAGAACCCCTTCAAACAAACAGAAATAAACAACAAAAAATATCCCCCCCAAACAAACAGAAACCAAAAACAAAACAAAAAAAGAGGAAAGAAGCAGGACTATAATAACTTATATTTTTACGAAGATACCGAAGACCTCCAGGAGTATTGTTGCCTGTGCGCACAAACACACACACTACAACGCACACTCCCTAATCCTCTTTTCCTCCTCATATCTAACCCCCCCCCCCCTCCCCCCCCCGGCCCTTCCCCCCTCCCCCCATGCTCTCTCTCTCTTTCTCTCTCCCTATCTCTATCTCTCTCCACCATTGGGAGAGGGAGAGAGAGAGAGAGAGAGAGAGAGAGAGAGAGAGAGAGAGAGAGGAGGAGAGAGAGAGAGAGAGAGAGAGATTATCGCATTGCTACCTTCTACAAGTCGGAAATAAATGATCAACTCCTGTGCCAGTGGAGAATTAGTGTTATCAGCGGTTCGTCCATATTTGTTTCCATTTATTATGAGGTATTTTGTGATGACCGACCATTTTGTGAAGGTTCCTGTAACTGATTTTAACCGAACAATCCCCTGCTTTCAGTGCGCACGAGAGACAGACAGTAGACACATACAGACAGACAGACAGACAGACAGACAACAACAGAACACACACCCCACACACACACACACACACACACACACACACACCACACACAACACACAAAAACACACACACACCACACCCCACACCACACACGCAAACAACGAGGGAGGGACAAAGAAAGAAAGAGGGTGGCTGAGAAACAGAGATAAGTAGATACAGACAGACAGACAGAAAGACAGACAGACAGACAGACAGACAGACAGACAGACAGACAGACGGATAGATAGATAGATAGAATTCTAAGAACAGAATTTCCAGAATGTGGGGATGCTATTTATACTGACAGGCCCCAGGCATCCCCTCGGGGAATAAAAATATACAATTTCGGAGACAACTCTGAAAACATAATTAAAAAAACAACACCCCTCCAAACAAACAAACAAACAAACAAAAAACACAGTAAGAAAAGTGAGATCTTGATAGCTTGTAACACAATAGATATATGCAAAAAGTACGAGTGTATTTAAAGTTACAGCACACACTCTCAGTCTTTCCACTCATGAGGGAAACATTTTCTTCTTTTCATTTTATGGGGCAGAGTATTCTTATATCATCTATTTAATGTTGGATTTCATCCATTTAGTGCAGCCAGTTTTCTCAGGAAAAGACAGATTAGAGGGAACGTGTGGTTAATCCATATTCACTGGTCTCCATAGATGTTCAGTGCTTAATTTACAGAACTCAGGACATAGGCCTGACCCTTCGACAGGACATGTGAGGCATTGTCATCAGAGAAAGAGATGAATATTCCCAGCATAAAAATCACTGGTGATGGTTTTATAGCAAGTAGAAGTGTATATTATTGACTGATAAAACTCATTATCATACTGGATGGGAGACTAATAGAAACATATCTCTCTGTCTCTGTCTCTCTCTGTCTCTCTTCCTCTGTCTCTCCCTGTCTCTCTCTCTCTGTCTCTGTCTCTCTCTCTCTCTCTGGGGGATGGGGTAGCCTGATGGTTAGAGTGATGTATTCGTGATCTGCTGACCCGGGTTCGATTCTCGTTTAAGAGGGTTTTTCCTCTCGAGTTAACATCAGTGCCCACTGGACTCTTCCCCAAAGTCTTTCGGATGACATTATAAACCAAGGTCCCGTGTGCGAACACACGCAGAACATCTTGTGTACACGTTAAAACTCGTTCCATTTTTCGGAAGAGTAGGCAATTGTGTGCTGGTGGGAAGGGATGACAAAATTAATTAAAGTGCATACACACGGGGACTGGATGAAAAAAAAGCACATGAGTGCTTATTCCATTATCCTCGAAATAAAAGAATAAAGAATCTCTCTCTCTCTCTCTCTCTCTCTCTCTTCTCTCTCATCTCTCTCTCTCTCTCTCTCTCTCTCTCTTCTCTTCTCTCTCTCTTCTCTCTTCCACAACATTTGGGAATATTGTGAGCCGAATATATTTACTGGCTTTACAGTTGTTTGTAAACCTGCAACTAAGTTTACTAAACAAGGAAGGCGTTCAGGTGGTTTGGTTTGTTTGATAAAAGATGAGTTCATGCCATTTGTAAAAATGATTGAAGTGACATATGTTAATTTTTGTGTATTTCTTATTGATAAACAACTGTTTGGTACTTTGAAAGATGTGCTTTATATGTGTGCTTACATTCCACCTGAGGGATCTCCGTTTTACGTTCATTTTGATATCGACAATGGGATACAGTTACTGGAAGAATGTCTGATTGATTGTTTACTGAAGTATGATGCTTATGTCATCCTGTGTGGAGATTTGAATTGTAGAACGGCTAATATTGGTCAAAATCACATGGGAAATTCTGTTCTTGACATGCAATGCGAAAGTCAGGCACTCAGTGCTGTTCGCTGTTCACAAGATTCTAAGTTAAATAATTATGGAAAACTGATATTGAATATGTGTACAACTTTAAGTCTGAGTATTTTAAATGGTGTATGTAACGGCGACCGTGAGGGTTGCTATACATACCTATCAGACTCTGGAAGTAGTGTAAATGATTATTTTTTATTTTCTGATGAATTGTTTTCTACTGTGTGTGACACGTGTGAATTGCTCATATCTGAACGAATAGACTCTGATCACATGCCTCTTACGCTTAATGTGAACTTTCCAAGCAATAACTTCTGTAATACTCGTGAATTAGTCAGTACACAAACATTCAAGAAAATGGTATGGAATAATGAGCATGCTACTGTCTTTAAAGATACTCTATGTTCAGATATAGTTCACGAAAAAATCAGTACAGCAATTGATTTGATTGACTTTGACATTAATGCTGCTTTAGATATGTTTAATGAATCTATAAAAGAGTGTGCCGAGTGTATGACGAAATGTGTGTCTGTAAATAACCATAAAAGATCAGGTGGTTGGTTTGACAATGAATGTTTTAACAACAGAAGACATGTGAGAAGATTATTGAAAAAATATCGACGTACTTTGGACGTACAAGTTCGTAATGAATATACAAGAGTTAGACGGGAATATAAATATCTGTTGAAAAGAAAAGAGAAAGAGTTTAATGCTCAATTGTTAGATAAACTTGTAAACTCTATACATGATCAAAGAGTATTTTGGGATACTATTCACAAGGCTTCTATTAAAAAGAATTTGCCTAAAAATAACATCAGTCTTGACAGCTGGTTTCAGCATTTTAAATCATTGCTAGACAAGGAAGTAAGCAATGAAAATGTAATTGAGGATACACGTATTGAAAGTAACGGTTGTTTTAATCGTCCAATATCTAGAGAGGAAGTACTGTTCGCAGTAAGAAAACTGAAAGACCGCAAGGCTTCTGGGCCTGATGGCATTGTTGGTGAAGTGTATAAAAACTACAATGAACAGGTTTTGCGGTTTTTCACAAAGGTCTTTAATGTTTTGTTTGACAATGGGTTATTTCCAGAAGCATGGACAGAATCAGTTGTGTTGCCACTTTATAAAAAAGGTGATACTAATAATCCTAATAACTATAGAGGTATTTACCTTAGCAATGTCAGTAGTAAATTGTTTAGCACAATTATTAATCGTAGAATACAAGAGTGGGTAAAAGAAAATGATATTACAGGTGATTTTCAAGCTGGATTTAAAAAAGGATACTCAACAATAGATCATATGTTTACATTGTTAGCCCTAGTGCAGAAACAATTTTCCCTTAACCGTAAATTATATGTGGCTTTTATTGATTTCGAGAAAGCCTTTGATTCTATAAATAGAAGTTTGCTGTGGCCTATTTTATCTAAGAATGGTATAAATGGTAAATTACATTCATGTATTAAAGCCATGTATGAGCATGTAAAATGTAGAGTTAGGTGTGGTGCCGCTCTGACCGATGTTATTAACTGCACGGCAGGGGTGAAGCAAGGGGATGTATGCAGTCCAGTTTTGTTTTCTCTTTTTATAAACGAACTCGCAATAGAAATAATTGATAAAGGAAGACACGGTGCCACTATTCCTTGCAGTGCATTTGAACTGTTTATTCTGTTACTTGCAGATGACATTATTTTATTGTCAGAGACTGCTATAGGCTTGCAGGTTCAGTTGAATAATTTACAGCATGCTGCTGCCTCGCTCCAGTTGAAGGTTAACTTGAAGAAAAGCAACATCATTGTGTTTAGGAAAGGCGGTTTTTTGAGTGCTAGGGAGAGGTGGGTTTATGATAATAATGTAATGCCTGTTGTTAATGCATACAAGTATTTGGGAGTATTTTTTACAACTCGCCTTAGTTTTGTCTCAGCGTGTAAGGATCTGGCTAGCAGAGCAAAAAATGCTTTATTTTGTGTAATGAAAAGACTGTCCACACTTAACAACTCGTCGATAAAACTGTTTCTGAAGGTATTTGACTCTCAAATACAGCCTGTTGCACAGTACGGTTCCGAGTTGTGGGGATTGAATAAAGCTGC
>CM054135.1:54452218-54557218 GCA_028751875.1 Rapana venosa
TCATCAAAGACTATGTTAGTGAACTGACAGATAGATCTGTACAGAGAAAACTGGGGGATGTGTCGAATCAGGACCTTTGCTGGGTGCTGGTTTCTGAAGATATGCCTTCTACAGTGATCTGGGAAAGTGATGACATGATATTTCAACTTGACTGGACCCCTGAAAGTGACTTGCCAATGAATATCATTCGTTGGCCAAAAGGAACACCAAACACATGACCCAGGAAGAGCAGAAATTTATTCCAGGTTAAAGCTGTGGACACCTGCTGACCGCAAGAAGATCAAAGACAGGATCAGTGCTGGACTAGATAACTTGCATGTAGTTATGAACGCTGTCAGATTCATTCTGGGATAAACAGGACTGGGTCCTTGTGTTTTGACCAAGTATGGGTGTATCAGTCTGCATGTGAGTGAGGCAGAGGAGGAGGAGAAAGAATAGAGAGAGAGAGAGGGTGTGTGTGCGTGCATACATGCGTGCGTGTGTGTATGTGCCCAGGACAGCTTGACACAATGCCGCATATTTCAGGCGTTTCTGTGAAGGAAGCCCATGATCCATTGGGTCTGCAGGACTAAAGTGACATGGCAGCCTTGTCACGTGCTTGCTTGTTTATGATGATGTCAATTTGAAGTTTTGTTTATTGTACCCCCATCCCCACGCCTTGCCATTGCAATGGGCGAAAGCTTTATGCAAAAAAAAAAAAAAATCATCGAAATCTCTCTCTCTCTCTCTCTCTCTCTCTCTCTCTCTCTCTCTCTCTCTCTCTCTCTCTCTCTCTCTCTCTCTCTTTTGTGATCTGCTGACCAGGGTTTGAATCTCATTCAAGAGGATTTTTCCTCTCGAGTTAACATCAGTGCCCACTCCACTCCCCCCCCCCTCCCCACTCCCCATGAGACTATAAACCGAGGTCCTGTGTGCAAACGCAAAAACCCGTTCCGCTTTTCAGAAGAGTAGACCATTGTGTGCTGGTGAGAACGCATGACAAAATTTACAAAACTGCATACACACAGGGACTGGATGTAAAAAAGTACACGAGCACTTATTCCATTATCCTCGAAATAAAAGAATAGTAAAGGTAAAAGAGTCCCATACCCTATAAGGTCGTATGGGAGCAAGGCGTCAGAGACCTCACTTCTCTAGGGCCAGCATATTGAGGGCGGCGCCCATCTCCTCTCCCTCGCTGCTTTACCTTCCCTGACCCTAAAGAGGGCAGGTACCCATTTACATAAAAGAATACATAAATAAAATCTCTCTCTCTCTCTTTCTTTCTCTCTCTCTCTCTCTCTCTCTTCTCTCTCTCTCTTCTCTCTCTCTCTCTCTCTCTCTCTCTCTCTCTCTTTCTTTCTTTCTCTCTCTCTTTCTTTCTTTCTTTCTCTCTCAAGATTAAGACACAAAGAGACACACAAACCTCAGACAGCTTTCCTGAATTTGAATGTCTGTTTAATGTACAAACCGTGATCTTCTCGTCACTCATTTTTCCATGTTTTTGTTCTGACCCTTCACCTTCCTTTTAAAATGTCCTGTCACTTGGCCATTTTGGTTGACCAAATCACTGAAGCTTGTGTCAACATTCAAGCTGTATGACAGAAAGAAAAAAAGTTTGTATTGAGTAGGATTCTGGCATAATTTACGGCTCTAATGAGACGTGTAGCCTAGGCCCTATACTTGTGCTGTTGCAGGTAGATGCCCAATGATTTCCTGTCTGGCGACCTTGGAGACATCCCGAACTACTGGTTCTCTAATCTGTCAGATCCATAGCTGATAAAAAACGCACTTTTCATCAGTAAGCAGTGTTGACATGTGAGTATTTCTCAATCATTATGTCCTTCCTTTTGCTAAATTGTTGCTGTTCTACCTGTCAATGTAGTTCTGGGTGACATTTTGAGCATGTTTAATCGCTCCATTCAGTGACATTTTCTGGTCTTTTCAGTATTCACTTGTGTGGTTTTATTTGGGCAGTGAGCGGAAGCACTGAAACCCCCACCAAATACTATATGACGTCGCCACCCATTTTAAAGAATCCACTTTAGGAGCACAAACACATCCAACTTGTGACATGCATAGATCTCAGTACAACCTGGAGAGGAAGGGACTCACGTGCTTTTTTCATCCAGTCCCCATGTGTATGCAGTTTTGTAAATTTTGTCATCTTTTCCCACAGGCACACAATGGCCTACTTTTCGGAAAAGCCCAGCTGGTTTTAACGTGTGCGCAAGATGTTCTGCTGCGTTCGCACACGGGACATCGGTTTATAGTCTCATCCGAAGTACTTATGACGATAGTAGTAACTGACACAGGAGATATGTATGTACATGAAAAAAATCTGCATTAGAAGTCTAAGGGCTGGGCTAGAAACATGAACATTTCTATCTGGCTTTTCCTCAAGGATAACAAGGTAAAAATTGGAAAGGGTGTTTCAGCTGCTGCTGTGAAGTGACCAGTAAATGGGGGCTACATGAATGACCATCCTGTTTCTAGTCTTTATTTCACTACTTGCCCTACAACTGCTATTGCTACAGCTGCCTATCACATTGACACTGCCATTAGAAATTGTGTTCATTGTCCTATTCATTGAAATCAAGATGATAAACTGCAAAAAGTGGGAATATATATATATATATATATATATATATATATATAATATATATATATATATATATATATATATATATATTATATATATATATATATATATTATATATTATATATATATATATATATATTTAGGGGGGGGGGGATGTGGATGCATGCATGTACATGAGTATATGTATAATGGAAGCTGTGTATGATAAAATATTCATACTTAAAACTTAATTGCAGTTATTTTGTAAGTGGGGTCTATGCCTAAAAAACATTAAGATACCTTACTATGAAATGTTGAATGTCTATGTAGATGTGAAGCCATGATTACTGCTCAATAACTCGTTGCAACCTCAAGGCCATAGATATTCTAACTTTCCTTTCCCAAGCTGTTGAACGCCTATCACAACCCCCTAACCATTCTGACCCTTCTAAGCACTACAATACCGTCCTCAGCCAACTCCTTGATGAGCATGCTCCTCCTACTGACCATCTCCTGCCTGATAGGCCATGTGCACCATGGTACACCCATGACATCCTGGTTGCAAAACGCAAACGCCGGCAACTTGAGCGGAAATGGCGAAAAACAAAAACCGAAATAAACAAACAACTTCGTAAACAAATCAACAAAGCTAAAACCTTAATTCATTCAGCTAAAACAAAGTATTACTCTTCTCAAGTTCTTGATGCCACGTCTATGAAATCTCTCTTTTCCCTCACATCCATGTTTCTTGGATCTGAGAAGGCTAGTCCTCTGCCTTCTATTCAGGACCACTCTGAACTCCTTCTGTATTTTCTGCATTTTTCTCTGACAAAGTCCGCAACATTCACTCCAGTTTGGATCAGACTCTTTTCCAGCCTGCAACTTCTGATCCCCAATTCTCTGGTACTCCTCTCCTTTCCTTTCATCCTGCAAGCGAGAAAGAAATCGAGATAATTCTGAAAGGAATGACTATAAAATCATGTGATCTTGACCCCATACCTGCTTCTCTTTTTGCACAGTGCCTGCCACAACTTATTCCCACTATTACGAAAATAGTAAACTTATCTCTTGTCTCTGGAAATGTTCCTTCAGCTCTAAAAACTGCTATAGTCACACCTCTACTCAAAAAGCATGACCTTGACCCCAACATTCTGAAGAACTATAGACCTGTTTCCATCCTACCTTTTATCTCTAAAGTCCTTGAAAAAGTAGTTCTAAAACAGCTCAACCATTACCTTCTCTCCAACAGTCTCCTTCATGCATGTCTGCCTATCGTGTCAACCACAGCACTGAAACTACCCTTGCCCACACCTTAAACACACTTCTACCCGCTTCTGACTCAGGGAAAATCTCTCTTCTTACTCTACTCGACTTATCTGCAGCCTTTGACACTATTGACCACTCTATTCTTCTCTCCCGTCTTCAAAAAACATTTGGTGTTACTGGTACAGCCCTTACCTGGTTTAGTTCATCCTTACTGATACGATTCCAGACAGTCACAGTAAACAAGATTCAGGCAGTACTGCCAGATTGGATGTGGAGTTCCACAGGGATCTGTTCTGGGCCTGTTCTTTTCACCCTCTACACTGCTCCACTGTCACTATAATTAACCGCCATCGAATCAACCATCATTTTTATGCAGATGACTTCAGATTCTAAGCAGCGCACTCCTGAAATCTGCCTTCTCTCTTTACAAATATGGCCCATGCTTTCAAGATATCCAAAATTGGATGATACAGAACAAATTACAGCTAAATGCAGATAAAACGGAAACCATGCTTGTAGGGACCAAACACAAACTCTCTTCCATCACAACAGCTTCAATACAACTTGGCAATGCATCAGTCCCTTTATCCACTGCTGTGAAGTATCTAGGGGTCATTATTGACAACACAGTCTCTATGCAAAAATTCATCACCCAGACCTGCCAGTCCTGCTATCAATTAGTATTAGTGCAATTCAAAAGTACCTGTCCACAGATGCAACATCCAAACTTGTTGCGTCTCTCATTCTTTCACGTCTGGACTATTGCAATTCTCTGTTGGCTGGTCTGCCAGCATCATCAATCCAATCCCTTCAACGTATACAAAACTCTGCAGCTCGACTAATCCTCAGAAAGACCACAGAGAGTAAACAATAAGATCAGTACCCTCTGTTACAAATGTCTCCACAAAACAGCACCCGCCTACCTCTGTGAATGTCTTCACTTGTACACTCCTTCTCGTTCTCTCCACTCTGCTGCAGATACCTTATCCTTACGAATACCTAGATTCAACCAATCCACCATTGGCCATCGCTCTTTCTCAATTTCTGGTCCATTGATGTGGAATGATCTCCCTCTCTCTCTCCGCCAAAAGCCTTCTTATGACACTTTTAAATCCAGTCTCAAGACATATTTATTTCAAACCTAAGATTTTCCTCTCCTGCATCATCTCATAGTTTTTTCCTGCCTTCAACAGCCAAGATTCTATTGCCCTGCCAGGGTGTGTAACCTCTGTGTGTGTGTGTGTGTGTGTGTGTGTGTGCGTGCGTGGGTGCACCTTTGGACTTGGTGGAACTAATGCTTGCTACTGGTTGTATGACTGTGTAGGAATGAGTTGAGTGCAAGGGCTTTGATTTGTCTCTGCAAGATATAGCGCTATATAAATTCCATTTATTATTATTATTATAATAAAAAGAATGTTATTTTTGTCTCCAGTGTCTGGTAAATGTGTACTACTAGGCTACATGATGAAGATATGTAGAGTTGTGATTACTATTGTTTAAAATGTGTCATATTATTATTATTATTATCATTTTTATTTATTTATTTATCTATTCATTTTAGAAATGTTGCACCTGCCACAGTTTCTCTCTTTTATGAGACCATAAAGTTGTCTTGAATCTGTAATAAATTCCAGTTGTTTGCACAGGTTCAAGTGTGTATGTGCACACGCGCATGCATGTGTGTGTTTTGATCATGGCACTTTCTCTGTTAAATGCTGGTGTCAACTGTTTGAAACCAGATAAAACAGAAAAGAAATCTGGACAAACCAAATTAATATCAATGACAATGACAAATTCTTTTATTTCAAGGATAATGAATAAGCACTCATGTGCTTTTTTACATCCAGTCCCCGCCCCTAGGGATACATCTTAATAATAACCCAATACTTGTACTCTCACACAGTAGGAACAAAGGGAAATAACCCTTCACCCCCCCCCCCCCCCCCCCCCCCGAAAAAAATCCAACCCAACAAAAAAAAAACAAATAAAAGAAAACCCTAAAGACACCCCCATCCCCTAAAAAGCCCAATCAAAACAAACAAACAAACAAAAGAAAAAGAAAAAGCAAACCAACAAAAAGAAGAAAAAAAGAAAAAAAAGGAGAAAAATAAACAACAACAACAACAAGAATAACAACAAAACCAAGAAAAATAACAACAGCCAGACTTAATAAGTCATAAAAATAAACATCTACACATTGTCAAATGGTACACATACTTGTTACATATAACAATAAGATATTGAAATATGGCATTCATTAAAACTTAAGTATAGCTGACAAGCCCAATAAAGTAATGAAAATGTAAAGTATGAATCCTTTATCAGGATACACTATAACTATAAGCAAAACAATAAAAGGTGAGAGAGAGAGAGACAGAGACAGAGAGAATGTTTGTGTATGTTTCAGAGATAAAATCAAATATATAATTCTCAAAACAGTAGATGATCACCATCAACACTCATTTTTGATTATACTCGTTCAAATTATATGTCATGATAATGAAATAAACTAAATACCCATACACTCACACAATACAAACAAGAAACAAAAGAGAAGAAGAAATCCAAACCTATACAGTCACTGAGAGAGAGAATGTCTGTGTGGGGGTGGGGGTGGGTGTGTGTGTGTTTCAGGGATAATGTTAAATATATAATACTCAAGAGGGCACAGATCACCATCAACACTTTTTGATTATACTCATACAAATTGAATGTCTTGATGATAAAGTAAGCCCAATGTCCATACACTCACACAATAAAGAGGGGAAACCCCCCCAATAAAGTAATTAAAAAAAACATTTACTCATTGTAAGTAAGAGAGACAAGTTCTTTTATTACCAGGATAATGAATAAGTAGTCATGTGCTTTTTTACATCCAGTCCCTGCCCATAGGGACACATCTTAATTATTAACCCAATACTCATACTCTCAAACAGTAGAAGCAAAGGGAAAAAACTTTAAAAAAGAAAACAAAACACAACCTCCCAGACAAACAAAAAACAAAAGCTCCCCCCCAAAAAAACCCACACACAACAAAAACAACAAAAAAAACCCCAACCCCAAACAAACAAACAAAAAACAAGAAAAAACAACAAACAAACAAAAGAGAAAAAACAAACAATAACAACAACAACAAAAATACCCCCCCCCCCCCCCACACACACACACATACACACCAAAAACAAAAAACACATAAACCCAAACAAAATTGAAAAAAAAAAAACAAAAAACAGGACAACCCAAAACAACAACAACAAAGAGAGAGAGAGAGAGACAACAGAAAAACAAAAAAATCCTACCCCCCCCCCAAAAAAAAAAAAGCCAAAATTATAGTCATAAAATTGAACACCTTCATATTGTAAAGTGGTACACATAGTTGTTACACTAACAATACAATATTGAAATAGGACATTCACTGGATCTCAAGTACAGTCAACAAGCCCAAAATAATATTGAAAATAGAAAGTATGAATATGTCCTTCATTAGGATACACAACAACTATAGTTATGAGTAAATCAATAAAAGGAGAGAGAGAGAGAGAGAGAGAGAGAGAGAGAGAGAGAGAGAGAGAATGACAACAATGACAAATTCTTTTATTTCCAGGATAATGAATAAGCACCCATGTGCTTTTTTACATCCTGTCCCCGCCCTTAGGGATATATATGATAATAAAATAAAGACCATAGCAATACACTTACACAGTATAGGGAAAAAATATCAACACAAAAATCCCCACAAAAATCACCGAAGAGACAGAGAAAAAAAAAGTAGCAACAAGTAAGAAAGAAAGCAGAACAGAAAACACAGAAACAACCGAAAAAATAGCAAGAACCAAAAGCAGAACAAAAGCGGCAACAACAAGGGGAGAAGGGACAACCGAATAGTCCCCCATCAAAAAACAACAACCCCAAACCAAACAAAGCAAAACCTCCATAAAATAAAGGAGAACAAACCATGTAAATAGTTTCATTTGGGCTAACAGAAAGAAACGTCAAAAATTCTTTGTGCTTTTATGGGAGGCAACAGCAATAGTAAACAACATGAAACAAACATTGTAGAAGCAATTTGCATCCCCGTGCGCGCGCACACACACACACACCTACACACGCGCGCGCGCACGCGCACGCACTCACACCATGCATCAATGCCAACATTAAATCTTTATGAATATCACGTAGGCCTATAGTCAGAGAGAGAGAGAGAGAGAGAGAGAGTACTAAATATATAATTCTCAAACAGTACACGATCACCATCAACACTTAGTTTGATTATACACATATCAGATTTATCCAGTCTTTTTCAAGACGAAGATTAATCTTTTCCAACCAAACTTTATACTGTGTATATTTTAGTTTCACTTTGGCACATTCAGGCCAAACTGTCTCTGTGAAATCTCTCGAAACACCGCGTTAGCTCTAAACATATTATAGACCACGTGACTTAAGGAGCATGCGCAACTAAGGCATTTAACCAACACCGAAACCAGTCGCCTGCGAACGTAGAGTTATGGCTAACTTGGCCTGTTAGCTAGCTTTGTGTTTGCGCAAATAGTTTTTTTTCGGCAATAACAGTGAGTTTTAAACCGGTGCTATGTAGATCCGTTTCTATGAACAGTATAGCACATATTCTTTTCAAGCATATCCTGTGATACATGTGCAATTTTCTAGGGAAGGACGAAATCATCCAAAATCCACCAGAAACATCAGACGATCGAATTCCTTGTCAGGTAAGTCGATGTTTTTATTCTATAAAAAAAGGGGGGAGTGCATTACGGACACTTAGACAGTATTGTATAAAAATACCTGTTTTGTGCGTTAATATTAATTTGTTTTGTTGGAAATGCATTATTTTGAGCAATGTTTTGATGCAGCTTGTGTGACCTCGGGAGTCGGGACAGGCGATAGATTCGCATTTGAATGTTGATTAAGTGTTGAATCTCTGATGTGTACAAGTTATGTTTCTTTATCTTTTGAGAAACATGCGTTTTTTTTACGTATATAATTTTGAGATGAATAGTAGTAGAGTGGAGCATAAGACGTGTTTTTCTCTCGTGTGAGTGGAAAGACGCCATTTTACATGGCCGCCATGTTCCAACGGGAACCTCATGAAAATTCAAGATGGAAGCCGTATGCTTCTAAATACAGTGAATGACGACTTCAGGTTAAAATTATGCTTGGAACATTGGATGTCGGATTTTTCATTGCGAATTTGAAGCGGTTACAAGTTTTTTAAAAAGATGAATTCTTATTGTTGTTGTGTTTAATAAATATCTAAGTCTCATGGAGATTTCTGGTGTAGAGCAGATACAAAATCACAAGAAAACATTTGAAACTACCCTAGGCCTAATCTCACTCGGTAGGCTCGCTGGCCTTGTGTTGTCCTTTCCAGTGAAGGTTTGTGATGAATTTTTATAGGATAAAGTCGATGTTTATAGTGAATATGAGCAGGCCCATTTGCAACGTCAGAATGTGCATTGGTTGGTGAGCCATCTTCTTCAGTAACAAAATGTGGGTTTTAATCAGAAAGTGAAACAGGCCTACATAAAGATAAACATGAAAAAGGGATCACAAATTGTACTTGTTTACATAGAAACTGCTAGGTTTTGTTGTACTAGTAGTGGTAGTAGCCTGTACAAACTGGTGAAAATAATCTCTCTCACACAGTGAAACACACACTTTATTTATAATATACATACTACATACATTATATTATGCCTAATACTAGTATCTTTTGTCATTACTTTATTTATACATACATACATACATACATACATTATATTATGCCTAATACTAGTATCTTTTGTCATTTTCTCTGTTTTTATGGGTGTTTTTGTTTTTGTTTCCCACAGAAAAGTGCATACATAGATCTGCTAATGTTAATACTGTAATGGTGCAAAGATTTTTTTTTCACTTGTGCTTTTAGTATCATATGTGGTTCGTTTCTGATAATACAGAAGTAAAAAAAAATTTTTTTGGATATGCATAAAAGTCGTAATGATGCAGTTGAAGTCGAGTTAGAAGCGTTTGAAGACAGTAACTGAATCACATTTTCCTAGGGTGCATGGTACTATTGGTAGAGTTGCGCGGTGCTGCTGCTACCTACTTTCAGTAATGGTAATATTCCACAGACCTAAAAATGTGTGATTTCAGATTTTCACTTTTTTCCAGGAATGAAAATGTTCACTTTCACCCATGCCTACAAAACTTGACAAATATAGAATTAGATCAAGATTCAGCTTCAGGGACAATCACATTTTGCATTTTATAAAGCTGCTATTAAAAACTGATGAGAAATTAATGGAGTTTATGATATATTTCTCTTTGCTCAGGAATGTTGCTAGCTATTAGTATTTTAGGCCATTGATTTGGATGAAAGTTCTGGTCAGTTTTAGAATTCCAAGTTCATTTGTTTTTTCTTTGAGTAGGTAGCGGCAGCCCCAGGCGAATTCTGTCATCACTGCTGAAAAGTGGCAAATTTTCAGTCTTTTCACTTCCTTATTACTCCGCTTCTGTTTTACTGATTAAAAAACACTGTATATCCGAAAAAAGTTCAATCTTTCTTCTTTTCATTGAATGCATTTTTATTTCTGTGGCTTGTGTATCGTCAATACGCAAAGCGTGTGAATGAGGTGTGCGTTCCGCTAAAAATCGCTGCTAAAAATCGCTGCGTGGCCGCCATTTTCGGGCACATGGACAAGTCTTCAAAGAGACATGACCACTTTGAATCCGATGCGTATTCGCGACAGACAACTATTGTCACTATATTTGGTATCATTGTGTTCAGATTTTATTGTAGAATACCAAGATGGGTGAAAGTTTTTTCATAACTGGCTAATTTTCGCGAAAAAACGGATTTTTGGCGGTACAACGATCTCTGACGGCGAACTACCGAAGAACCTGTAGCTTAAAATAGCCAATACTCAAGGTGAAAATCAAACTAGACGACCCTATTTGTACTAATTTGGGAATGGGTTAATGTATTCATGGACTGTCGTCCACCCGCAAACCAATAAAAGCAAAGTGTTCAAACTGCGGAAAGTTCGTTAACGCAAGGGCAAGGACAAACGGACATCGTGAACCGATCTTGTCAAGGATCGACGAATTTTTTTGATTTACGGGGTAAATTTCATAAATGTTTCAATATAGATCATCGATATAACAGTTTATTTATACAAAGATCGCGTGGTTTGCCTAATAATTCGTGCGATCGTTGAAAACGAAGACTTAGTAAAGGACTATTACGATCGTTGTCGATCTTCCGACATGTTCGAACCGGAAAGAAAAAAAGCATGCCCGATTTCGTCAGATATTTCCACAAAATCACTTCACAAATTTACGATGATTGCAAAATAAGATAGTTTGAACGTATCTCTATACAATGTATTTTTTTGGAAAGGTTACATGGTGAAATAGCGATCGTATTTAACGATTTACCGAATGACCAGCCTAACAAAGAGAAGATAATCCGAGATCGTCGTGACTCGGTGATTTCATGAAGCAAACGCCGTCCCCGTTTTTTGTTTTTGTTTTGACCAATTCACACTTTAGTATCATTTTTGTTGAATTGAAAGTGGAGTTTAGTTTATTTTCTTTGTTTAGTTGTGCCGGGGGATTTTTGAGTTACGCATATCTTTCCATAAATAATGTGATATCAATGAGTTTCTTCTCCGGCAACATATACAAGGTAGAGTTTACTTTGTCAGTGCAGTAAATCTCATAGTGAGCTTATTATTATCTTTTGTAATTATTATTACCATACACAATACGTATTAGTACAGTGTCTAATCAGCCTAGCAACCCCCCTCATTCATTTCCATTTTTCCATTATTTTGGGGTTGAATTGTTCCAGTGCTAGCATAAACACTACAAAACACACACACACACACACACACACACACACACACACACACACATACATATGTTATAATAAAAGAAGTTAACAACAGATGTGCTTCAGGTAAAATAATTCTTTATTTCAACCTTTATCAATCTGTGACACATTTTACTGCAGTCATTACCAGCATTATTAGCACCAATGGAATGAAGACTTTGTTGGATTTCTTATGTGTGTCATAGTGTGTCTCCCCTGTTATTTTCTTTGTCCTTTTTGCATAACAGTTTCTATAAACCTTTTAGTTTTTCATTTCTTTAAATGCTGACATAGAAATGGAAATTAACTTAACAGCTGGGTATATTTTTCTGGAAAACTTTTAAACAGTTTGTCATCCAAAGTGTGTTGCGAGATTTGCAAGCATCGCTGATTCAGTTATTGGTACTAAAGCAAGAAGGTGAGGAAGACATTTGATGAAACACCACATTTTCTGTCAAATCACTTGGAAATTCTGGCTTCCAGGGTTTGCAGTGTCTTCTACTAAGTTGAAAGAAAATGTACTACAGGATACACCATAGAAAGACATTTTTGTCCAAGCCAGTTCTAATGACAGCTGTTGTCCATTTAAGGATTGTGTGAAAATGTTGTAACCAAGCCAACATGACATCATCTGGAGACTTACGCATCCCCTTCAACAGGCTTCAATGTGGACTTTTGAAAGCTGTTTTTGCTTTGAAAACAGGCATAGAAAAACATAATGATATTATATGTACCAGTGGTGGAGCAACTGACAGGAAATTCTGTGGAAGAGGCAGCCTTGTACACAACAGTGGGAAAAAATTACAAAATAAGACATCAAGTGGCTCTTCAACTGCCTACAGAGAAAAATTATGAAAAACTGAAAAATTTTTGCTTTTGTGGTCTTTTCTCCTTCAAATGGTGTTTCATCATTAGTAGGTTGAGTGGCTTTGGCTGATTCAAGTGATTTTGGCTTCTTGGCTTTCTGCATCCTCAGTGTCCTCTAACATGTTAGCATCAAATTTAACAGCCTAGTTTCTGAAAATCAGAGGTTTAAAGTTTGTAGGGAGCACGAGCTGCCCCATACTGCATGAACTGTCCTCTCCTTTACCACCTTAATAGGCATTAGTGAAGCTGTTATCAAATGATATATAACAACATATGAAATGCATGCAAAGTGATATAATCATAAAAAATAGGGATTATTCATCTGATTAATCATTAAAATATGAGTTAAAATGATTTTTTTTTCTTTTCTAAGATTTTTCACAAAACTAGTGTTTCACAACATTTCACATAAATGTTCACCAATATTTGCCACTTGCGGCCATTTTAAATCTGAAAACAATTATGTTATTGAGGGAAAAAATCAATAATGTATTTTTAAATAGCATATACAACCATATTTACACCACCAAATTCCAAGTCATATCTTACAGTTCAAAAGTTTTATGAAAATCTACCATGTACTGTCTTTTTGGTCGTCGCAGGGCATTTTAGGTTTATCGGCAAATTAGACCCAATATTAAAACATTTGTCTAGGATAGACCTAGAAAAAATTGGCCCATAATCTATGTATGCATATCTTTTAAGCAATGTAAAAAATGTAGCCAAATGCTATCTTATCCAACTGTTTGGACTCAAACATGGCGTATGTGCTATTTGAGTGAACCCCAATCAAAATGATGAGCAATTTTAACAAAGTATATTCATTTTCCCCATTCAAGATAGAGAGCTGATTCTTTTGTAGTATTATTAGTATTATAATCATTGTATGTGAAATTTTTATGGGTGTGATTGTAGTGCTTTCCAACAACATGGGTTTTCCAAAAAAGCTCCATACAGTTAAAATGGCCGAAAAATGTACGCAACTCATTAACACCAAACTTTGAAAAATAGAAAGAGACATAATTCTTTTTTTGTTGTGTTTGTTTTAAAAAGTTCTTTTCAAAAATACCATTTTTATGTACACAAATTTATATAAAATTTTGGCTGCCGCTACCTATAGTGTGTCTCCCCTATTATTTTCTTTGTCTATGCATAACATTTTCTGTAAACCTTTTAGTTTTTCATTTCTTTAAATGCTGACATAGAAATGGAAATCAACTAAACAAGCTGAGGTCTATTTTTCTGGCAACTCTAAACAGTTGTCATCCAAAGGTGTGTTGCTGAGATTTGCAAGCATCTGCTCATTCAGTTATTGGTACTAAAGCAAGAAGGTGAGAGACATTTGATGAAACAGCCACATTTTTCAGTCAACTCAATTGTATGCTGAGCTTCCAGGGTTGCAGTGTCTTTCTAAGTTGAAAGAAAATGTACTACAGGATACACCAATAGACATTTTTGTCCAAGCCAGTTCATATAGGACAGCTGTGTCCATTTAAGGATTGCTGTGTGAAAATGTTGTAACCAGCCAACATGGACATCATCTGGAGACCTTGTGCATCCCCTTCATGTGACTTTTGAAAGTGTTATTGCTTTTGAAAACAGGCATAGGAAAACACATAATGATATGTACCATGGTGGGAGCAACTGACAGGAAATTCTGTGGAAGAGGCAGCCTTGTACACAACAGTGGGAAAAATTTACAAATAAGACATCAAAGCTGGCTTCAACTGCCTACAGAGAAAAATTATAAAAAGACTGGAATAAATGTTTGCTTTGTGTCTTTTCTCCTTAAAATGTGTGTTTCATCATTAGTAGGTTGAGTGGCTTGGCTGATTCAATGATTTGGCTTCTTGCGCTTCTGCATCTCAGTGTCCTCTAACACTGTAGCATCAAATTTACACCAGCCTAGTTCTCTGACATCAGAGTTCATCAAGTTTATGAGGAGCACTGAGCTGCCCCATCTGGCATGAACCTTCCTCTCCTTTACCACCTGTAATTAGGCATTAGTGAAGCTGTTTCAGAATGATATATCACAACATATGAAATGCATGCAAAGTGATTAATCATTAAAATAGGATTATTCAATCTGATTAATCATTAAAATATGAATTAAAATGATTTTGTTTCTTTTCTAAGCATGTTTTCACAAAACAAATGTTTCATAAACATTTCACTTAAATGTTCACTACATATTTGGGCCACTTGGCGGCCATTTTGAATCTGAAACACATTATTAATTGATGAAAAAAAATAATAAATGTATTTTTAAATAGCATATACAACCATATTTTTACACCACCAAATTCCAAGTCAATATCTATACGGGTTCAAAAGTTATTAATGAAAATCTACCATTACTAGTCATTTTGTCCTTCGCAGGCATTTTAAGGGTTTCGGCAAAAATAGACCCCAATATTTGAAACATTTGGTCTAGTATAAGCATAAAAAAATTGGACTAATCTATGTATGCATATCTTTTAAGCAATGTAAAAATGTAGCCATAAGATGCTATCTTATCCAACCTGTTGGACCTCAAACATGGCTTATCGTGCAATTTGAGTGAACCGCCAATCACATGATGAGGCAATTTTAACAAAGTATATCATTTTTCCCCTTCAAGATAGAGAGCTGATTCTTTTTGTAGGTATTATTAGTATTATAGACATTGTATGTGGAAATTTTTATGGGTGTGATTTTAGTGCTTTCCACAACAGGTCCTTTCCAAATAAGGCTTTCATACAGTTAAAACGGCCGAAAAATGTACCGCCATCTTTAGACACCCATAACTTTTGAAAAAATAGAGATAGAGACATAATTCTTTTTTTGTTGTGTTTGTTTTAAAAAGTTCTTTTCAAAAATACCATTTTTATGTACACAAATGCTATATAAATAAAATTTTGGCTGCCGCTACCTACTTTGAGTTTCAGGTGCTCTCTGAAACACAGTAAAACAAAAGGCTAAGTAAAAGAAGCCTGTGAACCTGAAACATTGTGCATTGGCACAGAATATTCACACTACACACATTTTTACACTTCAAAAGTTAATTACTTTGACAACAATCTGTGAATATTGACTGGCTTCTGTGGAGACAAACTCTTACTTCAGTGTTTTCTTTTTTGTTTCTGCAGATCAGATATCATTGCCAAATTGACAAATACAGCCATATATACCTTTCCAGGTGAGAAATCATATCACATTGATTGGGATAATAGTTTTTTTATATTTAGTTCTTTCAAAGCTCTTTAGTGTTTTTAATGATTTAACTGCATACATGAAGGAAGGTGGCAGGATGGTCAAGACGTTTGCCTGCCAACAAGTAAACCATGAGGTTCTGGGTTCAATTCCCAGCCTCGCCCTTTCTTCCCAGTTTGACTAAAAATTCAAACTGAATGTCAAAGTCCTTCGGATGAGACTATAAACCGAGGCCCCGTGTGCGAACGCATGCAGAACATCTTGTGCACATGTTAAATCCTGTTCTGCATGTTGAAAGAGTAGGCCATTGTGTGCTGGTGGGAACAGATGACAAAATTGACAAAACCGCATACACACGGGAACTGGATGGAAAAACCCACATGCACTTGAGTGCTTATTCCATTATCCTCGATATAAAATAATAAATTTTTAAAAATCATGTCATCTGAGCGCTTTGATTTGTTGCTTTACAAGATTCAGCGCTATATAAATTTCATACATTATTATTATTATTATTATACATGTATGTAACTTGCATGCTCATTTTCATCATATTTCATTCACACATGTTCTCATTATCTCTCTCTCTCTCACACACACACAGACACACATACCCAACTTGCGTTTCCAGCTAGTACTCTACTTATTTTTTGCTGCAAATCAGTTAAAATGTTTTATTTTGAAATTAACACAAACTCTAATGTAAGATGTTTTTTTGTTTTTGGCTAATGAAAGACTTCTAAGATGGATCATGCAAGATTTTATGAACAAGTTTACATTTAACATTGTAAATAATATTTTTAGAGCCTTACTTATAAGGTACTTAACACAAGTTATGTTGAAAATCTTACCACTTCCATTTGAAATTCCTGTTAGTGTTACAGTGTTTGTATCTGACACATTGGAGGTTTGGCCTGTGCAATACTAAGATATAAATTATACTGACACTTGCCTTGATGCACAGATTTTCCACTGGAGGCACAACAACAGTACAATTGCCTCATGCACCCCCCTCCCATCTGTCTTGATTGAGATCAGTAAAATTCTAAAAACCAAGGTAATCTCATTGATTTGGATGTTTTTGGATCATTCATTGAACAGCAGCTGCATAAGATTAAGATTACAAGAACTCTTGCAAAAACCAGTAAATCTTATTTTTGGATTGTAAGGTCATTTGATTTTGACCACATTGCCCTGAAACAGTGGTCATATCAAACCTAGTTTTTAAATTTGTCATAAAGTTTTAATCATCTTACTCACCAGCCCACTGCGGGTGATGACCAGAAAATGGAAGAGATAATAAACCAGAGGAGATTCATTGATTTGGATGTTTTTGGGTCGTTCATTGAACAACAGCTGCATAAGGTTTCTAAGAAATCTTGCAAAAACCAGGAGATTTTATTTTTGGATTGTAAGGTCATATGATTTTGACCACATTGCCCTGAAACAGTGGGCATGTCGGACCTAATTTTGAAATTTGTTATTAAATTTTAATCCTCACTCAGCAGTCCTTTGTGGGTAATGACAAGAAAATGGAAGAGATTTGGGCAGATCCTTCATATGAATGAAGAAACGAGTGATGTATAACATCCCCCCCCCCCCTCCCACTCCCACCCAGTCTAAAGATGTGGTCACAGCACTGGGAGTGAAAAAAAGAAATGGTGATGGGGTGAGGAGTGGGGCAGAAGGAAAAAATATGAGCTACACAAAGAAACATTGCATACTTGCAGATCATATGATTGGTTTGGATGCTTTAAATAGTTACAAAGTATAACATGAAAGGGTATGTTTCAGAAAAAGAATGTTGAGAATGTTTTCATCAGTGTGTGTAGGAATTTTCATGGGTAGGCTGGACTTCTATGCATTCATTGTGTAGCCACCACCTAGGCGCCCATTTGATGGGGTTCTTCCTCTGGAGTAACATCAATGCCACAGACTACACTTCCCCAAAAGTCTTTCAGATGAGACTATAATATAAACCAAGGTCCCATGTGCGAACTCATGCAGAACATCTTGTGCACATTAAAACCTATTTTTTAGAATCGAAAAAGTAGACCATTGTGTGCTAGTTGGAACGGATGACAAAATTAACAAAACCACATGCACAGTGGTGTCTGTGTAGACATTGTCCCTAAAGTTTGAGTGTGTCTACCTTAATGGTAGGTTAATGGTCACATACAGTTTATGCAAAATCTTACAATTTGTGAATCTAAGAAAACACTAGCCAAAGAAATGGAGGAAAAAAATCCTTGTTTAGTGAGTGTTATACAAAGCTAGCAATTATTTTAATAGTCACATGCTGTGCTGAGAAAAGAAGAGATAATAGCTCCTGCAATAGAAATTCCATCTTTTGTGTGTGTGTGTGTGTGTTGTGTGTGTGTGTGTGTGTGTGTGAGGGTGGGGGTGACAGAAACAGAGCAAGTGAGTGCCTAGTTTGACAGCGTAGTAAACCCATAAAAGTCTAATTTTGTGACCAAATCTGAATCTCAGATTTTAAGGCAGTCACTGTTTCAATTTATTTCTTTCAATATTCATGTTTTGAAACAAAAAACACTTCAGATCAGTAATTGTGACTGCATTGATTTTAAGGTGTTGTGATGTGATTGATTGCAGATCTCTGTCTTCATGCAGTGTGCATTTCTGTGTATCAAACTGATCACCATCACATACTTGTAAGTATGAAATTTTATGATATTTCTAGAATCTGGTGAAAAATCTGAATATGTTATGAGACTCTTCATTCTGTGGTTTGCACGGGAAAAAACATCATACTTAAAAATTGGTATATGGGTCATTCTGCAGAGCTGAGTACCACTTGTGCGACATGGATACAAAATTGAAAAGTACTTGGATCTTTTTGGATTTGTGTAAAAGATATAGATGGAATTGGTAATATATGGCTTAAACGGTCAATTTTTTACTACATTTACAAGTACAAGAAGATGGTAATTATGCAATACTCCAAATGTCCATTACTAAAAAATGTGCTGTTAACTAGTCATTACTTTTTGATTAACTTCAGATTATGTGTCTGTAAAGGGCCAGACAGGAACATTATTTTTAAAAATAAACTTGACCACTTGCAGCAGCTGATTATAAAAAAGTGTTGTGGTGAAATGAATACACCCAAAACAAATGGAATCAATCAAAAGCAAATAAGACATGAAAAAAAATCTTCTACATGTTTGTTGAACAGAATACAGTTTAAACTGATGATCACAGGTGACAAATCCTGGGGACTGAAAATTTCTGCACACAGCGCACACACAATAAGTGAATAACAGAGTCAGCAAATCTATAAATAGAATGTTTTAAATCAAGCCAAATAAAACATAGATCTAAAACTTAGTCTTTTGGGAGGGCCAGTCTTGTTCCTTCTTACTGTTAAAGCGATTTAATGGCCAAATTTGGTCCCAGCTGTCCAAATGTAAAGTGCTCACAAAGGATGAATATAACCAATGCAATATTTGTTCTGCATCAACTTTTTTGGAAACCCAAGGTGTACTTCTGTCACAGTATTTTACTCTGCAGCTGTAATATCTCAATGGAGTCAAAGTGAAATGGATCCCTCTGTTTTGTGGTGATGCGTGATTTTGGCTATATTTGAAATATTCAGCAGATATACCCAACATAATAAAGACATACAAATTAAACATTATTGAAAAGTTTATTATATTTACTTTTGAGATTGTTACACAGTTTTTCAATAGAAGATTAAGTTTTTAAAATTTTTTTTACAAGTTTTCAAAATATGTCACTGAATGCTGAAAAAATAAAGTTTTGAAAATTAGGGCTAATTACCTTACATGGCTTAAACTGTTCATCAGCTAGTCCCCATAAAACAATGTGATAATTTTTTAACAAAGTAAAGTTTCCTGAAGTTGGATGAATCCATCTGATGTCACTTTTTTGTGCATTAAAAAAATCATTGATGGAGAGCCTGAAATCCCAAAGAATACGCTTGTCCATGTGTCAAAGAAAAATAGCCAACACACACAAACTAGGCAAGCTTATGGTCAAAGGAAACAACTGTGTTTAGAAAAATCATTGTGCTACAGGCCAGCTTACTTTCCCTTCAGTTAAACATCCTTTAGTGTATTTTAAAAAATTCGTAATTCTGCCAAATCTTAAGCTTCGGCACGTCACAGGGAAGGGGAGGGGCTCCAAATCTTAAGATTTGGCACCTCACTGAGTTAATACTTTTTCGCTTTTACTCGGGTGGGTTAATGCAAGTAAAATATACTGTAATGTAACAACCAAAATTATGATCACTTCATAAATTAAGAGAAAAACATATCCATTTGTTGAATATATTTCAGCAATTTGTAATTTTGAACACATTCATGACACATCCAGTACATCACAAAACCTTTGTTTATTATATGCTTCAGACTGAATCAGACAGTTGAACTATTGATTGAAGGGCTACGAAACAACACATGATATTATTTGACTTCATTTGGGGCTCAAAATACAATTTTCCAGTTTAAACTTCTACAGTAAAGGAAAACATGGCTTAGTGATAATGTAAGCGATTAAACAATATCAGTGTTTTCATTTCATGGGTAATTTTTGTTGCTGCTTTTATTCTCACAAAAATAGACACTAAACATAGATATCAAAATGCTTTTTGTTTTTTCTTCTTCATTATTTCAGTGTGTAAAGATAAGATTATATCAAACATTCCTTTTTCAATTTTTGGAATGTTGTTTCTGTGTAAGAACTGTACAGGTTATAGTACATAGCTCTATAGAATGGCCCAAATATTCACACTTTTGGCCTTATTTATGCCACAGCACAAATAAGCATGGTTTTTGGTAGTTAAAATTGAAAAAATCAGACTTTGTTCTGGTGAAGAGAATGAAATAAATGGCCATTGGTTTAGTTTTGATGTACTTGGAATAAATGATTATTGGATAAAATTCATTTGGAGAAATGCATTATTTGCATACCCACTGGATGCATACTTTTTCCATTTACATTACCAGATGCATCTTTTGTCTGTTTTGATCAAACGCAGATGTTTGTTAGAAAGGTTTTTTCTCTGGTGTTTTTGCCCCCCTAACGACTGATTATCAGACCCAGGCTTGCTTGTTTGTGTTTTTTTAAAGGCAGAATTCCAGTATATAGGTACCTAAAAACATAACTGAAGACATTAATGAGACAGAAAAAGAAAGAGGTTGAATAAGAGAAAGCTGTAGGTGGGCATAATTCTTCAGTTTCTTTTAGGTGGGTTTAAAAAATTAAAAAAAATTTTTTTTAGTAGGATTGTGTGTACGACCTCTGCTAGAGCCCCATTTGGGTTTCAAGAATTTCACAAAAAATAAACTTCTGTACATTTTTAGAAGAGAACCAAATGAGCCTATGTGTGTTCTTTTGCCTCGGCCAATTGGAACATGCAATGTGCACCTTCATAAAACCATGCAGTTTGGCCAAATCCTGAGTAGGGACATTTCTTTTTAAAAAATTTTTTTTTTATAGTTATTGAGCAAACCTGGGTGCAAATGCTTCATGTTTTACAAAAGGAAAAGTCTAGTTATGGTGAACACTGATAGTGAAATTTGAATTGCAGTGGTGTTTTGCAATTTTTAAAAATCTACTTGGAATTGTATTAGATTTATGATTTTACTGTTTAAGGTTAAGTAGTGTTATACTGGCAAAAAATAGCCTCTAAAGTATACAGTGATGGTAGATGGTCTGTATTATGAATTAATGATCAAAAGTACCTGTATTTTGTCCTAGTTACTGTTGTTTATGATGGCCTTCTTAATTAATGGCCATATGATTTACTGTAAAGGGGATATGAAGCTAACTGGTTATGAGGCTCTAGGCAAAGTTGTGGCTATATTTTTTAAAGTAAAGCAGATGTCATTCCAAAGGAGAAAGTTTTTGTTTTGTTTTTTGAGGGGTGGGGGGTATGTGTGTGAAAGTTAAAATTTCAGAAATCATGGGCATTGCCATGTTGGGATAATGCATTCATGATGTAATTAGTGCATTTTTCTTTCTTTATTGAGTCTCAAAAACAAAGTAAGGCATTCTAGAACTTGCTTCTTTGTTAAAATTTTTTAATATATTTATTTAAATGGTAAATTGCTGAAAAACATTATTCTGTTTTTGGTCTTGTTTTTGTTAACAGTATTCAAAGCTTTGACTTGTCTTAGTTTCATGCCCCCTTTCAGTGAAATGTATTTGATAATATTTTAGGAGTTGCCCCATGTGATTAAAGTCAAAGATATAGATCCTAAAGTCATTGCAAGGTGTTTTGCTTTGACTTTGTCCTAACAGGGTGAAGGTCATCCATAGTGGGTGCATATGCCTTAAGTCGAGCCATTTAACTTGAATATTATCCATTGTTGGTGTTCATGCCTTGTACTGGTTGATATAGCCTTTTATGATATAACTTCATGACAGCAAGGGATTTTTTGTTGTTTTTTGTGAGAATATCTTGAGACACATTGAAATTTATCAAGAGAAAACATTGGTAAGTAAAAACAAATGAGTGGAAATAAAAATTATTAGAAAATTTGAAAAGAAAAGCTTAAAAAGCTTAAAAATTTTGTTGGCATTGTAAATGAAGCAGAAATTTTCAGAAAATGAAGTTGGCAATCACCCTGGTCTATGGACTTTGACCTGCCTTGTACTGCTGTCATTTGATCAGTTAAATTATAGCATATGATTCATTCAGCTCTTCCAACTTGCTTGTTTTGCAGCTAGGTATACATGATACAGTAAATCGACAAGGTACTTTGGTAAGAAAGGGGAAGGGACCTGCAATCGCCCATTCTGCATTTTGTCCTCCGACATAAAGATGCAGCAAGGTACAGTTTGTGGAAAGTGAAAGTCTAATTAATAGGATGAAACTGTTTTCTTTTCTTTTTTTTCTTTTTTCTTTTTAAAGAATAGGATCACAGTTATTTAAAAAAAAAAAATGCTAACAGTTTTATTTACTGTGAGTCACTTGTGCAAAAGTTGGCTGTTCTTTCTCCCCTGTTCCTCCATGAAATGTAGAATTGCACAAGAGAATTTTGACACAGATTCAGATCCTGAATATTAAAGTGGAAATTTTTCTTTGGTAAGACAACTCTTAGCCAACAGTTGTATGACCAGGCTAAGTTATGATGCATGTAAGCTGTGTGCTCCATACATTACATAGGTATGTAGGTTGTTGGATGCTGGGGCCTGTTGCTGTTTTTACCTTGCTGGCCTGGTCAATTGTCCTATTTTGATGCCTGTTTTTTCTGTTGACTTGCAATAGCACGAGATAGGTTGACTTAAGCTATGCTGCATTTGTAATCATTCATAGTTGCACGGTGGAATATGCTGCATTGCAGACACCCACGTCCTTGTTGACAGCTAGCGTTGGTGATGTGCGTCAGCTATGCTTTTGCATATTTTCTCTAGTGCGTGTATATGTTACTGGATTTAAGATTTTAACTAAATTCTGTGATGTTGCAGGCTACTTCTAATCTATGCAAGACTCGTCCTTCTTGTAAAGGATGAAAATAAGAAACCTTGAAAAATATGTCTGATTTAAAAAAAGAAAAAGAAAAAATAGGTGGGGTTGGGGGAGAAGCAGTGGTTAGTTTTTGCAAAGTGATAATGTTTCTCATGTTAGCAGTTAACACAAACACCACAAATTCTAGTCACGGCTTGTGTAAAATCCTCATTGTGAAAATGGAAAATCCCCATTTTGATCATCTGGTTGAAAGCTAAAACGAGGAACAAAAGCAAGTATAAGTTCCAGGTGTGACAGAGACTTGTGAATCTTTCAGTAAGGTGGTGCTGATCAGTGCTTGTTTGAAAAATGAATGAAACGTTAGTCGGTGATTGGTTTTGCAAACAGAAAGAACCAGGGAGAGCCATATACTTTATCTCAAGGAAGTACGGTACAGTCTTCTGTTCACATGTGTGCGAACAGTGTTGTGTGCTTAACCCTGGTTGCGCTGAATAGATGGCAGCGGGCTCAGTGCTTGCTGGCTTAATTGACATTGGCTAGTGTTTTGAAGCAGGATGGGCTCAAACAACTCTTGATATGTAAAACAGAATTGTGTAAAGCTATAAATAACTGGAAAGATTAGATACAAGCTTTAAAATGAGTGTAATTTTAAAGCAGCATGTAATGTTTATGATTATGTAAAAAAATTTTTTTTTTTTAAATCATGTGTGCACTACCGATCACTGTTGCGCCGTCAGGGCGGGGCCCCTGATCAATTTTAGCATAAGCAATGTTCTTGCGGTACAAAAATGTCATGATTACATAAATACTATCTCTTGACATTAGTTTTGAAAAAAAATGAGTTTATGTTGCTTTATCGGTTGTCAAATACTCGGAAAAGTTCAGTGAAAGGATCGACGCCATCGTGACCATCATGGCGGAAAGTGCGAAGTGGTGGCTTTCTTGTGACGAAAATATGACGATTGCTTGATTTCATGTGATGCAAAAGTACTCGGCAGCATATTGATTTGGCTCAACAACAATTATTTTGAAGCCTCGTTGCGTCAAAATAAAGTAAAATGATCTATGATGTCAAAATTGCCGAGTAGCGAAGAAGTCTATCCAACAAAACTAGCGCTGCTCGATTCCGTCGGATTGCAATAGATTTTTACCAAGTTTTTCCAAAAATATTCCACAATCCTTACCTCATTATCTCTCATTCTTTAATTCATCCAATTCCAGCCTCTAAAACTCCTCGTCAGTATCATAAAAAAGCTTGCAAAACGCTTGAAGAAATTCTGGCGCAAATGGTGGCCACCATTTTTCTTGAAGACAATCTCAACTGGTCCGAAAACCCCACCCCCACCCCCCCACTCTAAACCAGTCAGAATCTTTGTTGCTTGTGCGTGTTGAACAACCTTCACCCTTTTCTGCGGCCTTACAATGGCCTTACCATTCATTGGGTGACCTTTGAAAGTGAAAGTGAGCTTTTAATTATGATCACCTATGTCATCCTGGAATATTTTCCGCCACTTAGCTTAGACCCATCGTTCCCTGAATGTTCTGGGAACCGCGCTATTAGGGTTAAGAAAGGGAAAACAATGGTCAGTAGACAAATTAGCTCTGTATTTAGAGATAACCTCACAGATTTCCTGCAGAATGTATCCAGAATGTAAGTGATACTCAGGGCAAGTCAGAAATACTGGCACTTTGGATTTGCACAGCTTGACATGGTCTGTTCAGTTGACTTTACTTTGAAGTTTGCGGCTTACAACAGACTTGATCCAAAGATACAAAGATACTTGTTTCATTTCTCAAATTGTTACTTGGAGAAAAGGGAATGGACAGTGTTTTTCAAGCTTGCGTTATTACTTAGTCTGCATTGATGTCACAGAACTAAGTTCATAGTGAAGAGAGTTTGCATACAACCTCTCTCTAGATCTTGATACTATTTGAAAATATTGCTGTTTGCAATGTAGATGAAGAAAACAAATATCTTCAGATATATTTAATGTACCATTGATATTGTTGCCATTTTCCCCCTTGTCTGCATGGCTCCAATGCTAAATGGACAATAAATCTTGTCACTCTCTATGCATGCATGTGCATGCTCATGTTGGTGCACACACAACTGTGTGTGCAACCTGTAGGTAAAGGAGGCCGCCTTTTTTCCCTGCTAGTGAACAGTAACTTTCTTTTTTTCAAATGTAGTTTCAAAAATAACCATGGTTGTGCTAAAAAAAAAAATTATATATAGCCAAGCATTCATTTAAAAAAAAAAAGCCACTAACATGTAGATCTATGATAGCAGAGGTAAAGCAGAAAAAAAGGCTAGATACACAGCTTTGGACAGGTATTTGTGAAAGTGTTTAGATAATATTTAGACTGCTGAAAAACACATTGATGTGAAACTTTGAGATTTAAGGAGGGTGGGGATGGGTGTGATAGCCTAGTAGTTAGGGTGCTGGGCACATGATCTGACAGTGTAGGTTTGAGCCACCACCAAGATACCTGCAGAAGGGGATTTTGTTGTTGTTGCTAGGAGTTAACATCAGTACCAACTCCCTTCCCCCAAAAGCCCCCCTGGGTGTGACTGTAAACTGAGATCATGTGTACAGATGCACTCAAAAAAACCTTGTGCACACATTAAAATCTATTTCGCCTTTTGGAAGAGTAGGTCATTGTGTGCTGGTAGGAATGGATGACAAATGAAAAAAGACAAAAATACCTCATGCATACAGGTGTCTTGCTTAGATATTACCTGTGAAGTTGGAAATGGAGAGCAAATGGTTGCATTCATATAATCTGACCATTGGTGAACCTTGAAGATCTAGCCAAGGAACAAAAGACAGATCTAAGGAAACAATGAATTTGACTTTTAACAATAATAGAACCCATAAAAAGGTTTGACGTCTCTTCTTTTTTAAAATGTTCTGGATGAAACTTGGAACTTCTGAAATACATATGTTGAATTGAGTCGGGTAAAGAAAAAAACCTGTAGCCCCAGGCCTAATTTAATTTTATTTATCTATTTATTATTCTCCCTCCTCATTGGTGTTGAATGACAAGTTCTGTGATAATGTTAATCGTGGGTAGCCTATATGATTAAAATTTAGTTCACCTTGAAATAAGATTTTAATGTAACGAGATTATGAAAATGGTACGAGTGGTATATGTTCAGAATTCAGTCATTTATCACTTTCGGTTGGAAGGCATGGAGTGAGTGTCTGCAAACCTTTGTTTTGTGTTATTAGACTGAAGAGAAATCGTGAGTTTGGTGGTGTTTTTTGTTTTGTTTATCTATATTTGGCTTTGATTGTTTGTAGCACAGGTATTTTTTGTTTTGGTTTTGTTTGTTTTTTGGTGGACATAGCAGACTTCATGGATGGAAAAATTTCATACCATATACATACTTTTCAGCAGTCTTCTGTTTTATACTCATTATCTGCCAACTTTTTTTTGCAGGTCTTCGAGACTCACCAAAACCAGGGAGAAGCATTTTCTTCTTTTTTCCCCCCAACATATTTAGGAATATGGTTTAGGGGATGACAACTTTTACTACATCTTAACTCGGTTTCCCTTGGACGGATGTGACAATGAATGGGATTTATTAGAATAGGGGTGTCAGTACAGTTTTACTGTTGTAGGGCTGTCAGTTTTTACAAGGATGATATGTATTTGTATGCCTTTGAACTAGAATTGTTTTCAGAAACCCATGAGATGGAAAACTTGAAGAAACCATAAAGAAGAGCCCAAGCATCCAGGCCTGTGGAGAAAAACTGATGGTGCTCAGATTGTTTGAATAATACTTGATGGCATTGTTTCTGCTTTCCACCAGGGCCTGTGTTTGTGAATGTCTGAGCCTTTTCAGGTTTTGTTGTTGTTTTTTCTGAAGTTGCAACCCTGTGTTTTAACTTGCGGTAGTGGGTCTTTTCCATGTTTTGTTAAGTTAGTTGAGAATATTGATAAAGGAAGCAAAAAAAAGGATGTATTCTGGAGAGAATGAAAACAATGTGGGCAAGTACCATAAAAGGAGCAAGACTACTCTTGGCCAAACTATTTGTAACATTATGCTGGTGGTCTTTTGTCAGTGGGCCAGCGTCCAGCAGACAAGCAGCAGTGGGCCACAGGCACTACTGGCTGGGTGCAGAGAAGTTCGGACAGTGATATTGACTGGACTCAGCCTCCCCCCGTTTCTGCTCCACCGCATTCTGCAGGGGCTCCAGGTGGGTTTGAAATTTTGTTTCTCTTAACTCATATGGAGGCCTGAGGTCACCCAGTACATTCCTCACACAATTCAGGACTTTTGAGGAAAGTAATTTTTACAACTTTCAGAAGTCGCTACACAAAAAAAACCAATTAGATACTTTAATCCTATATTGTACTGCAAGAAATGTTATTTCTGCATTAAATAAAGTACACATTGGGTCAGGTGATTTTTGGATTCATGCAGTTGTCCCGTTTCCCCCACCCCCCACCCCACCTAATTTATCACAAAACCTCATAATTTTTTGCTATTGATAGGGAAATCACGATCTCTTCTACTAAACTTGTAAACAACAGCTTGTAGGCCACTTCACCATCTGCTTGATCAGTCTTAACAATATTCCAATGGAAAAAGCCTTTAAATCTGCTCTATAGGCGTCCAAATCCTCTCAGCACACCTCCTAACCATTGCCCATAAAATTATTTAACAAACTTTGAAAATTCATAATTTGCTTAAAACCTTACTGATTAACCAGCCGCCATGGCGCAGTGGTTTGCGCCTTGGGTTACGGACTGGAAGGTCATGGGTTCGATTCCCAGAAGAGTCATAGGGATTTTTCAGACTCCGGCCAGCTCCTACCCAGAGTGAGTGTGCTGCGGGCTCAGTGGGAAGACTGGGACCACACAGTCGAGCTTCATCTACTTAACGGATGTGAGTTTGAGAGTGTTGCTCAAATTACCTGACCAACACTGCATGTGTCGGTATCTCTCGGGCCTGGTTGACGCTGGGATATATTATGATAGTAAGCGTGGAGTACAACCCTGTCAAGTAGTCTCAAAGCATATGCACTTCCACAGCAGCATCATTACATCATCCTCATTGTCATTGATCATCATGCAATAAAAAAAGAAAAGAAAAAAAAGCCTCTGATTCATTGGTCCCAGTTGCTCTGGTCTCATGGTGACCTCAGATTCGGTTTGACCACACACTTCTGTGCCTGCGATGAGTTTGTGTCAAAGCCTTTGGGGTTGGAGGTTCGCGGGGGATGGGACGTTATGGTGGTTGCCACCTCGGGTGGGCAACTCGCGCAGTCTGGCTCCGCGACTGAGCAAATACTGTTGTTAGTAGGGGGCTTAGTAGGTGGTGTCCTGCGTATGTTAGCTCAGAACAGGCACCACTGAACACCACCAAAGTGACCCAGCAGCAGTGCAGGGCCCCTCTGGCTGGTGGACCCACAGCGGCCTGATAGTGATGGGCTCCCTGTGGACTTCCGACCCTGGGTATGAGACATAACAAATCTGGGTGTGGATGTGGCGGGGAGATTGAAATGAGCTGCGTGGGAACAGCAGGACGGGGGACGAGGAGAAGATGAGGCAGCAAAAAAAAACCACCCCAAAACTTACTGATTTTGACACAGTAAAAGTGCTGACGACTTGGTGGCGTTTTGTTGAAAAGCAGCAACTCTTGTGTCTCATTTATGTAAACAATGGCAGCTCCCATAGTAAGCACATGTTTGCGGGCGTTAATGGGTGTTGGTGGGAAAACTGAGTTATATTTTTACTGTGGCGTTTGCAGGGGGCTGCAGTGGGGTTGAGTTAAACTCGTTCTTTATTGCTTCACTGCTTTTTAACACTATCCCTATGTTTAGGGAGAAAACATGTCTTTCCCAATATATATATGCACTGTGCGCATTTGCACAGACTTTGCCTACATAGCAGTTTTAGCACTTCCCTAATTTTTTTCTTTATGTCAGAACTACCTTGTTTGGAAACTGGCAGTTTTGGGTCATCATCATCATTAACCATTACACCCAGTGGTGTGTAGGGCAGCAACAAAGCGCTTCCACTCCTGCTTATCCTGGGCCAACCTAGCCACTGATCCCCAAGAGTGCTGCATGGCCTTCATTTCACTTTCTACAGTCCTCCTCCACGTTGCTTTTGGTCTTCCTTTCTTTCTCCTTCCTTCTGGGGTCCAGTGCAATGCTGTTCTTGTGATTGACTGTGTGTCTCTTCAGAGGATGTGCCCAATCCACTTCGACCGTCGTCTGGTGATGATGGTTCCCATGTCTTCTTGCCTGCATCTCCGTAGTAGGTCTTCATTGGAGATCTTCTCTGGCCAAAAGATCTGGAGAGTTCTTCGGAGGCATACGGTGTAAAAGGATCGAAGTTTGGTAAGATCCGCTTCCGTCATCCTCCAGCACTCAGAACCGTACAGGAGCGTAGATACAACACAGCTCTGGTATAGCTTCAGCTTGGTGTTGGTGCTGTACTGAGTTGATCTCCAGATATTGTTCATCTCCCTAAACAAACTCCTGGCCTTGCCCAGTCTGTTGTGGATGTCTTCTTTTGTGCCGCCCTCTGGTTTGATGCTGCTGCCAAGGTATGTGAACTTGTCTGTCTGGCGCAGGTCAGTTCCATTCACTTTCACAGGGGCTGGTGTGTTCACATTGAGCAACATTGTCTTGTTTTCTTGGTGCTAATACGAAGCCCCACTTGCTGTCCGAATGTTTGGAGTCTGCTGGTCTTCTCCTGGATATGTTGGTGTGTGTGTGACAGCAGCGCCAGGTCATCCGGTAAGTCAAGGTCGTCTAGTGTTGAGAACAGGCTCCAGCGAGTCCCTCTTGGGGTGTCTTCTGTCGTCTTCCTCATCACCCAATCAATGGCCAGATTGAAGAGAACTGTCGACATCAGACATCCTTGTCTTACTCCAGTCTTGACTTCGAAGACAGTGTTGCTATGGCCCACAGAGCATCTGAAGTTGTCGTAGAAGCTCTTGATAAGGTGTACCAGTTTTGATGGGATGCCATAGTGTCGAAGAAGTCCACAAAATTCACATACAGTTGTCTTTGCCACTCTGTGCACTGTTTGATGATGTTTCTGAGCGTGAATATCTGGTCTATACATCCTGGTTGCTTCCTGAACCCTGCTTGTTCCTTCCTCAGTGCATCGTCCACAGTGTCTGATATTCTTCTTCTGATGACCTTGGCCAGTATCTTGCTTGGCACAGACAAAAGAGTGATTCCCCTCCAGTTGTTGCAGTCGCTCAGGGTTCCTTTCTTGGGGATTTTGACTATCACTCCCTTGGTCCAGTCGTCAGGTACTTTTTCGTTCTTGGCAGTTTTGGGTAGATAAATTCAATAACTTGTACCCCCAAAATATTTTAAGGCCGCATAATATATTTCTGCATTAGTTATGAGAGTGAACTCTTAACCCCACCAAACATGCTAAAAATAACCCCTGATGAACTTGCAACATCCGTTGTATCGAACAAACAGGTCACTTCATTTACACTAAATGCCTGGCATGCCATTTCTTTGAAGAAAGAAGTGCAAATTGCTTGTAAAACTGCTTGGCTATTCAGGAACTCATTCTACCCCCCTTCTCTCTCTCTCTCTCTCTCTCTCTCTCTCTCTCTCTCTCTCTCTCTCTCTCTCTCTCCTCTCTCTCTCTCTCTCTCTCTCCACACACACACACACACACACACACACACACACACACACACACACACACACACACACACACACCAAGAATGCTGCGGCTCCACAAGTCTTTGTTTCCATATGGGTTCTGTCTTTGGAAACTGATTATAGAGTGAAATCTGATTTGCTCACTGACCTGCTAGGTTTTAATTGAAACAGCATGTGTCTGGCTAATTGGTGGTGTGGAGAAGTTTGGATTCTTTAGTAGGAAGAAAAGCTGGAGATATTTTAAAGAACATGTTACCCTTATGTGGGCGAAGCGTGGTGATGTGCATACAGCCTGTTACCCCATGGTGGGTGATATGAAGGGAGGGGTTAGTGGATGGTTGGTTACCATATAGTGGGTTACCGGTAGGGAAAAGGTTGCCCTTGCATGTACAAACTTTTTTCTTGATACTCGGGTTGTTAGTCTTGTCTAGGAATTTGCCCTTTTCTTTCATTTTTTTGGTTTCTGTCTTTTTCCTTGCCATTCTGTCCTCTTTTTAAAAGTTTCTAATTTCCTGCCTTCCAAGACCATTCTCCTGCCTTGCATCAAGTCTGACAACTTTTTTGCCTGTATTTTCTTTTGGCGATCAGGTAGAGATGTTGTGAACACTGGGATGGGCACAGGGTGTCCATTCTGCTGTGTAAATCGCCAATATGGCATTTTAAAAATGTAATTTTAGTACTTTGAAGTATGAAGAGACGCAAGTTTGTGCACATGCCCCATCTGGACAACCTGTACTCTAAAAACAACTTCATACAGGTGCTTATCAGAGATCTGAAGACAAAACAAATTAATAAAGAACATGCATGTATTGTAAAGATAACCAGAGCAGAAGTGATGATATGAAATACCACTTTAATGGGGCTTGAGTTTTGAGATTAACTGGGCATTCTCTTACCTAATCCTTTTTTATGTCATGTGTGTGCTTTGAATTGAAAAACTAGGACTTTCCAACATTGTGCTGTTTGAATGATTATTAAATATCAGTATTATGAAAAATAATCGCTTTTTTTTGCTTGATAATCCCATGTGAAGTACATTTGATTGCAGGTAAAGTCTTATGGTCATCATCAGGAGAAACCGACAGTACACCTGATTCTGGCAGCTCCTCCAAAGCAGGGACTGCAAACACCGCTCCAAGCTCAAAGAATTCTGAGATCAATTCAGACAAATCTAATACCACTACAATGGCAAATCTCAGTTCTTCCATTTCCTGGGGAGCTAACTCATCAACCTCTGGTGGGCTGGATTCCAGTTTGTGGGGAGCTGTGAACACCACCTCAGCCAGTACTACCTCTACATGGGGTTCCTCTACCACACCGGGCTCTCTGTCATTAAATCAAGGCCAAAGTATGCAGATTGGGGCAAGTTCAGTTGGCGATAGTCAGAATGCCAATGGTTCAGCTTCAGCAGCTGGCTGGGGGGTATCTCCAATGAATCCCTCAGGTGGCACTGTTTCAGACAATAGCCAGTCACAGGCAGGCAGTGTAGCCAGTAACACAATTGGGAGCGGACCATCTACTCTGGCCAGCAGCAGCCAGGCAACTCCTTTAGCCACCAGCACCATGCCCTGGCATTCCAGCAAACCCTTTGGTTTCACACCTTCATCTGACACCAGCTGGACAACGCCATCCCCGACTGCTTTAAACAGCACGAGCAACAAGGAGGGGAGTAGTAATATTGCTGGAGTTTTAGGTGAGCCTGGTAAAATGGATCTGGCAGCAGGATTAGCCAACCTGAGTATTGGTAAAACAGGCCCTCCCCCAGATTGGAATGCTATGAAAAGTGGGTGGAACAGTGCCATGGACCCATCGAAACTTCCAGTAGGGGCGGTTGGCAGTCCTGCTGACCTGTCTTTTGCGCAGGCCACTCAAAAGGGATTGAAGCCTGTTATTGGTAGCGTTCGCTCAAGTGTTTTGTCGGCTAAGGAGGAAGAGATTCGTCGAGCTGTGAACAACAATGATGGCTGGGGAACGAGGCCAGTGCGCCAGGACACCAGTTGGGACCTTGAGACATCACCAAAAGCAGCCCGTAAAATGATGGCAGAAAATCCTGAAGTAGCACCATCCAATGTTTGGAACAACAACAATGGTACTGCCATATGGGAGTCAACTCGGGAACCTTCTGCTCCTAATTGGGGTGGAGGAGCAGCAGGTGGAGGAACCGTTTTCACTGACAAAGACCCTAATAATTGGAATATGCCGCCAAAACCCAGTATGGAGGGGAACAACTGGGGAGGTGGTGGTGCTAATGCTCCAATGATGAACAACCCTATTTCAGATAAGACTATAAGCACATGGGGAGGTGAAAGCCAGCAGGCATCCAGCAAACTTTGGGGAAACAAGACAGAGACTGGATCTTGGAATGAACCTCCACCAGAGCGCAATATGACTTGGAGTGGTCAGGACACGGATGTTGGCACATGGGAAGATCCAGCTACAGCAGCTGCAAGACGTATAGTATCCAGCAGTGGAGTTGGGCCCATGGGCATGGGTGGAGGAGGAGGAAATAGCAATAACATGGGCAACAACATGTCTATGGGCAACAACATGTCTATGGGCAACAACATGTCTATGGGCACAGGCAACATGCCAATGGCTGCTAATACCATGACCATGGGCATGGCAGGAGCTAACAGTATGCCTATGGGAGGGGCAAATATGCCCATGGGAGGCACCAACATGCCTATGGGAGGCGCCAACATGCCCATGAATATGGCCATGGCTGGGGGTGGTGGTGCTATGAATTTAGGTGCTGGAAGTGGTATGGGAAGCAGCAGTATGAATATGCCCATGGGTGCCAACAATAACATGAACATGGGAAACAGTGGTGACTCTGCTATGTACTGGAATGATCCCAACAGCAAGCCCCAGGGTTGGAACCAGGCTGGCGGCCCACCACGCCCTAAACCTGATGAACCCTGGAACAAGCCTGGTATGGGTAGACCCAACAATGGCAATGGATGGGGTGACCCTAACAGTGGAAGTGCACAGAAAGTGGATGATGGAACCAGCATCTGGGCTGCCAACGCACAGGAACAAGTAAGTGGAATACACATTCTATGTCGAGCAGTTAAAGTGATACGGCATAGCTGCCAGCTATCCTTTTTTCCATGAATTTTCCTTTTTTGTTGTTTTTTTTGCTGCAATTCTGGTTTTTAAGAAATTTCCAGTGTCTAAATTTTTTTTTTTTAACCTCCCCCTCCCCCCTCCTATTTGAATTGAATTGAATATGATGTCAACGCACAATTTCAATGCTGATCTCAAGTTGTCATAGAAAAGTGCAAGACTGATAGCTGTGAATACTGGAGTTGTTTACTTTATGATTTTGACATAATGGTTCAAATGATTTTGACGTAACAGTTTCAATTTCAGCTGTCTTGCAAAGTTACCATGCCAGTTACTCAGAAATGGATTTTTGTGGGTTTCTTGTGCTTGTTCAAATGTATATAACTGCGTGGACAAAATGAACTAGGAGTACCAGATGACTGTGTTCAAAGGAGACGGTGCTTAAAGCCCCATCTTGTCTGTTGTTTTGAACAACTCCAGGCAAAAATTGAGCTTAAAAAGTCATATAAATGATAGAAATGAGTTCAAAGACTAGATTAGCAATGTAGCAACAAAAAATGAGTAGTTGGGGTTTTTTGCTTGTTTGGGTATTTTTTTCCCCACTGATCAGGCAATAAATAACATTGACCTGCAGGCACTGGCAATAGTGAACAGACATGAAACAGCCAACTAGGCCTATGAAAAGCTGACACCACCTGGTTTCAAAGCATAGTGCACTATTCATTCTTGAATACATTGTCTTTCAGATGAAAAGTTTGCTCCTTTAACCTCAAAGAATGCTTTTGCACACCCCCTCCTCCCCCCCTGCTCCATGGTTTTTGGGGAGGGGGGCTAAATCCACCTCTCATCAAATTCCATTTTGGGATTCTCAAAGTTTGTCAGGTGTGGTATGGATACCATCAAGTTTCATAAGGCCTCTTTTGTTTTACTAATTTCTTTTTAAACAAATACTAATTTGAATTTTATTGTGGGTGTGTTGTTTGTTTTAGTCCCTTACCAGAGGTACTTCTCAGCTGTTATAATTGTATGTATGTATTGTCTTTTGCTGGTATTTAAATGCACAAGATATTGCTGGCCTTCTGTAAACAGATTCTCTGTAGAGAAGGATTGTGACAGAATTGACCCATCAATTTTCGAGTTACATAGTTCATATTTCACAGACAAATATGGTTTTGTTGGCTTCTTGGCAAATAAACCAAACTTGTTTAAACAATTCTAGATATAATTTTACTGTAATTTATACAAATAAAAAGAATCTTCCTAATGAATTCTTGCTCTCTGTCCAACATTTAAAAAAAATTTTTTATTTATGAAATATTTGTTTCACTTTTAGGTGTTTGTTTTATTAAGAATATAAAGCCAGAAATGCTGTCTTGGTTGATTGCAGGCAAGAGCAGCTGGCTGGGGAGAGCCTGGTGCCATGTGGAACCCTGCCTTTGGAGCACGGCCCAAGCCTGGGTCATGGGGAGGTGGCGACCAAGACTGGCAGCGCAAGTTGGTAAGAAGTTGAAAAAATGTGTTGGTGAATAATTGACCTTTTGCATTTTTGGGGGGTGTGTGTGCATTTTTTGCAAAGGTGTAGGTCATACAGCATAACAGGATATTTTATGGAGAAAGAAGTCTGAATCATTTCTGGCTGTGAAAAGATTGTTTGTTTACCTTCTTGCTTGGAATAATTTTGATATGTAGTATAACTGATAACTAACTTAAGTCAACCTGTGGATCCAGGATTGTAATTGTAAGGACAAAAGAAGTGGAAATCGTTTTTTGTTTTCAGTTTTGATTGTGCAGCTATGTGCCACAATGTCACTTGATTGTCATGTGTAAATAATTACTTAAGTATATGTGTTTGCAGCAGAGCCAGCAGCGTTTCCCAGGCAGCGGGGGCCAACCCCAGATGAGGAGTAAGCTAATCCAACAGCTGATGGATATGGGCTTTAAGGTTAGTACCATTTGCGACTTATAAGGTGGTGTTACCTGGTACTTTACACTGTAGAGTATATTGGTCGAGGGAAGTAATTTTTATAATTTTCGATGGTTACCAAACAAAAATCATTTAAATATATTTCATCTGTCTTTTTCTGCAAACAGTATTTCCTGCATTCTGTATTTAATAAAGTACAAACTGGGCCAGACAATCTCTTTGTATTTATGTAGTTCTTTACGGGAACAGAACAGAACACCTCATCATTTTTGCTATCGGTATCGCAGTCATGATCGCTTCCATCAAGCTTGGCTTCAACAGCTTCTAGGTCACTCTGTCCCCATTGACTGGATCAGTCTTGACAATATTCAAATCAATAAAAGTCTTTAATACTGTCCAAATCCTTAGCAGACACCTTGAGCCAAAATCTATTTAGCAACTTCAAAAATTCATAACTTGCATAAAACTATATCAACTTGGACTCTGTAAAGAGCAGAAGACATGGCAGCATCTTAATGCATGAGGGCATCTCTTTTGATAGACTTGTTAAGGTAACGGGATTTTACAGGTCCTTCAAAATTCTTTTTAAATAATGGCTTTTTCAGGCTTCAGAACTACTAGAAAATCATTGCTGGCGAATAAAGTCATTGAAAAAGTCCTTACATTTTGAAATGGCCAACAGCAATCTTCCTTTCAAGATAGCTAAAAACTGTGTCCAGTTAGGATTGAGCAAGATAAAATAAATTAGTTTAAAGAAGTATCCATGGAAAAGGGTTGGGCATGGTTATGGAAGGCAGTATGTAAGCTTGCACACTACCAACAATCTGTTTTTGGTTTCATGAATGAATTTAAATTGTTTAATCAAAATCAGTAAACCTCAGTTTGTGCCCAGCTCACAGCTCTGCAGGATATTTCCTTAAGTAGTTTTTTTTTTTTGGGGGGGGGGGGGGGGGGGGGGGGGGGCGGGGCACGGGCACAGAAGGAAAACAGTAGAATGGTATTGTCACCTTTTGAGCTACAGCTGATTTTAGATGTTCAAAGGCAATGTTTGGGTTTTTTTTTGTAGTTGTGCGTTCCCCAGCTTTACACCCTGGGGGTCACCCAGAACATGCACTCTGACTCTCATCCCACCTGGGAATGACTGTGAGATAGAAAGCACACCGGATGAGTTTTTGTGTATGACTTTTTTCAAGTACCTTGACATATAGGCAGCCATACTCTGATTTCAGAGGATTGTTTGAATAGTGATATGAACTTGAATTGTCAGAAATGGGTTAAAAACCTGGGTGTTTATTTAGTTCCTCAGTTAATGGTAGATTAAGTACTGTTAACTTGGTGTCGTTTTATGGGAAGTTTAACCTTGGTAGCGCTAAATTTATGGCAGTGGGCACAGTGCTGCTGGCAGAATTAACATTGGCCAGCATTGTTTTGGAGCAGGGTGGGGTCAAACAACCCTTGATATTAATATGTAAAATGGAACTAAGTGTGTAAATTATAAATCACTGGAAAGCTTAGATATCAAGCTTTTAAATGAGTGTAATTTTATAACAGCATGAAGTGTTAAAATTTTTTTTTATAAATTCGCATGTGCACTACTGATCACTGTGACGCCGCCAGGGTCCTAGATTGATTTAAATACAATTAGCAGTGTTGTTGCAGTGTAAAAATGTAATGATTAGGTAAAAACTATCTCATGGCATTAGCTTTGAAAAAATGAGTTTGTGTTGCTATATTGGTTGTCAAATATTCAGAAAACTCCAGCAAAATGATTGACACCATCGCAATCATGGTGGTGAACACTCATTGCAAGCAAAGTGGTGGCTTTCTATGATGAAAATACAACGATCGCTTGATTATTTCATGTGATGCAAAGTACTCAGCAGCATATCAGTTTGACTTGACAACAGTTATTTTGAGCCTTGTTGCTTCTAAATAAGATCAATCTGTGACATTGTAATTGTTGAGTAGCAAAGAAATCCATCCAGCAAAACTAGTGCCACTCGCTTCGGTTACATCGCGATCAATTTTTACCACGTTTTAAGGGGGACCACTGCCTCACCTTTTGCAAATGTTCTTTTCTCAGGAACTAGTAACAGATATCTTCATGAAATTTGGTACACATATTAAGTGCATTAATATGGCTATCTGTACCAGTAGGTCAAACAGAATGATAATGTGATAATTTCCCCCCCAAAATACGGGTCGCTGTTTAGCCCCTCTGCTGCTTTCAAGATATGCATTACATAATGATGGTTATAATTTTTCTAGTTTGATTTGATATCACTTTGTGCAATGGTCACTATCACTTTGTGCAATGGTCACCAAAACAAGATGTTTTAGTTAATAAAGTATTGTTTTCCGTCATTTCCAAAAATGTGAAAATTTTGGAATTCTTTAAAAAATTTTTTATATCACTTTGTATTGGAAAAACTATAACAGCTACAGAGCTGAAACTGTACCATTGCACTCAGCATATGTTTCTACACCAGCATGCCAAATTTCATGGGATTATTTTCATTAGGTCAGAAGCTACAGAGGGGCCAAACGACTGACCCAGCCGAAAAACCCACATTTGAGAAAAACGCCCGTAAAGATTTAGTTAATAATTAAATCAATGAAACTCATGATTAAACATTAAGAAAAAATTATGCATGGTAAAATAACAATAGGCCAACAATACTGAGTGATTAGAGACAGTTTTTCTTATAAAATAAATTTTTCAGGAGGCTCCTGGGGCATACCCCAAGCCTGCCTGGCTATGTTTGCCTTCCGCATGCCTTACAGTTTCTATTTTTTCCCCTCTTCTCTCTGGCCCTGGTAGATGATTTTGTAGTGGCTGTTTTCACTCTGAGAATGTCTGATTTCTCTACAAACACTACTGCATTGCTCCCTGCCACAAAATCAAGCCCAGCAAGCACAGTGTTGCAGGAAAAGTACCTCGCCTCCAGAGACTAAATGCTGATCGGTCTTCGTCTCAGCTTTAAATGTAGATCTATACAATAAAATTTGTAATAATGTGTGTGAAAATGCAAAACAATAAACTGTGTGAGAATGGAAAATACAATAATAAAAAAAAAGAGATTAAAAAAAAGAAAAGAAAAAAAAGATGCAAAGAGAGAAGAAAAATGGATATGAAAAGACATGAAGGAACAGGACTTCAGAAGACAATTTTACAAAGAATTCAGCCTTTGGCCTCTTTCTGCAGCCAATTAAAAGAATGTATGCTGATGGGACTTATGATGTGAAAACATAAGAAATGTGTGATTTTTTTTATGCAATATATGTGTATGTGAGCGGACATGCAACATCTCATTATCTGCATGTGTTTATAAAGTTTATTATACTACTTATTAGGTATTCAAACAAGAAAACAAAATTATTGTATACCAATAGGAAAAAAAACATTCATAGACATTTAAAATATGCACCCACACACAGTGTACACACAGAAGACACACACATTCTATTGCCACATGACAACAAACACAGACTTTGTGACAAAGGTTTTTCTTTTCTAACAGCACACTGTGTGTCAAGCTCAGTAAAAATTTACTTGAGAATTATCATTAAGCTTATAACTGCCTCTGAAAACACAGACAACTGAATAAAAAATAAAACGGTGAAAGAATGGGGTGGGGGTGTGTGGCTCACGGATCGGTTTATTTTTCTTGCGCAATTGTTCTTTATCAGAACTAGTGTCGGTGCCAGCCACTGATACCCGTTTTATGGAGAAAAATTTCCTATTATCACATCGGAGAAGTAAGTGAGTAGCTATCGGCGACATCGCGTGTTGATGTGCACGGCACAGCAAAAGTCGCTCACCACTTCAGCTGGCGATCATCAGTCTATTTTCCGTTTCGTCCGTTTTCTATTCTTTCTGCTGATGGCACTGATAGTCACACTTGTTTTCGGCATATTTTAGCATTTTTGAGACTTTCAGTAAAACACTTTGGCTAAAAAAAACTGGTCCGACTCGTGCATCGATCGAACTCAGGAAGAAAACATCCGCCATCTTGGATAAAAGTCACGTAACCCTTAGAACCAATCAGCTATTTTTTTTACGGCCACAAGCCAATCAGAGACTTTGTCTCACCATATGCCATCAGTAAATGCCTATCGGGTTCCTTCGGATTCGCTCTTGGTGTGTTTTCGTGAGTGAAGTTATCCATTAAAAAGTGTTGTCAGAAAGTAGGTCAGTGAATGACCTTCACATTGATAGCATGGGGGGGGGGGGGGGGTTCAGAAGTAGGTCGGCGAGCGCAACAATCTCAAAACCGATGCAATTTTCGCGTTTTTTGGCCACATTCGCTCAAATTTCACACACACCCACGTCAGAAAATGATTTTATTAGGTATGATATCGGTCAAAACAAACAATATGAGTAATAGAAATGTGAAGTTGAGACATTACGTGACCAAATAGAATCATAATCCCAAAAGCCTTTTTTTTTTAAATTGTGAAAATCTATGCCATGGTCCCCCTTAAGAAAATCCCATCTAGAATCCTTACCTCATTGTCTCTGTTATGTTTCATTCAACCAAATCCAGCCTCTAAAACTCTCCTCATTGTCAGTATTGTAAAAAAGCTTGCAAAACGCTAGCAGAAATTCTGGTGCAAACACTGGCTGCCATTTTTCACAGCTGGTTAAAAAAAATAATTACCCTCTAAACCAGTTAAAATCTTTGTTGCTCGTGTGTGTTGAATGACCTTCACGCATTTCTGTGGCCCTACAATGGCCTTAACATTTATTGGGTGACCTTTGAAAGCAAAAGTGAGCCTTCCAATTATGATCACCTACGTCATCCCAGAATATTCCGGGATCTGCTGCATGGTGGTGAAAGGTTGCCTTAGAATGTTCCGGGAACAGCGCTACTAAGGTTAAAACTACTGGCAGAGAAAACAATAAGAAAGACCATTAATGGAAGGCATACATAATGGTTTCCTATTAGGTGAAAAGCAGTTTCTTTTTTCTTCCATGAATTTTATTTTTCAATTTTATTTTTCCAGAAAGAGGAAGCCCAGAACGCATTAATCAGCAATAACATGAACTTTGAAAGTGCGCTTGGTAAGTATTCTTCTTAGTTAAAAAAGTTGATAGTTTTTAAATATGTTTTGGAAATGTGTGTGTGAATTGAGAGAGAGAGCAAAGTATTGGCGGTGGTGTGTGTGTGTGTACATTATTTATTTATCTATTTTATTTGTGTTTGTTTGAGGGTTTTTTTCTTCATATCTGCAGACGAAAAGAAACAAATGTCAGTGAAAGAGGAAAAGCAAATTTGAGCTTGCGGGATTAACTTGTTACAGAACTAAAGGCAAATAAGTTTAAGGTAACCACTTTAGTAGGGAAGAAATATACCTTTGCTGTTGGGAAATCGCTTACAAACTTGGCAGTCTACATGCGCAAGAGAGATGGTTTGAAAAAAAACTTTTGCCTTTTGAGTTTCTCTTTTCTTTCTTCACCCCCCCACCCTTTGCTACCCGCTTTACACACTAACACACAGGTAGATAATATATATATATATAGGATTATTTTGTGCTTGGGAAAGTGAAAATGGCTCTTAAATCTGAGAGTGTCTCATAAGGATGAAAAAGCATTAGCAACAGCTGCTTTCTTTCTTTTTTATTATTTAAAAAAAATGTATCTTTTGTTTAAAGTATAATGGAAGAAGCACTCTTGTGCTTTTACAATTTTTTTTTTTTACATCCAGTCCTGTGTGTAAGCAATATGTAAATTTTGTCATCCATTCCCACTGGCACACAGTGGCCTACTCTTCTAAAAAGCGGAACAGGTTTTGACATGTATGCAAGATGTTCTGTTTGCGTTTGCAGTCATGATCTTGGTTTATAGTCTCGTCCGAAGGATTTTTAGGGGGCAGTGGAGTCGGCACTGATGTTACCTCAAGGGGAAAACATTCTTCTGAATGGTATACGAACATGGATCAGCAGATCATGAGCATAAAACGCAACATTCTAACCATCCAGACTATCCTGTCCCAAATGGTGTCCCAATTCATATGATGTCAGTATAAATGGTCCTTTAAAATGTCCTAAGCTAAGTGGTGGTGTTATTCTTTCTGATTCTTTAAAAAAAAAATTTTTATATAACAAATCTAAGGATCCAGAAAGAAAGAGAGAGTGAGCCTGCCCAAGTAGTAGTGTACTTCTTTTTTGAAGGACTTGACAGAGGTGATCTTCATAATTGTTGTTTTTGTTTATTTTTCCAAGGTGAACTGACTTCTGGATTGCACAAGAAAGAAACAGATGATGTATTTCAGTCCAGTGGTTCAAAAATGCTGCGTCAGGGTTTCGTAGGAGATAACACTGGTATGATGGGAGAGGACATATCAGACAATCGTTCAGACAACAATCCACATGTGCCTAACTTCGCCATGCAAAATACTCCATTCAACAATGCTCAAGCCACCAACCCCTCGTACATGTCAGCAGGAATGAATATGTATGATCACCGCAGCAAGGGGGGCCCACCTATGCCTGCCACCAACAATGGCAGTCTGAATAATAACTTGCAGCACAAGCTGAAAGTGATGCAACAGCAGCAAGGTGCAAATAGCAATATTGCACCTGGTCTCAACAGTTTGAGCCCAGGACAGGTGAGAGGTGGGAGTGTTCCTGGCTCTGGCAACCAGAACATGGTGCAACAGCAAGCTGCCCAGCAACAGATCCTGCAACAGCTGCGTATGGCTGTTTCATCTGGCCTCATTTCTCCCCAGCTGCTTAACTACCAGCTACCTCATAACATCCTGGTGATGCTCCAGCAACTGCTACAGCTGCAGAACGCACTGCAGAACCTGTTGCAGCGCCAGCAGTTCCTGCAGCAAAACAAGGTGACCCTCAACATCCCTCGTCCTCAGCTTGACCAAGTAACCATCATGATTAAACAGTACCAGTCCCAGATTCAGTCTTTGCAGAAGCAGCTCCAGAGTGCTCAGCAAACTATGCTTATGAAACAACAGCCCCCTACTGCGCCCACACCAACCCCACCTCAGATGCAAGCCATAAGTCAGCAACCTCCACTGGGTATGCCACCTCCCATCCCTACCTCTGTGCAAGGGGAAGGAGGTGAATCAGTAATGTCTCTGCCTGGTGATATTGGAAGTGGGGCTTCCAATACAGCCAGTATGTCTCGTTTGAGCCAGTGGAAGCAACCTGCATTGGAGAGGGAGGGTCCAGGCGACCTGAACAAAGCCCCAGGATCTAGGCCCCAGCAAGGCCTGCAGCACTCTCACTCTACTCCAACCATGGGACCATTTGGAGACCTAACTAGCCTCAACATTGGTGGGGATAGCACATGGTCATCCCTGGCCACTTCCACCTCAAGCAACTGGCCCAGTGTCTCATCAGGGGATGGTGGAATTGGGGATGGAGGAAAGAGAGAAGATGGCACCCCACCAAGCTCGGGGTTGGCCTCCATGCTTGGTGGAGGAGGCAACCTGGGGTTGTCTACTGATGTCATCCCAGAATTTATTCCTGGCAAACCGTGGCAAGGCCTGAGTAGCAAGAGCGTGGAAGATGATCCACACATCACACCAGGAAGCATCTCACGCTCACTGAGTGTTAATGTGGTAAAGGATGACTACCTGAATAACCTGACTGCGGCCAGCAAGCCAAGTCCATCCTTCAGCACAGATGCCACATGGAGCACAGGTGACAAGCTAACAAATCCTGGAGCTGCTGAGACATCTATGGCTAATGCTATGACCCTGGGTGCCTCGAACCTGCAAGCACAGCAGAACCGCTCCTCTGCTGCCAACAGCAATCAGTGGCAGCCTTCTAGCATCTACAGTCGTCAGCATTCCTGGGCTGGCAGATCCCCCAGTTCTGCTTTCACGCAAGGTGGGTTCCGTAAAGTAAAGAAAAATATGTGAAAGAGAGAAACTTCATTTTTTTTTCTTGTTCATTGGTTAGAGCTCTGAGGTTAACCAGTGGTGAGATTTTTTTAGAATGCTACCGCTTTTTTTCCCCACCATTCAGGTAGCTGCATTCCAGTTTTAGACAAGTGCTAAACACACCCCTGTGTGTGTGTTTTTTCAAGTTTTGTCATCCATTCATACCAAAGGCACAAAATAGTCTTCTCTTCCAAAGGTGGAACAGGGTTTTAACATATGTGCAAGATGTTCTGCATGTATGTGCACACAGGTCCTCGGTTTATAGTGTTGTTTGAAGGATTTTGACATTCAGTTTGATTTTGTCGTCAAACTGGAAGACAGGGCAAGGCTGGAAATTTAACCTAGAACCACATAGTTTGTTAGGCAGATGAACATCTGAACCATCCTGCCACCTTCCTTTTAAAAAACAGTATAACTGCTTTTAAGCCTAACTTGTGTGTGTTAGTCTATAATGTCTTTTTTTTCCCATGTAGTTTTAGACTTTTCAGTGCAGTGTAGAAAATTTAAGTGCAGGGTTTGTAAATGGAGATGGTTTACTGATCCTGCTATTTGAAAAGAAAAAAGTTTTTCTTGCAGGTGTAAAAAGGTTAAGTGATAGTCTTTGGATATTCTGCAGCTTCTTTGATCTTTTGTTATTGTTTTTAGACCTGAATTTGATTTCTGTGACCCTGTTGTTTTTTTAAAACCCGAGTCATGGGTTCAAAACCCTCTTTTGGCTGCCAGTTCGGGATACTTTTTCTTTGAGACCAACACTTCGGCAGAATTCAATCCGTCATTTTAATGTGAGAACCTGTATGTAAATTGAGCTTTAAAAAAACTTGTGTGTATGCAAATCTCATTTAACCTTTATAAGAATAGACCATCTTTTGTATATGGGATGCATCAATCATACAATAGTGTCATGTTTCTAAGACATCATCATCCCCCAAAACTAGATGTGATTACCTTACGCTATTTGCAGAAAAACTCACCAGTTCTGAATGTGAGGCTTATTTGAGGAATGAATATGATAGTCTCCAGTGACCATAGACTAGCCAGTCGCTGAAACAAATAATGTCTGAGATTGCTGGGTTACTTTTGCTTTACAATTTTTGTTTTAAAAATGCTATATTTACATTTAGATTAGAAAATAAAAGCTTAATTCAAAGACGAAAAAACCTAGCCCAGGCCAAAAGCTTTGTCAGTTGCTGATGTAAGCCAAAAGCTGGGGCCTACAGTAAAAGATCATGCTGTAAAATATGTTGGGATAGTCTTCAGCTTTGATAAGCTCTTAACATAAAAGCTTTCACTTTCCTTAAACTATAGGAGAAAAAATCCTTTGAAATCAAAAGTGGACTGCCTATGTGGCAAGGTACTTGAAAGAGTCGGGAATACATAAATGTTTCAGAAAGCATGTGTACTTTCAATCTTATAGTTATTACCAGGTGGGATGAGTAAGTCAGAGCCCATATTCTGGGTGATCCATATGGTTTTAAGCTGGGGAGCATGCAACATAATAAAAAAACCACCACCACCACATAACTTGCTAGCGTTTAGGTTGAAAAGAGTTTAGGTTCATAATGTATACAAATAGGGTGTAGGGGTGTAAGCTGCACAACAGAGAAGTAATGTGTGAGATCTTAGGATGATATGGGTGTGTGGTTTCAGATATCCTAGAAAATACTTGAAAGTGAGCTATATGCTTCCTTGTAGTCAAGGCAAAGTGGTTATTTGGTTAGAGGTTTTGTAGTATTCAGATGGCAGTTCTCATAAGTAGTAGTATATATATATACTAACCAAAAAAAAAACTCCCTCCCCCCAGCTAAACAAAATATAACAGTACTCATGTTGAGAAACATTAGAGAAAAAAATTAAGTATAACATGAATTAAGACCTCATGCATATCTCAGTTTTGCATGCAATCTGTGATGAACACTTTGTATGTTTATGCTGCAGTCAGTGGAACAAACTCAGATGGTCGTCAGTCGTGGCTGCTGAAGAACCTCTCAAGTCAGGTGAGACTCTCTCTCTCTCTCTCTCTCTCTCTCTCTCTCTCTCTCTCTCCCTCTCTCTCTCTCCCTCTCTCTCTCTCCCTCTCCCTCTCCCTCTCTCTCTCTCTCTCTCTCTCTCTCTCTCTCTCTCTGCCACCCTCCCATATCTCTCCCTTTTTTTTTTCTTACCCTCCCTGTCACCGCCTTTCCTTTAAAAAAATTTTTTTCTTGGGTATTCTACAATCACATGTACATTATTTCTCATGGTCATGCATGCGTGTGCGCACACACACACACATGTATACGTTTACAGTGTTGATTCTAGAGTGCGCCCTTGCAGGATTCCTGGTTTTTTTTTTTTTCAAAATTGCGGCAAAACGATGTGGGCAGCGTGCCCTAACAGACAGAACTTATAAGTCGTTTTCATTTTTGTCTCCGACTTTAAAAAAAGTTGGGCTGATTGCTTTGTTTGGTTCTCGAAATACATGGCTGTGCAAGTGTGGATGGTGGTAGTGTGAAAGTATCTTTATGTGCGAGGGAAATTTTGATGTGTATAAATATGTAGTGAGCCAATTTGTATTGATTGGTTGGTTTATTATATAATTGAATGATAATGTGAGTTGTTGATTGCATGTATAACTAAGTGATTAAGTTTATTGTTAGCTTCATTGTGTATATGTTATACATTTCTTCATGTTTGCCTTTTGTTTTGTTTTTTTCCCCTTAAGGGCCTGGTGTAAAGAAGCCCCTGGCTTATCCAGTTACTCTCATTAAAACATTCGAGAATTTGAGTTCTCTCTCTCTCTCTCTCTCTCTCTCTTCTCTCTTCTCTCTCCCCCTCTCTCTCTCTCTCCCCCTCCCCCTCCCTCCCTCCCTCTCTCCCCCTCCCTCTCTCCCTCTCCTCTCTCTCTCTCTCCTCCCTCCCCTCCCTGCACAATCTGGGGGGGGGGGGGGGGGGGGGGGAGACGACCAATCTTGACTTGACATTGGCTTTAACCTATTATCTAGATCTAAATCTCTCTCTGAATGTAGAAATACAAATTTGAACAACCCCCCCCCCCTTCTCTCTCCCTCTCTGTCTCCTGTGTATGATGTGGGGGTAGGGGATGGAAACAAGACTTCGATATTGGCTTTTACTTATGTAGATCTAGATCTGTCTCTCTGAATGTGGAAACACAAATGTGATTTCTCTCTCTTTCTCTGCAATTTTTTTTTGGGGAGGGGGGGGAACCAAGACTTTGACATTGGCTTTCTAGACCCCCCCCCCCCCCCCCCCCCCTCTCTCTCTCTCTCTCTCTCTCTCTCTATCTCTCTCTCTCTCTCTCTCTCTCTCTCTCTTCTCTCTCTCTCCTGTGTCACAAGTGCTTACTGCAGATTAACTGCAACATTTAAGGTGAATATTTAATCCTTTCTGCCTACGTATCTGCTTGTTTGTTTTGTTTCTTTTCCTTGAAAAATAAAGTAGAAACTAAGAGTACTGAGGGTACTGTAAGCAAATACTACTTGTTCCCTTTTTTTTTAATGAAAGAGGGGGAGGGGGCAGTGCCCCCTTTTTTTCATTTTAGGGGGCCTTTGGGCCCCTTTTGAAATCCTAGAATCAACTCTGCATTTAACATGCTTTCTCTGTAGTTAAAGGCTTTTTTCAGGCAGAGGATAGGGCATCTTTGGTGCCCTCCTGGCATGTTTAACATCAGCAACCTAGTACTTAACAGTAGGAAAAGGGGAGTTTTGTCAGGTACTTCGACCATGTTTTTATGAACAGCATATGGTGTTTTACCTTTTTAGCGATTAGTTTTTTATGCATGCATTCCTGTTTCTTTGTGTTCCTCTTTTGCTGACTTAATCTGTACCTGACCAACTTGAAAAGTGGATGCATCTCCACATAAATTGATACAGAAATACATTTTTACAGAACTTTTTGCAAGACATTTTAATTTACAGCAATGGTAAAACTATTGGTAAAAACCATTAAATATCTGTTGGGTTTTAATTTTTTTTTTTTATATAGTATGTTGGACTTCGGGTTAGGTGTTTTTTTCAGTGAAGTTATATTAAAAAGGGACAGGCATGCATATGCGCGTGCACTCTCCCACTGCACAGAAACACGCACACACATACACATGCTCACACACATCCACACACACAAAAAATACTTATAACAGTACACTTGACAAATAAATGTATGCAAGTTGTTAACAGAAATCTGTGCTGCAGTAGCACTACCAATACCCACTTGCGTAAGAGCACGCACGCACACACAAACACACGCACATATGCATGCTCACTCACGTGCAACACACTTACACACAACACACCTCATACAACACTCATACACACTCACACTCATACACACACACACACACACACACACACACACACACACACACACACACACACACACACACACACACACACACACACACACACACACACTGTAAAAGTTTCTCTTTGTGATACAGGATGAGGAGCAGTAAAGAGACCCTGGCATGAAGAGATGAAACACCAGCATCCTTTGTCCACCATTGTGCCTGTCTACATGCTGTGGTCTGACAGGGCAACATCAGTTTGGCTGGAGGCTCCCCGTGAAGACTCTGCCAATTCTCACACAAATCAGAAGGCAGGAAGATAGATGTCTCACTTGGCATCTGCTATGCCATCGAATATCTTGGTCACTACCGTCCTCTTTCTCATCTTCTTCCCCACATAACCATGTGTACCAAGCTTATAATCTGTTCAGCTAGTCATATCTCAAGGCCTTCAAGAAACTTACCGTAGTCCCAGACATGGACTTAATGAAAGGAAAGGACTGTGAACATCTAGTTAATGTGGTAATTGTGCTTAGTATTAGCAGAGGCAAACATGATTGTAAAAAGGAGATCAGTATGTTATCTTGCTTGTTGAAGAAAGATTTGAGCAAAATAATTCTTCCCCACCCTTCTATCTAGCTGTTCTTGTTTGTCTTGTTCAAACTTCCTCTCCTTGTTTATCTTTCCCACATGTTCCCCTGTGCACAAACACTTTTACATGTTGATGTGATCTCTTGTCTGTGCGGGTTGGTTTATCTGTGACTGAAGCAAAACTATGGGCGAAGTGAAATAATATTGGCAAGTGTATGTTTGTGTATTCAAGATTATGAGTTTGATGTGTTCCAAGTAAAGAAGACAGACTATCAGCAATGAGCTGCCTCTTTGTTGTGCATACCAAGGTGCTCACCTCTCCTCGTCTTGCAGAGAGCACAACGCTTTGACTCATTTCGCTTTTCTCTGCGTGGGACGATGTAATCCAAGTCTTTCAGAAAATCCTGTTGTCTTGTCATTCTTCAGGGGTGGAATAATGGGATGGGTGGGGATATTCATGGAGGGGCAGTGACCAGCTTTACTCATCTCAGCTGGTCTAGTCAGTAAAAGGGCATCAGCAGATGATGTGTTTTGATGCCTTAACAAACCCGCCAAACTGCACAGAAAGGAACATGCAGCAGCAGCTGATGCCAGTGTGTCATTATCAGTATTTAGTTGCTGTAGCTGCAGTTATGAATGAACATGGCAGCTTTGCTTTGTCAATTGTGGGTGGGAGAGCAGAAAGCCCAGTTTGGTGGCCAGCAGGACTTGAATGGTTGTGTGAAAAGAACTATTTTGTGGTGTTTACTAGAATTTAAGGGATTTGGAAGTGTAAAGCTATATTGTTTTATTTGTGTTTCTTGTGTACTGGATGATGGTCTCTTCTAGGGGGTTTGAGACGTGAAATTATCTTGTCCCTGTCAACACAGTTCACATACATTATTTTCAATGTCACGATTGACCCATTAAGTATCAGTCATTCCATTACAAGCCCAGGGTTATCTTGGGAGAACATTTTTTAAAAATCTTTATACCAAATCTGCACAGTAATTAGAATAATGTGATGTCATGTCTTCCTGTTGTATATATGTATTTACTTTTTAAAGATTTTTTTTAAAAGCAAAATTAGAAAAACTGAGTTATCATGCATAACTTGCTATCATTCTGACTTGGTCTAACAACAGACCAACAGGGTTCAAGCAGACAGCAAATTTGAAAGATGCTATATTTATTTTAGCATTTGATAATGACAGGAAGCAGTTGGGTTCACTGGATTTAACAGACATACTTCGTTTTTTTTGTTTTGTTTTTTTAAACATATCAAACTTGCTTACAGTCCTGACATTTCAGCAGAGACACCATAATGATTGTTATGATAAAAGTTGTCTTTTTGTAAAAAGGGTGGGAGAATTAATGGGCTATCTGAGAAAATTGCTATTTTTGTGATTGAGTGATGTGTGCATTGAGAAAAGAACAGTACTACTAAAAAACGTTTTGAGGATGTTCATCAAAGTGTGGTTACAGTTTTGTTGGTTTTCTTTTTTCTGTTTGTTTTTGAAAAATTCTTTGGTTGCATTGAAGAGTAACTGAAGGTGTATGAGTTGCATTTAAGTTGAGGAGACTATATTACGTGTTGCTGTGGCCAGCCCTTCTACTGTTCGACCATATGGACTCTTGTCAGTTGACAGGATTCACACGCCTGTGATAACTGATGTCTCAATCTTCACGTTGTCTGTCACTCTTGTGAATCATGCAAGTGAATCAGGTTTCAGGTGCTTTACCAGCTTCCATCGTATTCTAGTTCAACAAAAATATGTATGTATAGTAAAAGGGACACAATTATTGGGAGGGTAGTGTTATAGATTTAAAAAAAAAAAAAAAAAAGTACAGATAAGACTACACACCTCTTGGTTGGTTGTTTTTTTTGTTTTTTTTTAAATTGTCATTGTTTTGGACAAAGAGGAGAGAAAAATGCTACTACTCTACTAGCCAGTTTGAACTGCTGTATTATATCTGTATACACAATGTCAGTTTATTGTTCATCTCTTGTTTGCCTTTGGTGAGATTTATCAAATAACAATGAATGTAACTATATTAACTCACATTGTTTGCTACAAATATGAGGTATATATTTATCAAATTTTTTCTTGTCTGAGTCATTTATCGAAAAGCTGTGTTGTTTAAAATATTTGTGCTTTATAATTTTTGTTCGTTTTTAAATGATACAATGATCTGGTATTGGCTGTGATGTGCCGCATGGCTGGCAGCAAATTTGTATGATTGTAGGGTCACTTGACATTTCCATTGCAACAGTGATGATTCCTCCCTCCAAGTTTGTGCGTCAAATTCCATCACAACATGGTGTGGTAATCAAGTCCCTGAATGCTGTACTTGCTGCTTGTCTGGGACCGTGTTGTTTTTGTGTCTATTATCATTGTTTGCCAGTACCATATTCATTTCATCATGTTACATAATGAGCAGGGCAACAAGATGGATAGAGGCTTTTTTTTGTTGAAGAAGAAAAGATGGGGGGGGGGGGGGGGGGGGGGGGGGGGGTTAAAATAACTCATGAAGAAGATAAGCAGAAGTTCAGTAACAGCAATGTAGTAAATTATGAAAAGGTAGTTTTAAATTTTGCAAGGATTTTTTTCCCCTTTCAGCTGGTAGACCATAGTAGAGTACAGAGTATGGTCTGTGTTAATGGTTTCTTTTATATGCATGTGCGTGCGCTTACATTCACATGTACATGCATCACGGGCATGCACATACACATATCCTTTAGTATAGGAGAAAGAAAAATTAACCGTCCAAGTCAAGTGATGCAGTGCCTGTCGCTAAATGTCGAAGGAAATGTGGCGAGACATTTTGAAATAGCTATTAACGAGAGAACAGATTTGTTTACAAAAAAAGAGAACTGTTCCAAGGAAGGTATGTATAAAAACAAAGCATACAGATAGTGAACATACTTAATGAGTTCTTAGAATAGCCATAATGCAGGGTTCAATGCCATACAAAGAATTTTCTTGCCTCATCAATATATTACTGTAAACAGGATGCTGTGGATTGGATATTGGAGGAAAGTGCTCATTTTGTCCTCCTTTCCACAATATTTGTTTTGTGTTTGAAGTGATTTACATGACCAAATTGAGAAATAAAGATCACAGCCTGCCAAAGCATCACAACATATGATAAATCCCACAATCTAGGGCAGCTCTCTGTCTTGTCTGTCTGTCTCTCTTCCTTTCTCTCCATGTCTCTCTGTTCCTCTCTGCCCCCCTCCTTCCCTTCCAACAGCCTTGGTGACTCTTAAACTTCCCATCCCAAAGTTCCCTCTTCGGTTTCACCTCTGAGGTGAATGATATATATACTCATGACATGACATAATGTGCTTTTGATGTGTACAGAAAGTTTGAGTTGATCTTTGTAACAGTACTTGATTCCATTGCTGACAATACTTATTTGACTAACGGTACTTATTGCCAAAGGTTGCGCTTTTTGTATTTTGTCTTCAAGTGTATCTTGGATTTTTTTAAAAATGAGTTTGAGTGTATGGTGTTGGTTCCAGAGACTTCAGAAGTTGGCAGGTTTGGGCATTGTGTTACTTGATTGATAATGTCTACATATCGTTAACAGTATCATATGTTGTCATGGTTGTTGATATCTGCTAAAGCTCTCCACTTCTGGGATAATTGACCTTTTTTATGCATGTGCCGTTTGGATTTTGTAATTATAATGTAAATTGATGTAATGTTTGAATATAATGTACATTGATTATAGTGATGACAGAGAATGACTATTGTATTCTAGCTCCTATTTTTTTAATATGAGCTTGTTTAAAAAAAAAAAAAGTAAAAAAAAAAAATAAATAAAAAAAAAAGTGTGAAAGTGATTTGGATGTTTTCCTTATTATTTTTAAATAATAGATGATGTGATCAAGACTTTTTCTTCAGTTGCTTATTGATTTCATTGTGTGAAGTGTTAAATTTTGATCAACTTTAAACATCTTAATGTTTTAAAACTATGTGACGTGAAAAAAGGTCCTGAGAGAAGTTTAGACATTCAGTATACATAGCGAAATGGTCATGTAAATGTTGTGAACATTTTATTATTTTTTTATATTAAATTTTTGTTCTTATGAGTGTTACTGGGTGCTTCATTGTGGGTGTTATAAACCTCAAAACGATTATTGTTAAGACAGAAGTTTTTCATGCTGAACATGCTTTAGATATCTCATTGTGCACAACGAATTGCGACACAAGCAGAATTGAGTCAGTGTTTCTACTTTCATGCCAGATCAAGGTATATCGTATAGACAGGCAAAAGACAAACCAAACAAGAAGGGGAAAAAGAAAACTCTTTCAAAGATTGTTGTTCAGTTTTAAATGTCTTATTAACCATGAATATTACATGTTCTTGTGCAAGTATGTTGTTCTATTGTGTGTACATTATCCCCTTTCCCAGAAAGTTCCACACAGGGCAAAGCGCTCTAGTCTGATGGCTTTGCTGGCAATGTTTCTTGATCTGACAAACAGCCGAGTGAACACAGCTCATACCTCTTCCGCAGTCGAGCAGAAGCTTGAGCCTCGGATATCTGCTGGCTAGAAACTGCCACCTGATGGCATGATCGCTCTAGGGAGTCAGACCTGCATTTAACTTCCGCCAACTGTTACTTTCACAACTATCCCATTGTTGTTTTGGGTTGGTTTTTTTTTTAGCTTTAGTTTGTACATCTTCTTTTGAAATCTGTTTCTATTGGCTGTGTGATGTTTTTGCTGGATATGATGTTTGGTAATGTTCTATAGGACACAGTTGCAATCAGTTTAGAAATAGTGGATGTATTTGAATTTTTGTTTGCTTTTCATTGGATAAATTATACTTGCCATTCAATGACTGACAATTTATCTCGGAAGATAGGCTGAATAATTCTTAAAACTGTAGTAGTGGGGACAGGGAGTTCAGTCCTTTCCTAAACTACTCCACTTAGTGGCGTGTTTGGTTTTGGTTGTTTTTTTGTTTTTGTTTCTTTGGAATTTTTTTGTGCTTGTTGATCTCATGAAATAGATGACCACATTGCATTCAAGACTTCTGTTGTTATCCACTTCATTTAAGATACTACTGTCATCGGGGGTTTGTCACAGGTAAAGAATTCGCTGGATGCAGAGGGAATTGGCAACAATCAACCAAAGACAAGCCTTACTCCTGCCCTTCTGTTATCCATCCATTCCCCATAGGAAAGGGGAAGTATTAGTGGAAAGTCAAGAGGGGGGGTCCTAGATAAACTTGTTAAAGATCAAAACTTACAGCAATTGTTGGAATGGAAAAGCCATTAAAAGTCCATGTTGGCTGAAGTAGGATACATCTTTGTGATGAAATGTGTATGTTTCTGTTGAGTGGCAGTGATGGACTAGGTGATAATGTGGATAGAAATGGACAGACCTCAGAGGGGAAGGATATTCATGTATGTTAATGTGCAGTTCAGGTGTCAGCAACCATTGCATTCCAAATGAAACCTGTTGAAATTGTATTGTGTGTTATGCCAAAATCATTTTGTGGATTCCAATGCCATGATACTGCGTTGTTAATTTTGTACAGTTTGATGTTGGGTTTTGTTTTTATATGTACTTTTGTGTGTTCAAAGGTGAAGGGAAAAGAAATTCTCATAAAACATTTTATTTTCTGATGAATTGCCAGCTCATTATTGTTATCAAAATATTTTTTGTCATGCAAACGAACATACTGGTGTATCAAAAATGCTATTGAATTTTGACCCTTACAACAAAGTATTGATCTTTTGTACCAAGAGATGATGCGATATTAACTTTTGAATTTGTGTTGGTATTAGTCATGTGCTTTTTTGATGATGGCAATAAGTTATTCCATTTGTATGAATCTTTTGACATAACAGAAATATGATGTGTGTGACATTATTTATGACTGTAAAAGCGTATAGATTCTAGTGTAAGTTGCTTTTTGACATCTACAACTCTGTGCAGCTGCATTGGGATAAAAGCTGTTGCCATGTATATCCCCTTATTCTGCACAATTTGCTGCTAGCTCCATTTTATTTCCTTGAAAAATATGTCCTTTATAGCTAGTCGAAAAGCCGAGTTGAGCCATCAGTTACGGCCAAATCAGTGTTCATTTGATCGATCTGTAGACAAAAACTACTTTACACAAATGAGTGTTGGTTTATACAGTTTTAGTACTACTCTAGTTCCCTCGCTGCTCAGCTGTGTATTCTTTTAAGGATGAGCATCCCCCCCTATGCGTGTCCATTTGGTTCATTGCTTCATTTGAAGTGTCAGATGTTGATTCCAGTGGTTGGCTTCCACATTCGTGTGTATGATCTTGAGCCTGGGTTTGGTCATAGATGTGAAGACGTGTGTATTGTAATAAAGAGTAAGAGGTATTGCCATTTATACTCACTGAGAAATACTAGATGGGTATTGTCTTGATAAGAAATTTTAGCAGTATTGCTGCAGTTTATTTGTGACACTCTGTGTGTGTGAGTTGCTGTCTCCTTGAAGATGCCTTAGTATGTTGGAAGTTTTGTCCCACCTTTTTGTTTTCTAAGTATGTGAATTGAGCTCACTCTGTGAGGACAGTGTCTCTGTTCAGTGCATATTGTAAAGCTCTTTAACACTGCTTGATTCACTCAACTGACAGTTATTTCTTGCTCCTGTGTGTATGAAATCAGCACATGGGAGTCATTCTGACATCCCTAGAGCAAATGACCACTCTTGTGCTGTATATCTGTTGAAAGACCATAAGTATATGATTTTAAAGCAAGTCAAATATGCATTGCTGTACATCCATTAAAAACAACTTGCAAGGTCACAAGACTGTTGTGAAGGGGAGAAAATATGCTGACAAGCTACATGGCATTTTTTCCCCTGGCAAAAATTATTATGGGGCAATATGGCTCCTCCCCCCCCCCCCCCCTCCTTCTCTCTCTATTATGAACAGGGATAAACATCACTTCAATTGGCTTTGCAATAGCAGTTTTGCCGTAAGAGAATCTTTATGCATGACCACAAAAATGCAACGCATGCAGAAGAGAAGGCACAAGAGCTAGGCCTCTTGTTAGCTTACACAAGTGAATCCAGCAGTGTGACAGTAATGAGAGTGGAGAATGAATGTTATGTATGTATGTATGTAAACATCAAGATCAGAAAATCGTTTGCCACTTTTGGACATCACTTTTAACATTTTCTCTTTGGAAAGAAGCAATAAATGTATTTCTTGGTGATGGATTGTGATCTTGTTAAACAGTACATTGCTTAACAGTACTAGAAAGTTGGACTAGCAACTCTTGAGATTAAAAGAAGCAAAGGATTCAAATTGTTTCTCATGTCATCTTTAGGCATTTATATGTATGATAGTGATGATATCAAGCTCCCTCTTGAATAATTTTGTATGCTCTTATTAGGTTGTTTGGAAATATAAGTGATTTACAAAACACTTTTTCCATTCTCCCTGTATTTGTTCATTGTATTTTTTAAGGCTAGCTTTCACCTGTGTGACAGATTCATTATGCACTTCGAAGCTTTTCCTTTGTATGCTATGCCTTGGTAAGGAATTCCAGTTTTGCAGACACACTGCAGTTGCTTTTTTTAATGGTATAACATTTTATTCATTTGTTGCTGAATGCAAAGCTACAAACCATTCCGCTTTTGGCGGAAATTGTGAAGCTTAATCACTCTTGTGGTCATGTACAAATAATTATGCTCTTTCCAGCCTACTCCCCTCTCCTCCTGTGGGATACACATACGTGCACACACACACACGTAAAGAACAAACATGAAACCCTCACGGTTGATATTGCTTCACTTTGTATCAGTTAATTCACAACCTTGCTTTTTATCTTTTCATTCACTCTCACCGTGTGAAGAGTTTTATCAAAACAAACAAAAACATACTCATGTTCACATGCAAGCACACACACAATACACATGCAAGTGTTATTTTTAGATTAAAGCATTGCAGTATTTTTTAGTATATTTATGATCTTGTTCCATAACATTTAGAGCTGTGGTGTTTTTTTTAAAAAAAAAGAAAGACTGCATCTTTGCACAAAACTTGAGCCACTTGTAAGCAAAGCATGTGATGTTACAGCAGCCATATGCATAATCTGTGGTTGGAGCGCTTTTTCTTATGTTGCTGATTTGCTGAGGGCTACCTTAAATCATCATTCTGCTCTAACCTCCATCTCTTTATTTTTCATAAACAATACAACAAAGCATGCCATGGTCTGGAAAGTAGTTCAAATGATGACGAGCAGTAGAGAAAAAATGATGAAGAAAACTCGCAACTGGTAGTGAAAACATGCCTAGTTCATATATTTTCCTTTTTAGTTAGTAGTGGTTTTGTTGTTGTTGTTGTCTTGCCATCAAGAAAGATACAGGTTTTACTTTGTCATCCATTTTGACAGGCCACTGAATCAAAGCAGCTACCATGCTCTAGATATGAGATGGGCTAACAAAACAATGAATTTGCTAGCAAAGGATTATTTTTGTATCTGGAGCAGAAGGGATATTATAAGCAACTATGGCCTATAAGTTGACCATTACTAGATGAGAGTGACTGGGAGCAGGCAGATAAATAATTTCTTTCAAAATTTTGAGTAAATCATGTCATTGCTGTGATTTGTGTGTGTTGTTGATTCTTCTGGAGACTGATCTTGATGAATCAGTTTCTCCGATTCTAAATTGAAAAAATAAGGTTGTCAGCCATGTGTAAGGAAAATATATCTATTCAGTATAGTGTTGGAGATATGATTTTTACCTCCTTGTAAAAGAGATTCCTCTCGGTTAGTAGTAGCATTCCTCTCGGCTGTATAGTGTTAGCAGATTTATGACCAGTAGGGTAAGGGTATTTGCAGAATCAAAATATATAAAATAACCACACTTTGTTTTGTTTTTTGTTCACCACTTTGATCGCATATCTATTTCTTTTTCTTTAGAGGGTTGTTGTTTACTTTGGTTTTTTGTAACTGCTATTCATCTATCACTTTAATCTGCAGCATACCATTACAGTTTTGTTTAGGGTTTTTTCCCCCCTAATCATTTCATACAGTAAACAACTAATTCATACTCATAGGGGGAGGGGGGGGGGGGCGTGATTGGAAATTGTAACAAGTCTTTTTGGAGTAAATAGCTAGAAGATTACAATTCTGTGTTATTTTGTTGTTATTTTGTTTTGTTTTTGTAAAAGCTAGATTTCAGATTGAATAAAAATGTATAACAGAAGTGCTAATTTCTGTCAGATTAAAACTGATAATGTGCATAGTAGAAACCATGCACAATAATATGTACATTTGCACTTATTTTACATGCATCAGTGCATGCATAGAATTGCTTGTATCCACATCAACTCTGCCCTTTTGTTGTTTTCATAGTATAACTAATCTGCCCTTTTGTTGTTTTCATAGTATAACTAATCAATTACTACTATTTATCTCAAGCACGTTATTCCTTCTAAAAAGTAGTAGTGTACATATTTCAAACTGGCCCCCCCCTCCCCTCCCTCCCTTTTGTTTTTTTTGAGGTCCTATCAGAACTTCATCACAGTAAATAAAAAAAAGAAGCAAACTAATTTGTCCAAAGAAAAAAGAAGGAAAATAGAAATTACTTAAATATCCGTATATGCTCTACAGTCCCATTATCAATATGATCATGTGCAGCTTTGCTTGGTGCTAGCATCTACATTCAAAATACTTGTGTTTCTAAACTCTTCGTTTCATGTTTGGTAATTTCTTAAATCTCATGCAACTTTTTTTTTAAATTTTAAAATCTTTAATCAGCAGACTTCCAGTTCAGTCCTCCCAACATACAGAAATCATTCTATCTGTTAGAAGATGGCAAAACTGTTTACGCAAACCTTTTTCCTATGAAAAATGTGTGGCAGAAATGATTTAGATGATCTTTTAGTTCTAAAGCTGACTGGGAAAAGCTGAAATATTCTCAAATTTGGATCATGTGGGACCAATTTTATTTTGATTTTGTGTGTGTGTATTTTGGAAGTGATCGAGAGTAGTTTACCTGAAAGCTCTGCTACTGAGGTGTGTTTTTTTTTCCTAAGCAAATGCCTGTCGGTCTAGTGTTGCTGTTACTGTGTAACCAGTTTTATTTTCCCTTTTAAGTCGAGATTTAAAAGAAAACAACAAAACCCTGCCAACCAACCAAACAAAACCAGATGGGTAATGTTAATCATCAGAGGTACATTTATTTAGGTAAATCTTCAGATCACAGTGGTGCACATGTTCTTTGTTTTTTTGTTTCTTTTCTTTTAATTGTATTACTTTTTCGTTAACCATCATATTTGGGAAACAGGCTAGATGTTAACTGCTGTTGACTTTTATTCTTGACTCAGTTCAGCTAAAAGTCCATAAAATGCCCTGGAGGCTTGAGGGGTAGTGTCATCGTTGTGTATCAAGGCAGAGCTATATCTCTTACTAACCATGAGCTCCAAAATTGGAAACTTTCATTTAGTAACCACCCTATCCCCATCTACCTGTGCCAATCACTGTATCAAGGTGATTGATTACAGAGATGTTTTTATTTATTTCTGCCCACAGGTTTTCTTACTGCAACAGTTGGTGGTTTTTGTTTGTTTGTTTAGAGAATGGAAGTTGGTGGCAAAATGTCAGAATCCTGTTAATTTTTATTTTTAATGATTGATTTGGGTAAACTTTTGTTTGCTGTCATTTCATGTGTTTGGCAATAGGTCAGAACACTTGTTTTAAAAGGGGGGGGGGGGGGGGGGGGGGATTTTTTGGTGTGTACTTTTTTCTTTACTATCATTATTAAACAATATGTTCCATGTTAATGTATGATGTACAATTTGCAAAATGTTTTTATTGTGAGAATTTTTTTTTTAGGTCTTAAACCATTGTACATAACGGAAACCAAAAAACAAAACCAACTTTGATTAAAAGAGAAAGAAAAAAAAGAGAAAATAAAAATAAACAAAAAAACATATTTAGAAAATAACTAAAAAGTGACAGACACATTTCATAACAGCCATAAGTCTATATTATGGCCTCAGAAGGATTAAAAATCTTTAAGGTTCATATTTTCTTTCAGATTCATACCTGTAGAGACTGAAATTTGTTATACTAACTAAAGCGAAAGATGTCACTTATTCTGTTTTTCTAAGCATAGCAAAGGTAGGTCAGTGGGATTTTTTTCTGCCTTAAAAGTTTACTGTATTTTCTGGTTAATAAGCTACTGCTTTTTAAAACACCTACCCCTAAAGTTTTCAAAACAAAAATGGCATATGAGAAAGTATTTCTTGGATTTTCGGAATTTTATTTTTTAAGCAACAAAATCAGTATGTCTGGTCACAAATGTTGACTTCAGTTGCACACTCTGATTCTGAAGTAGTGTACTTAAGTAAATGCATCATAAGCCTTGTATTCTGAGATGGGAAAATGTTAGGCAGTAATATCTGATTTTATGCCACATGTTTATGACAGCTTAGTACATCTGGCAGTGTTTTGAAAGAGCTGATGATGATTGCCATTTCTGATTGAGCATTTTTGAAACTCAAGTGCTCAGTCTTTCCAAAAGCTCAAATCTTACATCTTTCTTCAAAAACCCCAACAAAGTATATGCCATCAAAGCCTGTCAAATTAGTCTCTGTTCTTTTTCTATGAGACCGTGCCATGTGTACTGGAAATGTTAGGTTGACTGACTTTACCAGAAGGTTTTGCACAACAGTTGTGTTGCACCCAGACTTGTTGGTTCGGTTTGTCATAATAATTTTTTTGTTCTTTTCAAATTCAGTTGTTGCAGAGAATACAGCAGTGTGACTTATAAGCCAGAAAATATGGTATGTCTCCTGACTCTTACTTTTTCTTTTTAAAAATAGAATCATTATTCATTCATTCATGGCATTCACTGGAAAAGTCTAAAGTGACATCTTGGATCAGTGATCTTTGTAAACTGCTGGACTTCTTTTCACTTGACCTAAAGGCTGGACCATTAAAGGCAATACTGATCTTTTTATTATATAGGAAAGAGTGCTAATTCATTTTAAATACTAGATGAATAAAACTTGCAACATTTGCCCTTGTTTTGCTGATACATTGTAGGTGGGGGTGGAAAGGCCAGGATGTGTGTGTGTGGGTGGGATGTTTTTTTGGGGGGAGGGCGCTACTTAGGTTAGCTCTGATTTTTTTCAGGGCACTGATGCACATGTACATGTACAATGGTATTTATTTTTGAAAGGCACATCAGGGGTCTACAAGAGTGAGACAGCTGAGTAGCAACTTGAATATGTAGGCTTGAGTGTAAACTGACTACCCATTTTAAACTTTGTTTTTTTGCAGATTTTTTATTATGACAATGATAATAGCTATTTACTTGCCTTTTATATGGCACAGAATAAGATCTCAAACACTGCATTTGTAAAATCTGTAAAATAAAGATTAAAAAAAGAAAAAAAGTTGTTATATGCTATTCTTTGAAAAATAAATTCCCACCTATACTGTTTGGGCATGTGTCCTAATCCATTTGATCGAATGCTTGTGTGTTCAAAAGTTTGGTAGAAAAATCAACTAAACTTGAACCACTGAACCTCTCTTCTCTCTCTCCTCTCTCTCTCTCTCTCTCTCTCTCTCTCTCTCTCTCTCTCTCTCTCTCTCTCTCTCAGCAGAATTTTACCTGCCTGGGTCTGTCACTGTTTTCCAAACTCAGCAGTAAATGTTCTTGAACTCTGTGGAAAACAGTTTTGTTCTTATTGTGTGGAAGCATTGTATGGTTCAGTTTTTTTCTCTGACTCTTATGTTGCTCTTGTAGGAAAGAAAAGGTAATGATATAGACGCACTTTTTTGTAGTTGGAAGAAAAAGATGTGACAAGTGGCCAAAGAAAAATTTGGAAGAGTAGTCATCATGTGTCTAATGTATAAATGTTTGCCATATTTCAGACACTGCTTGATTGTCAATTCACACTTCGCATACTAAAAAAGGTACAGCTATCATCACAACATAAATTAAGCATTTTGTACACATATGACATATGTTCTAAAATCATTCTCTGGGAATGTGTATTAAATATGACATTTGATGACAAAAATGTATTTTTCATTTTTAAGAAAAATTCAGGCTGCATCATAGCAGTGGTATTTTCTGGAAAATGAGACCAGGCCAATATTTAGAGTATAATTATCTAAGACTAAAACTACATCCCAGTTATATTCAGGAAACAGCAGAATACTACTAATGTGCAGTTGAAGAATTAGTTAGGACCCTGTCTGTGCACTTATGTATTTTGATTACACATTTATGCTGGTGATACTTCCAAGTACATGCATGTTATTGATTTCTTTCTGCCACCTATGAAATAATATATCATTTTAAACAAAACAGCAAGCATACTAATTGCTCTATACATTTAAAAGGTAGTTTTACAAGCAGTGTTGTCTCTTTTCCTGTTCTGATTTGTTTTTCTCCCTTATGATGACCTTTAAAATAAATTTTGTTCATGTGATGTTTCTTATCCTGCATATATCATTCTCGATCAGTAAAAAGATTTATTCTGCAGTTGTTTGTTAACATCAGTATAAAACCAGTAGTAAATGCTGAGCTACCTAAACTTCCATTTCGTTTATCTTTGAGACAAAATTTTCCTGGCTCATTCATTCAATTCCAACCTGTTTCTGGGTTGAGCAAGTCATACATACTTTAACACCATGACGTGATATTTTGAAGATGTTTACTGGGGGTTTTTTTGTTTGTTTTTTTAATTGTAATCCACAGGTGAACAAAGATGAGTTAATGATTGCAACAAGGTTATTTTATGATGTTGGTATTATTACTTTGCATGTGTGCAGTAGCTTTTTCTTTTTCTTTTTAAAAGATTAAATTTCCATGTCACAGATATTTCAAATATGACAGCTCACACATGCACACGCCCATGCACACACACACACACACACACACACACACACACACAACCTCCACCAGCAGTTAAAAAGAAAAAAAGAGAAAACACCAGTGCCAAACATTCAACACTCAAGCGCAAGGAGAATGCTTCTGTTTGTCTTATCAAAATAGTTACAGTGGAGTGTATAAATTACCAAAGATGATTTGCTATGTTATTGTTGACATGCTGACCCTGTTATGAATCATCAGTAATATAGTTTACAGATGCAAAGCTTAGAGCAAATTGAACATTATTACAGTTTCTTTTTACAATCGTTAAATCAACCAATTTAAAAGTAAAATGTGTTCTGAGTGTTTTGTTTTAATAATAAAAAGGTCTAAAACTAGTTCTTATTTGTCTTATAAAAAAAGATAAAGGAGTCCCATAACCTATAAGGTCGTAGGGGAGCAAGGCGTCAGAGACCTCACTTCTCTAGGGCCAGCATATTGAGGGCGGCGCCCATCTCCTCTCCCTCGCTGCTTTACCTTCCCTGACCCTAAAGAGGGCAGGTACCCATTTACAGCTGGGTGAACTGGGGGAACTGTACTGAAGCCAAGGCGCGCAAACGGTCACCCATCCAACTGGTAACCACGCTCAACGCTGCTTAACTTGGCTGGGGGAAAGCGAGTGCTCCGACCACTGAGCTATCCTGTCCCCTTTGTCTTATAGTGGGTTGTTAAGTCCAGAGACATACTATAGATCTAAGTGCATATGAAGAGCAAATTCTGATTGGGAATAGTCAAGTCAGTAGGACCTTTTTTTTCTATGGAAAGAATTTATGTAAGATAGCATAGTTTCAATATGGCTGCACAAAAAACAAAAAAAATCAGAAAAGGTGTCCTTTTTTTCCTTCTTCTTGGAGATCAGATTTTCTTTTTCCATTGTGCAACTATGATGTGATAAATCACATCCGATTCCATAGGCTAAGGGGTACTGAAGTGGAAATCTGTTTTCCTATTGCCATTGTGATGGACATGAATTGAGCATGCATTCCCCCCCCCCCCCCCCCCCCCCCTCTCTCTCTCTCTCTTGTTATTCCCCTTCTTATGGTCTACTTTTTTGTTGGTTCTTTCATGTTCCACCGTCAGAAAAGGTTTCAGTGCCAGCTTATCAAACAGGTTCCTTGCTGTAATATATTGTATCACGGTATGGTTTTCTTTGTGAATAAGCTGTTGGTTTGTTTTCAAACTGGGTCTGCAATTGTGTGGGTTTTTTTTTTTTTTTTTGGGGGGGGGGGGGGGGGTTGAGGGCCACATTGTACAACAAATGGGCTTCCTGTAAGTGATACCACTAGAATGACATTTCTGGATAAAATTATTCCAAATATGTGAAGTTGTAGGGGGGGGGGGTTAAAAAAAAATTATTAGGGATGTTTTATGGTGGATGCCCCTTCTTCCCTGCCCTCCCCCCTTACATTCTCACTTTTTTTTTTTAATGATATTGATAACATACCCTGTGTGCTTCAAAAAAAAAAAAGAGGAAGAAGCCTTTTCCCTTGTGTAAACATACATTAAATGCTCCTTGCCCAGTTGGATGTATAATAGACTCGAGGATAGTCTATCAAAAGGAGTGATTTCTGCGTTATGATTATTCAGATATAATTTTTTTTTTTTAAATATAGGATAAGCCTTAATAAATTCTCTGTTCTTTTTAAACCCATCCCATATCTTTTCTACCAATCCCCACCCTTCTCAATGTAAGTAGCAGCTAATTTTAAAAAAAATTGAAAACCTTTAATTAGTACAGAATAGCTTAAAATTTTTATCACTTCAGAATGATTTATATCAGTCTTTTCTCCCTCTCATTTTTGCCCTTCCTTTCTTTGTTTATAAGAATGTCTGCTTAGCAGAAAAAGGTAAACATAATGAAACACTCTACTTTTGGGGGTTTTGGATTTGATTCAATGTATACACGAAGCTGAAATGTGGAAATTCATCAGTATTGTCAGTTTTATGTATATTCAGTCTTTTGCATCTACTTCAACTTTTCATAAACCAGATGATGCTACTGGCTGGTGAATAGTAGCCAGTACCTTAACACCTTTTGATTTTGACTCTTCTACCTCCATAAAAAGATTCTCCAAGTTCTTGAGTCCTTAATTTGAGTCTGCAGAGCAGTTCATATCACAATATTATATAACTTGTAAAAGCTTACCACATTGTTTCTAAAGTGCTTCCTATCCCATGATGTTGCTAGTTCCTTCAACGTGAGTCGCAGTGTTAAGCATATCTGCTATTGATACCATAGTGCCTGCATGTTGTGTGTGCAAAGGACAGGCAAGCATGATACAAGGATTGCATGTAAATTTTACAGATGCTCGTCATCTGTGATCCAGTGTTCAGGTCAGATTATGTCAACAAACAGATTTGCAATTGTGGGGAAGAAGTTCTATATTTTTATGCTGCAAACTGGTTTGTCAACTGTTAATCATCTTCTAGAAGAAAAATAAAAAAAGAATGTGATGTGGGTGATTAATGTGATGGTAGTAAGTGTGAATGAAATCTTAAAAAGAATAAAACTGTTGAAGGTTCATCAGTGACCTCTTTGCTGCACAAAGGAAATCTCTCAGGCTGCAAAAGCTGGTTAGGCTGTGAATGTAAAAGGACAACAATAAATATATCATATTTGTTGAGCTTTGAATAGTGCTTTCCTGCATGGATGGATGTTTATCGTTGTAAAGGGCGTAAACAGATGTGTTATTAGGAATGAGTATATGGTGCATGTGCATCTTCATCTCTGGAAAGTTCTGTTCATACTGTTTTTATGAAGCTGTAGAATTTGTATACATGCGAAAATTGGGAAACTTTGTTTTTACTCAGAAAACTTGTGAGAAGTCTGACTATTCCAGTTAAAATAAGAAAATAATGAAAGTAGCCATAAGCATAGCCAGCTGCTGCTGTCTCAAAGATTTTTTGTCCTGTCAATTATTTTGACAGCTTTTTTTTATCTATTCCTATTTTCTCTTTCATTGAAGCTTTCTTCTTTTTTTCTTCTTTTTTTTTTTTTTTTAACAATCCAAGAGAGTGTTCATGTAAAACAGTTTATTCATAAGATATCAGAAAACTTTTGTCAAAAGTCATTTTGTCTTGGTTTGAGCACTCCCTAATTTTGTATCTACATCTGTATGCACTGAAAATATGTGGGTTCAGCAACTATGATTTGGATTTCAACCAGTCAAAGAAACAGATCATTGTTTATCTATGTATTCCCAAACTGGTGATTATTTATTTGCATTTCAAAAGTATGTTAAATGAAGTAAGTTACAATATTTTCACCATAGTAATGCTTTTTATACATGGCACTTTGGCTTCAATATAAAGGTAGGCATGCAAATACTGTCATAGTGCTGGACTCTGAGCTTCCACTTCATTCTCCTGTTTGACAGTTGTTATGGTCAGTCTCAGTTGAAGCCTGCTATATGTAAGCCAAGATTCAGTTTATTTTCACTATAAAAACAGCTTTTTGGATATTTTCATTATAGTGCATTAAAGATTCCACTTACAGTACTTAATATATTGAGATCCACAGCTTATAGCATCAATTGGCATGCAGTATGTTAGTCTGTTGTGTGTTACTGGGTAAATGATCAGTCTGTATTTGTGGATTTTATGTGAAAAGCGTTCTGCCACTTACCGATGCATAGTCTTCATGTCTTGAGAATGCAACCATGATCATGTGGTTGAATATCAAAGGGATTGAACATAATCAATTTTAACACAGCTGGAGCCCATAGAGTGCTGACATTGTTGCACAGTTAATTTGCATTTTGTATGTTAAGTGATTAGAAATGTTTGTTTAGCACAGAGTAAGTGGTGGTCAGCTGTGACTTGTTAAGGGTGCTCTGGAATAAAGGATAACTGGGGTGTTCTGAAATAAAAGATAACCAAGTAAGAATTTAACATTCAAGAAGGATTGAAGTGTATTAAAAAAACCATATAAGCAATTTATACACTGTGAACTAACTTAAGAACTTTGTCAGACTCAGTAAAGTTAATTAAAAAAATAATTTTTAAACCCAAAAATCCCCAGTCAGATTACCCATCAACACATCTCCTGTTATTAATGTTGTGGAAAGGATAAATTATTGTGGCTATTCTTCTTGAAAGTTTCTAAATGTTGAAATGAGCGCCTTAAAGATCTCTTCATAGCTTTTAATGGGTTTTCTTTCTTTTCTCTCATCGCAAAGCAGTTTCCCTACTGCCAAATTTTGACAGTTTTCCCACAGGTAATGGAGGGCATTTGCACAACACTTTTACTTTTGTCTCATCATTTATTTGACTTGTCATTGATCTCTCCGTCCAAAAGAAAGTTACTGCAGAAGGCATCATATGTCAGCTACACTGAAGTATTTTTTTAAATGACTGTTCTGCCTTTGACGGCATTTATTTGTGTTAAACAAAGTTTGCTGCGCTCCATTTTTCTCACCAGCAACTTCAGTAGCTTTGTATTTGGGGCAAGTTCTAAGTAATAACAGGAAGGACTAATATCCATCAAGTATAAGAATCCTACTTATAACATGACTTCAAAAATGTGATTGTGGTGTGTGTGTATATTTAAGCCGTAAAATCAAGGAGCAATAAAATCAGTGAATGTTACATTGAAGGAGATCTGATGAAAACGCATGGAAGTCTGCAACCTTTTGACTTAATGAAATTAGAGGGAGCAAATATTTTCATACAAATATGAATAATGTAATTGACATTCATGCACACATGCAAAACACACACACACACACACGCACTATTATACAGAATGTGTAAAATCACATCACAGTAATTTGACCCCCTCAAAAAAGTTATGGAAAAATGTTTGATTGCGATAAATGCCAATGATTTGAATACTTTTGATCAATGCAATCTTTGACCAGGTGGATTAAAAAAAACAAAAATTTAATTTATTTCTGCTTAATGTTTCCTTATGGCTGTTGGTATTGCCTTCACTGTATCATTTATGTTTTTTCATTGTAAAAAACTAGAGCAACGGAAATGGTCAGTGAGATTTTTTCCCCTTAGAACATTGATACTTGACTTACCTTTATAAATGATGACACCAGTTTTGTAGCTGCTAGTATCATTTCAGTAGCTGTATTCATCTTTAATTGTTTTAGTTTAAGCGGGTTGCAAAAATAATTAATAACAATTGTTTCTAATTCAGTCTTGATGAAGGCTCCAGCAGCATGAGTTTAGCCTCCTGTAACATTGTAGTAATGGTACAGGACTGAAAGTTTCCTTTCACGAAGCATTGGGCAAAGGTAATAACATTATAATGACATTGTTTTTGTAATTTTAATTACACAGTGAGAGTTTAGTTCGAGATACATAATGACAATAACAATTTAATTAGAAGTTTAAATTCCGTACAAACTGTGCTGTGACTTGACACCTTTCATCTCCAACTTGGTTATGAAAAAGCTGGAGAGAGATTGCTGTAAGTTCAGTATTTAAACTTAAGAAAAAAGTGGGTTTTTTCCTTTCATGTATTTTTAAGGAAGTGAAGGAAAATCTATCACTTACAGAAATAGATTCATAAGTTGTGGGATTTTTTTTTTTTTTGGAGGGGGGCGGGGGGAGCAGGTGGGCAGATTTGATCATGACAACAGCAAAAGTGTTTAAATATTAAGTTATGCATCTTTTACAGATAACCCAACAATGGATGATAACTCGGTAAACCACAGTTGATCCAAAAGCTGTGCTACTGCTGAACAGATGTGTGTAAGTTAGCAAAGTTCTACCCCAATAGTACAAATATCATAGGATCAAAAACAACATCTCCTTTTCTCAGTAAATGTTTAGCTGTACTTTTCCTGCTGCTCAAGTTGTATTGCAATCCAGAATCCACTTCCCATCATCAGCCTTGACTGTGTGCTCCGCTCTTTTCCATCACATTTGGTGGAACTGCTTATTTTAGTTTGGTTTTTTCTTCTTTTTCTGTCTCAACCCTTCCAAACTGCAATCATGAAACTGCTTGATTGATTTTTCTATTTTCCAATGTGGCTGTGCAGTTTGTACCCTGAACTCCATGAAAAGATGTTGTTCTCTTCATAGTGCATATGATTCATTTTTGTGTTGAGAAACTGCTTGTTTTGTTTGGGTATGCGAGTAATTTTTCTTTTGCAAGTACAAATCTGGAGTTAGGTATATGCATATTTTGTCTTTGATGACCATGAAGTTTTTATTCCTTTTTTTTCTGCAACACTCATCAGGTTGTTGCTTTTTTTTAAATCGTCCTGTTTAGTTTATGATTTGCCAGTTTTAGCATTGGAGCATTTGAATGATGTCTAGGCATGCTACATATTTTTTAGTCCGGTGTCTATTTTGATAGTACAGATAGTTTTTATTTGTATGCATCTGTGGATAGATATGACAAAGCATGCTACGGAAATAAACAGGTGTGGTACATGCACATTCCTCCCCTTCTTGTTATGGTCCTTAATTCAAAGATTTGTTTCAGACTTTATTTGATTTAATATGCTTAGATTTTAGATATGAGCTTGTTAATTTGAAATATATAATCCCCTCTCCTAATCATATGTCAAAAAGCATAAATGCCTTTTCATGTTGATATAATAAACTGAGAGCATTGGGCCTTATCCTCTTTCTAATGGTCATTCTAAACCAGTGATAGTAGGCAGGGGTAGCACCTGCTTTTGTTACAGTGCTTCCATCAGATTCATATTCTGATTGATTTTTTTTTTGCCGGGGGGGGGGGGGGGGTATATGATTTTATCTTTTTAACTCAATAATCGCTTTTAACTTTCTTATGACCACCTTTCAGGTGGAGTATTTTTAAGCAGGTGAAAAACTTTTTCAACCTTGTGGTTCAGACAGACCATTCAAAACATGTTTGTTCCAACTGTCAATGTGAACAGAACAAACTGCTGTATGAAACGTTTGGAAGACATACAAAGCAGAAAGGTTGCTGTGAGCCCCAAGGCTTAAATTGCATTCACAAGGCACACATGCTTACATGCACAAAGGGACCAGTAACTTAGACTGAGGGCAGAATGGCTGGAGGCTGTGAACTGGCTGTTTCAACCTGATCCAAATTGAACACACTCTTGTCTCGAATGGTGGGATTGAACCTGATGCCACTAGCCGCCTGTGATGTACGACATTTAGCTCGCAGACCCTGGTCAAAGAAGTAATAAAACAGGGAGCTCAGAGAAAATTCAGATCTTAAGAAACAAAGCCAAGATTTAAGACAGGTATTGGCTCGCTGTTCATGTATGTTTTTACTTCGAGCAAATTTGTTATTAACTGCTATTCTTATTTTGCCTAAGATACCTGAAAGCTTAAGCTTTCAGCAATCTACTTGTTGATTGAGTGGGGAAAACTGAAAGGGGGGTGGGGAGAGGGAGGCTGTTTTGTGGGTTGGTTGGGGGCTTTTTGTAATGAAGGCAAATGTTTTTCCAAGAAAAGAAAGAGAGTAAAGTCTTCTGTCCTCACATCATTTTGTTGAAAAATGTGTGTGTTAAGATGCCATAGTATTTTAAAATCAGGGTAAAACTACATATGATCATTTGATATTTGTACACAAAAAATACCTAAAATCTTTTATTCCTTAAAGAATTTCTTTTAACAGTTTTGAACTTAAAAATAAGCTAAATATTGGTTTTGCATTATTTGTCTTGAGGTATTGATATGATCCATTGTTCATCCATCACTTATGCCTTTTTTTTCTCTTGAAATAATACAAGACCAAAGTTATGTGGCTGATTTTTTTCCCCCCAGATGCAAATGTTATTTTGAATAACTTTGTTCTTTAAGATCTCATCAGTTTGATAATCTGAAAGAGTTTTTAAGGACAAATATAGAACCTGTGAAAGATGATACAATGTATTGTGAAATGTATTCTTTGAAAGTGATGCATTTGTGTTCTTACAGGTGGAAGAAAGAGTTTTGATGGCAAAATTCAGATGTGTGGTTCGGCGTATATATTTATATATTTTTTCAGATAGTTTTTTTTTTTTCCCTTGCCATGTTTAAATGATAGTTTATAAAATCAAAATATTACACTTTTTATCACATGTTGTATTTGTAGATCTGCCTTAACAGCTTTTTGTTTTCTTGAATATAGAAATATAACTGATGTCATTGTGACCTGATATATTTGAATTATTACAGATGTATACATGGAAAGAGTTGTAGGTTGGGAGTGGATGGGTAGGTGAAAATAATGATTATATGGAATTTATCACTGATGTATGGTACAGTCTGCTCTCAGAGAACATAGGACTTATATTCTCACTACTTCAATATCAGTTTCTCATTTAACTATCAGTTAAATCTAGGAGTAACTCCCCCCTCTCTCTCTCTCTCCTCCTGCTTGTCTGAGTTGGTGCTAAACCTTATCCAGTGGTCATTGATTTTGGTGTAGAAGTATGTTTGGATGAGAGGTGATGCACAAGGATTAACTGTCTGTCAGTGTGTGCTGAATGTAGGTCCATCACTCCACCCTGTTCCCCACCAAAGTGGCAGCCTTAGTGTCGTCTGTGCTGGTTTCTCTGTTATGCTCACAATCCAGTCTGAGGGGATGTGCAATTTGTTCTTTGTGAAGATCTGTATGTGTTGACAATGAACTGGCTGTCTTCATCCTGTGTCATTGTATTTTGTGTGAATGAAAGACCTGCATTTTGCTGAACCATTGCTTTATCATATGATTGTTGAGTGTGAGAGGGAAGGTAATGGGTGGGCACTGGGTTAGTGTGTCTGGAGTGATGCTTTATCCAGTAATGATAGCAGAATGATGTTGATGTGTGGGGATAGCAGGGGATGTCTCCACATTTATTGTACTTGTTGGGTTAATTAGAAACTGTCGTCTCTTTATTTTGGTATTATTTTTTTCTTCTGCGCGCCTCCTTGAAGAGCAAAGCAGCTGGTAAAGCGTTCACTGAAGGAAGTCCTGTTTGAGCCAAAGCTCTCTTTTCTACAGTGTATTTACATTTTCCCAAGCATTGACATTTTCCTAACTTTCGTTTACAGACACTTTGACAAAGCATGAACAGTGTCTTGCACAATGTTTTCTAACTAGTTAAGCAGGCACCTTGTCAGGTGATACAGACATCTGATGTGGCCAATATATTGTCAAATGGGTTTGGTTTTTTTATGCGATGAAACTTGCTGAAACGTTCTATCTTCATTGGGTTTGTTTGTTGTTGTTTTTTGGGGGGGGCTTTGGGTTTTTTTTTTATTCACTATCCTGAAACCCCAACCCCATGCCTCCTCTCCTTCCATGTGTCCTTTTATTCATCTTGAGGGGTGGAGGATATGTGTAACCAATCACTAGAAAGAAGTAGGATCGTTTATTTCACGGGTACAACCAGCAGAGAAGACTTTTCTGTAGACTTTATCTGCTGTGTTTTGTATTAAAAATAAAATAAAATAATGGGCAAGCACTGTTAAAAAGCAACTCAAATGTTATTCAATGGAAAAATCTTGTTCAGCAAATTTCATTTAAAGTAATATGTATATGCCGTTTCAAATTCGAACTACACAGTGAAATGTGTTAATGCTGCACATAACAATTGGTAACAATGTGTAGGATTTGTCATGATTTATTGAATGATATATTCATTTCAATTGGAATGTCTGATACACCGCCTGTTTTTTTAAAAACCAAATCAAAAGGATAAATATCTTGATGCAAGGCCAAATGAAGGAAAAAGACACAATTACTCTGTTCCTGAACACTTGTGTGATCATATTGTTGGTTTTTTGGGTTTAAAAAAAATGAAATTTAGCATTTGCAGAATGAGATTGCTATAATGCTGCTTTAGTTTGAAAAGTACTTGTGTACAATGTATTTCTCATGTAAACTTCGTTTAGAATTACAAAAAGTTGTGAAGAATATTTGGGGTCATTGTTCCATACAGTTGTGTGTTTTTCTTCAGATATTTAAAAGAAAGAAAAGTTAACATGAAAAAAAGTCTTGTTTTTATCCAGTTGCTGGTATGCTTTTTTTCCTTTTTCTCTCTCCTTCACAGATGTTTACTACAGATAGATCTAAATGATGGTTAACTGAGCTAGGTAATGTAAACTTCCAGTTATTTGATAAGTAGTTTTGCCTTAACTTGTTGACCTGAATGACCTTTTTACCTGACTGATGCTTCCTGTTTTTCTGAAGGGACCCAGATACTTGAGAAGGGAGGGAAAGATAGTGGGCAAAATAAATCATTACAGCTTTTTATACTGGTGCAGAATACTGACGCTATACCTTGACCAGGACAAACACTGTGCCTTTCCCTTTTCACATTAAGTTGCTCTTCCCCGTTCGCCCTCTGAGGTGGGTTTATGGTTTTTTTCTTTTCTTCCCCCCATGTGATCTTCACAGCAGAAAACAAGGCCCACAGTGATCGATATGATGGTGTAAGCCCATGTCCAGGGCATATTCTAGGTTTATTTGCATAATGGTTCATTATGATGCGTTAAGTTTTCTTGTTCAGCTTGTCCTAGGATTGGTGAGCAGTCTTTAGCAAGTAGTCCTTGAAGTTTTTTTATTTGTTGGTAGTGTTTGTGTGTGTGTGTTTGACATAGTACCAGCCCAAATGTGGCCTGCTTGGATGGCTGGGTTATGAGCATGAACAAAAAAGGCAGTTTTCACCTGATGTGTATTCTTGCTTGTGATGTTGAGGTTATTTGATTGATTGTAGATGCACATGTTGAAAAGTATGATTAGTTTTATCTGACATGAAATATTTACAACTTCTATATTTGTAGCTGCTGTTAATTGTCAAGGAGGCCCAGTTTGTTGTCTCCTTCAATGAATCAGATTTTGTGGGGGGGGGGTTTGTTGTTTTTGTCGTATGTGTCTTAGTCACCTATATATAATATAAATATATACGTATATCCTGTTCAAGTGACTATGTACAGGCTGTTGACCCTTTTCATTTTTCAGCTGCAAGAGCAGGAGTGGCCATGTTCAGCCATAAATTGAACTCATCATGATAATTGTGTTGTGTGTGCAACATTGGTTGTCATTTGTCATGTGTATATCCTTGTGACTCGCGCTTTTATATTGGACGCCTAAAGCTTTCTCCTTGAAATAATTTGAAGCTTATCAATCAAAATACGAAATAAAAGATTTCCAGATAGAGATCTAGTTCAGTTACAAGTTATGAAGTAAAAGAATGCTGCACCCTTTTAAGAGCACATCCTATCTCAGGATCTCCCTGCCCACCCATGAAATGTGTGTACTCTGTGCAACACTATAAGTTCAGTTCACTTCTAGGTAGCTGACCTGAAAGGCCATTGTTGTCTTAAAACACTGCAGAAGGCAAAGGATACTGAGATGATTATTTAGTATTTATGTACTGTGTGATAAGTGTAGTGTTAATGGCAGATAAAGACAGAAAAGTGTGTTTTCAAATGACTAGCTTTAAATCATTGTTTCATAAAACCTTGACATGTCCATATCTTGCCTGTCTTCAGGCCGCTGCAGAAAATGTGAACACTAGATTTCCAGATTACTTTTCCTTTTATTAGATAGCACTTGGTGTTGACACAGTCATAAACATGGGTTATACAAAAAAGTCACAGCTGAAGGATTAAACGTCATTTGTAATTTTTAAGAGTAATAATTCATGTAATAACAAGATGTGTGTGCTTTTTTTGTTTTTTTAATTCATTGTGGTACTTTGTAGTTGATAATTAGAATCATGAGCATTTTACCTCATGAAATCTGGTTACTTACAAGAAAATTGTTCTCCACAATTTTTTCTTTTCTGCCGTGCGTATAATTTTGAGTGCTTTCTTCTGATATGGCAGATTATAACACCAGCATTAGCTGTTATTTGCCAACTGCTTATGCACAGTTAGTTATAACTACTTGTAAGTATACTGAATATGTACATTCATGATGATGCAGTCATAAATTGATAGATTATTTGAATTGGTGACAATTTTAGTAATTAAAACATTTGAAGTTTCATTTGTGTTTTCATTTGTCATGGATGGTTGTGTGTGAAACACAGACGCATTTTTATTGTGTAAAAGTGCTTTTTGGTCTTTTTAAAAGTAAAGAGGTAATTTTATCTTCAGACTTTTGAAAGTCCAATCATTTAAAAGATTTTATATTTTAATGAAAATGCTGTATTTTGACAGCTGTGGCGGCAAAGACTATAATTTTTATTTAAAAAAATTTTTTTTAAGAAAGTGGGGGGGGGGGGGGGGGGGGGGGGGGGAGAAAGGACTGGAAGAGAAACAGCTGTGAGCTCTCAAATGTGACAGCACAATATTGGTGTCATGTTCAGCAAAGAACATGCGTTCAGGGAAAATTGATGAGTCTAAAATTAGTCCATGGATTTCATAACAATTCAACTGCTTTTGGAGAGAATTCTTCAGGGTGGTGATTTTTTTATTTTATTTTTCAGTTTTTCTTCTTTTTTTTAATAGGTTTTTAACTCAAGGCCAAACTTCCCAAACATTTTTGAAAAAAAGAAAAAGAGAACATATAATATTGGTCTTGAGTAGAAAAAACATGACAGAAAGCTGTGAAGGAAGTTGGTTGCAAAACCTTCAGTGGTGCCCCAACAGTCGACCAGATTATAGGCTATTGAGAGAGGTTTTAACAATACAATCTTGAGGTTCAAAAGGTGTTAAATATTCTAGCAAACAAAACATTTTACACACTTTGCTACCATTAAATCTTGAGTGAAAAAAAGTTTGTAATAAGCATTCCTACATAAAACTTTGTTTTGGAGTTTGCATTGGTACATGACCCATGCAATCTGCTGTATCCAACTTACGATACAATTTGGAATATGAAATGCTCTCTCTCGTATAGTACACATTCTAATATATTAACATACTGATAATCTGTTCACGGACATGAGATGACATTTTTTTCACTTTCTCTACACCATAACATACACTTTCATAACAGACAGTACAAGAACTTTAATCTTCACTGGAAATTGGGAAAACCATATATGCTACACAAATTCATCAAGCCAGACAAGTTCATCATGGGTATGAGCAGAGTACTGAGCAATGTACATGCACTCCAACACCAAACATTTGTAAAATAGTCAACATGCCATTTTTCTGTCATTTAGAGCATGAAAACTGTCCTAAAAATTCTTAACAAAATGTTTTAAGCTCTTTAAATAGTTAACAAAACAAACAACAAAAAACACACACAAGCGCCTGCCTTGTTCACAAATGGGGTTTTTTAAAATCTCTCTGCAAACCATAAAATGGATCACAACAGAGAACATGAACAATACATAACAAATCTGATCAACAGTCCTAAAACATTACTGCAACCATGGAAATTTAAAATCCAAGATGATCTTGTTAGTTATATGATGAGAGACTTTTTTAAAATTTTATTTTTACTTTGCTTGGCTCTGAGGTTTGCCAATGGTGAGATCTTGTGCATACAACTGTTTTAACCCACCAGTAAGGTAGCCACTTTCTGGGGATGGTGTCCTAACATAACTGCATTTATTTAAAAACCCAACAAAACCTGTCATCCATTCCTACCAGCATGAAATGGTCTACTCTTCCAAAAGGCAGAACGGGGTTTTTATCATGCGCAACATGTTCTGCATGCACTGGCACACAGGGCCTCAGTTTTTGGTCTCACCTCTTACGGACTTTTGGGGGAGTGGAGTAAGTACTGATGTTAACTCCAGGGTAAAATCACCTGAAATGCACCTCTGTGGTGGTGTCTCAATCCTGGACCGTCATATCACGAATGCAATGCTCTAAGAGGCCACTCTTCCCAAAGACAAACCAGTCCAATGTGCTGAGCGTGCGACTAGTGATGTACTGGGGTGTTTTCTAGAGATGAAGTTACCACAGGTTCCGACTCTGGTTTCCTATAATGTTCTGATCAGACTATACTTACACTAAGGTCTTCTGTGCAAAGAACCACATTAGTTATAAATTAATCCATCTCTTACAGTATACTAGGCAAGCAATGGTAACATGGAGAAGGGTGGGGTTCTATATCAGACCCATCCCTGAAGTAGGAATATGGCTACCTTAATGGTGGGTAAAAAAAGACCGCATATGCAAACTCTCACCATTGGTGAAACTTGAGTTCTGAGGAACAAAGACAAAAACATTTTGCCCAAAACACACTGCCTGACAGTTGCAGTGTGTTGCAATGATTCTTTAATTAAGGGAGCAAAAGCAAAAATCAAGTTACTACTGAAAACAACTTCTAGTGTTTACTTATATATCAATTGATGTCAAATACATCTAGAACAAAAATCCAAAATTGCCAGCTTGATCACAATCTGGATGATGATATTCTAGTAAATGACACATCAATGAGTGACATCAAGGCTTCAGAGTAGCAAGAAAAGAAGCTGCAGAGGACAAACAGATTAGAAGGAAAGCATCAGCTGCCCAGAGTGCAGCTGCCCCAAGTTCTCATACCCAAAGTGTGCTGGAAACTGCAGGCCAAGAACTGACCTATATCATAAGTATAATTATTCACTAAAGGGCCTGTCACCAGAAACTGTCTTCCTTAACGATTCTTACTGAAAGAATCAGTCACCATTATCAATGAAAAAATACGCTCAAAGGTGCAACAGTTTCCTTTTTGAAACAGGATTTTCTCTTACTACCATGAGAAATTAAAATTATCCATATTTTCAACAACAGCAACAACAAAAAGACCACTTTCATTAAATCAGCTGGTAAATGTAACATAATTCTGTTCTTTATATATATATATTTTTTTAAAAAATAAAAATTGTAGGCTTTCTACTGAAACTGCTTCTATCAATTAACTGGTTTTGGTCCCCCCCCCCCCCCCCCCCCCTGTTCATCTCTGTATTGTTTAAGCTTTTACCGTTTCTATCTATTTTGCCCCTGTTCATCTATGTATTGTTTAAGCTTTTACAGTTTCCATCTATTCTGCCCCTGTTCATCTATGTATTGTTTAACCTTTTACAGTTTCTATCTATTCCGCCCCTGTTCATCTCTGTATAGTTTAAGTTTTTACAGTTTCTTCTATTTAGAAGCACTGGTATACTGACAGGATTGTTTACTTTGTTGGCTTTAACATTACTTCCATGCTGCAGAAACAGTCACCTGCAAAGAAATGATTCCATAATGCAAAAAGCGGTAACAAGAACAGAACTGGCTAGTTAATAAAATTCTTTTTCTTGTTGCTTTTTTGGGTTTTTTGGTCATTTTCTAGAAAATGATGTAAAACAGACTCGGCAATGGGAAACTCATTTGATTTATAAAATGTTCTCATAAATCTTTTGAAAAGAAGTTAAACATGAAACATTTGATTCAATTCAGTTGCAAACTAGAAACTGATGGTTATCTAACCAAAAAAAAAACCCACAAAAAAAGTACATGCAGTATAAATAGATATATAGAAGCTTAACATCTCAGCCTGGTTCACATATGACATTGCAAAGAAAAGACATTAAACATTGACACATGCACTTTCATTCCAATGCCATAATTGCAATGCACAAACTCTGCCTACAGTCATTAAAAACATCCAGAAAACACACCATGAAGAGTTGAAAGTTTACAAACAATACTCTCAATTTAAACGAAATCAATGGTGAGCATTTTATTTGACCTCTCACTCAGTGGTGTCATTCTTATCGTTGCTGCTGGCCATTGTATGGTCACGTTGGTTGGTGCTTCACCCACTGCACAGCACCATGTAATGTCACAGATCTCGATCATCGAGCAGATGAAAACTAAATTTAGCAATCACTTCAATCTTTCTTGTTGTACCAAAGAAAAAGAAGATATGTGACCCACAATGTAAACATGATTAAATACCATGCTTTCATGTTTATACATTTGAAAATTATCTTAGGCAAAAATTCTGCTACAATCCACTGGTACTTAAAAAGTGGTAGCCAGTTTTGTTGAGACACGCAGTAACCTTCTCAGTGCCAGACACTGATTAATATATCATTATCTATTAATCTTACGCAGTACAAGTGGGACAAGATAGCAAAGTGCTTGCGATTTGACAGCCTGGGTTCAAGCCACCACTCAGGCACCCATTCAGAGGAACTTTCCCCCCAGGTGTTAACAATAGTAACGACTCCACTCCCTCAAAAATCCTTCAGATAAGACTATAAACCAAGGTCCCATGTGTGAATGTATGAAGAACATCTTGCACACATGTTAAAACCTGTCCCACCATTCAGAAGAGTAGGCCATTGAGTGCCAGTAAGATTAGATGACAAACCAGTCACCTTGGCACTGTGGTTAGCACCTTGGGTTTTAAGTACTGGAAGGTTGTTGGTTCAAATCCCATGAGTCATAGAGATGTTTCAGATTCCTGCTGGCTCTTGTCCAGAGTGAGTTTGCTACAGGCTCATTGGGAAGTCTGGGACCACACAGTCGAGTTTCCTCCACTTTACAGATGCGAGTTTGAGAGTGGTGCTCAAATTCTGTATCTCTTGGGCCTTCTTGATGTTGGGATATATTATGAAAGGAAGTGTAAAGCACAGCCCTGTCACGCAGACTCTAAGCACATGCACTTTCATAGCAGCAGCATCACATCATCTTCATCATCACTGATCATCAAGCAATAAAGGAAAATTGTCTCTGACTTGGTAGCCCCAGCTGCTCTGTCTCATGGTGACCTCAATGTTGGTCGCATACACAAAAACCTCACCATTGGTGAGCCTCAGACTCTAGCCATGGAACAAAAAAATAAAAACAAACACACACACACTTACTGGGGTGGAAAACCCTATCACGGTCAAGTGTCATGTTAAAATGAAGGGAGATTGGGGTTTTCAAGAGAGAAACAAGAGTAGGACCGTAGGACTAAGATGACATTAACCAGCCACAATGGAAGTTGAGAAAATGCTCATGACTGATGATGGCTCATTATTTCATGCACAAATGTACATCAATTTATTCACCTATCCATTGACTGAATACATCAGTACATAAGCCACTTGGCTGACAGTTGGTTGAATTAAGACTTAACAATGACCTTTTCAAAAGAAAAATATATAACAAAAACTTAAATACAAATGGACAGAAAAACCTAACAACCAATATAACAGGCTCCCCTAAGTAACCAAACATGAATCACAGATCAGTGTGAAAATCTGGAAAAGAAAAATGAGCCAAGCATAATGGAACATCATGCAAACAGACCTCCAGTAGTCCTTTAGTGTGGGCTTACATTACTTCCATTTCCTTTACCATCAAAGAAAATACACTGATGAACATAACTACTAACATTATATTAAATAACACACAAAAACTATCTAGAAGCTTTAAAAAAAACAACAACCCCAAAGTAATCACATCCCAGGCATAACAACTTGTGACAATAAAAGTGCCCAGATGCCAGATCCACTGGAGAATTTTCATAATAAAATACAGGTGAATAGATTGATAACTGTGCCAACAAGCGATAAAGGAGGTGACAGAGAAATAAATGCATAAAAGAAAGTAACCCAGGAACTTTGTAACACAGGACTTTCAGGGGGTAGAAATATTCTATACGCTGACAAAGCCAAGGATATTCAAATGGGTTAAGAAGAAAAATTAACAAAACGCAAAAGACTATTACCCACCTACATTCTGTCCACACATTAACTTGTACTTATCATATGTATGTTATTCTTGCTTTACCTTTTACATACATATAAATACTATTACATCTATCTTTGCAACTGTTTCAACAAACACTGAAACTGATCACTCTGTTCTTCAAATCCACTTTTCATGGAAAAGTGTGTCAAGAACCAAATCAATATATTAGCATCATTTCAATCCTGTACAACAAACCCTGTCAAATAAATCTGACCTCACAGACAATACTTTCCCAATATAAACAAATGTTGTTGTTCACTTTTTATTTCTTCTCTGACACAAATAACCAACAGACAAACTGGAAATGTAAAAACTTCCTGACGATATATCCCGTTAATTTGTAAAGGTGTCCTAAAGGCACACACACAGATCGCACATATACAAAGCTTTTGTAAGTTTAGTTCTATGCACGACTTCACATGTAATGTAGTCCTACACAGTCTGGTTTCATTCTTGCTGTGTGCACGCAGAAAACAAACAAAACAGCAGAAAACAAAAAAAGTTGCACGCAGTCTAAACACTTGCCAACTTGCGAGCTGACTGACTTTACATTCAATTTACATCTAAACACAAAGCTTCTTCTACATTGGCTACTATATTCATTCTCACAAATATGCAGTCACTCCCAAATGTATGCATAAACCTAACAGCACTGACAATCATGTAGTTTTACAATACATACTGCCTTTCTGATGAGTTCATCTTTTTCCCTCACAAGAAAAATATATATTCTTAACTACCCAACTGAACAGAATGTTGCCTTTATCAATAAAAACCCTATAATCAATCCTCAGTCACCAAAACAAAACAAAAAAAGAGAGAAATTTGCAAAGAAATGGTAATATGAATTCAGTGTCCTCACCTGCGTGTGTTAAAATTAGAACCTTTCCCATAACCTATAGATATCTTCATGAGGCCTTTCTCAAGAGGAATGGGGGTGATGGCTCTTATCCCCAACCCTTCTGACACGGGTATTACCTGGTAGGTCCTTGGGGGCTTATAGCCTGTCTCCCTATTGACAGATGGATTCTTCTGCATCATCTCCAAAGCCTGTCCAGGTCTTCTCCTGAAAGATTCTGGACAAACATCACCAGGCAGAAAATTCAGCAGGATAGAGTTCTCAAGCATTCACCAGGCAACGCTCCAAGTCACACGTGGCAGAGCACCGACTTGGGTAAAAACCTCCCCCAGCACTCCCCTTACCATAGATCTCAGGCGGAGATAAAAACTTTATATTGAGCAGCTGGATGGCCTAGTAGTTAGAGTGATCTGATGGCCCAGGATCAAGCCATCATCACAGCGCCTGTTTCAGGGGATTTTCCCCCTTAAGTTAGCATCCATTACAGCCTCCACTCCCCTGAAATTCCTTCAGATGAGATAAAAAAAACTTAAGTCCCATGTGCAAACACATGTACAACATCTTGTGCACATATTAAAACAGCTCCGCCTTTCGTGTTCAGACATCATCTCTGAAGTCATAATGTGGCTACTAAGTACTTTAATGATAGGCAAAACCAGTCGCATACGCAAAATTTCACCATTGGTAAACCTCAGAGCTCTAACTGAGAAACAAACAAAACACACAACCCCCACCCCCCCAAAAAAAGACAAAAACCAAAAAACCCTCATAGTAAAGTTTCAAACTTGAACACAAACAGGTGAGAATTTTAATTTCCATGCATACTACGCCAGTCAGGCAAGAATACATTTTCTCTAAACAAAACATTTTTAAAACCTACAATGATAAGTATTGTACCATTCACAAGTGAAAATACACATTCTGATCATGCCACACAAATAAGAATTTTAAAGTGTCCTAGTCTTCAGGTAGCACAATCAGCTCTGAGACATTCTGATTCAACTCTTCTCTTGTCAGTGATCCCACACCACGTTCAATTTTGCTGAGAGCTTAACAGGTACCCCCCCCCCCCCCCCCCCCCGGAAAAAAAAAGCCCCCAACCAAAATCAACCACAATACACATACAAAAAAGGTAGTGGGGGTGGGGGTTGAATAATCCCAGTTCATTAAACAGTCGTATCAAATAGCTATGTCTCAATAGCTTTTACTGCAGCTACTAAAATTGAAAAATTAAAAATTTAAAAGAGGAAAGCTGAACAACTTCTAGTTCTTGGGATTTAAGTGTCCTTTCTTTGATTGTTCATTATTCCAGCCGAAGACTTCAATATGAAAATAATGAAAAATTAATCAGTAACCCATGTATTCATTCATGTGTCTGTAGAAAAAAAGTTGTTTCTTTGTCAATTCTTCAATACTGATATCCAGTGAAAATGAGAAATCAAAATGGCTGGGCATCTCAAACAAACCAACACGTTGTCCTCTACATGGATCTTGCCTTTTTTGAAGGGCGTCTATAAAGGTGGAACTATAATTATGCTAATCACAGGAATCACATTTCCTTCACCGAGCTGAACACAGACACACAGGTAGAGCATTGCACAAAGATGCAAAGTGTCACACATGACTACACATATAGAATATACTCTCTCACTTCTATGCCTACTGACCTTGTCACTCTCACACCATCACCAGGATTTTCTTATTATCAAACAATGATAACTGTCACACTTCAATTTACATGAGCACATCATCAATCACAATTCAGAAACCAAAACCAAAATCAACAACAACAAAAAAAGAGTATTCATATCAAATTTCATAAGCAATCAATTAAAAAGTAATCTTTAAACAGACTAAGCAAAGCTAGATATTCTATATATACAAAAACATGTTCATATACAACATCTGTTTTCTCTTTTAAGTTTCACCGGGCTGAACAAGATAAAGATGTTTAGAATATCAAATAACCAACAAAATACAGCCAGTCACCTCCATATCATAACTCTGTAGTGACTGTGAAGAATGTGTTCTGGTGATGAGAATGCTACTGACCACAACACTAAAGCCCCTTATCACCTGCATTTCATACTGCTTCAGTCAAAACCATCCACTTCTTTTTTCTGTTTTCCTTAGTTATTCCTGCATGCATAAGCACATCCACATGTGTGTACAAGGATGCACCCAAGGGTGAATGTGTATGTGTACTGTTTGTGTGCATACACATCGATGCCTTGGAGCAACAACGGTCTATCAACAGAGCTGCCATTTTCGAAAGTTTTGAGATACACTCATTTGAAAAGTTTGAAAGGTCAGAACAAATCGAGGATTGAACAGAAGTATTCAGTTTTTGGCAAGAGAATGGGTATTGATGCGATCTTTATCATAACATCTTTATGTTGATACATGTAGAAGCGCATAAATGCATATTTACAACTGGTGATCTTTTTTTGCCCAGAATTTTCTCGCAGTCTGCATGTGAAACTTTGATGTCCACTAAGTCTGGTCCTCTCAAAGTGATGCTAGGCTAGGCTAGTGCAGAAAGTGGAATTTCTTGTAAAGGCCAGGATAGCAAAAGCACTGGCAGTGAAGGTAGACCACCTTGCTTGTAGAGAAAATACAGGGCATGGCACAAAGCTTGACCCTTGTTCCCAGATAAGATCACATTTCAGCCACCAGTTTTCAGCAGGAACAACCACACAACCCTCCAGGCCCCGCCAGTGTTACATAAACCCTGCCCAGCAGTCTAAGCCTATCCACTCCTAGGCAAGAAGGGTTTGCACAGCTGGATGTCCAGTGTTACATAAACCCGCCCAGTAGTCCAAGTGTATCTACTCCTAGGCAAGAAGGGTTTGCACAGCTGGATGTCTGCTGTTGCAGATCCCTGTCCCAGATAATTGGCATTAAAGCCTTTAGAGAAAAAGTGGGATGCTGTGCAGTGTGCCCTGTGAAATTTGCTAGGGCAATTTTGTGCAACAAAGGTTTTCTTCAAATATCTTTGAAATTAATAAAACTTTTATTTTATACTTTTGTCATCTGAAATTTTAGAATAGATTCTACCAAATATGAAAAAATTGAAAATTGCTATTTTTTTCAGAAAAACCGTTGTTGCTCTAAGGCATCAACATGCGTGCACTGAGGGTGTATATACATACTTTTTTTAAAAGCATGTTTGCATGTGTGTGTGTGTGTGTGCATGCATGTGCACACAAGTGCCTGCACTGTATGCACATTGAGAAAGTGATGACATCTTTTTAAGCATGCACATGCATGTTGCGCACACACATGCTTGCATTGTATGCACACTGAGAGTGTGAATACATCTTTTTTTAAACCAGCCCTCAGGCTTACAGTCTACCCGGTTACAACATACATTTTCTGTATGAGTTCAAACACTGTTATCAACCAGGATAGCAGTTTAGTCACTCTTGCTTTTATATCAATCTGGGCAGTTAAAAAAAAAGTCTTCACTGATGTGTCTATTTTCCAGTATTCCAGTAATCCGTTAAGCCTTTTACAATCACAGCTATCTGTTCCTTCTTTCAAACTGATGGGGTTTTTCCCTGACTGTGTCACCAGGGTTTTTTTCCCCCAGTTTTACTGTACAGCTATATATCTCTTGACAACAAAAAATGTCCTTTCCCTTCCATCAATGTAATAAAATGGTTCAGTTTTGCAAAACTAGCTTAGAAAAAAACAAAACCATTTACATGAAAGTCATTTGAATACATAGTGCAAGAATGTGATAATACACTTTTTTTTTTTTTTTAAAGGAAAGAAAAAATTATTTTTTTTTAAAAGTCCACAGAATCAGCATATAAAAGACCCTTGATAACAACAGACACAACAACTACAGTCACTGGGAATGGACAACGCCAAGCAACAGGATCAGTCTTTCACCAGGGTTTTTTCGTAGGTCAACAATACCAGAATACGCTAACAAAACTACAGCAGTGATAAAAGGTTCCATATGATTACTGAAAGCATACATGAAAACAATGTAAAGTAACATCAGTGGGAAAAAAAGAAAAAGAATGCCTCCAGTCTGCACAAGCAAGCAGTGTGGTCTGCTTTTCCGACAATTCTAATGCACTGTGGACACACACGTCTTCTGTAAAGCAAACCAGGAACAGGGTGTTGTTATTGTTCTCTGACACAGCACTCAGCTAAAAAATCATTCATGATGAAAATATCTTCTCCAACCCCCATCAAATGAATAAGATGATGTTCCATTTGAAGCCATTCAATAATGAAGATGGTTTCAGTAAAACCCGAGAAAGAAAAATTATATTTTGTTGATCAATCAGTCACAAACATTGATGATGCAATGATAATCACAAAGGGTTTGACACGAGAGAACTGCTGCGTACATATCTCGTCAGATCACAAATTGAAATAGTGTGTTAACATCACCGGGTTTTCATTAAGGCCATCATCAGAAGAAAGTGCAAAAGCATCTTTCACTGAGCAACAGAAAATGGTCTCATACAAATTATAAGCAGCACTTCTCAGATGTCACACAAGCACGATACTTGGTTCAGGTGATTACTGATGGAGAAGAAAAAAAACAAAAGTACAATAAAACCCTTTTTTTTTTTTTAAACACAGTACGACAGGTTACTCTCGCTGATAAATGAGGGCAACTTGATTTGTGTGACTGTACCGAAACTTGTCTTCTGACGCAAAACTAAATAAGTAAGTGGCTGCAGGTTAAAATTGTAGAAAACAATGTAACAAAACCCTTACCAACACTGATCTGACAGACAAAGATCAATATAAAACAACACTTTATATGCTGATAATATGTAGCTCACCTCAGATGATTGTTAAAAGTGCACTCATTTCTTCTGGGTCTCACTATTTTTGATATTCTGATTTTTTTGGGGGGGGAGACAGTCCATGCCTGGCAAGCTTCAGTACACAACGGTCTAGAAGAGAACTTTTTTTTAAAGGTGTAAATTCCATTCTAATTTTTCTTCATTGCTGTCAGCGAGAAACATTGAAAATCATCATTCACTTCTCTTCTAATCCTTAAGTGGTGCTCAAACCAAACAAAAAAGAACAAAAAAATGATATTATATAAACATGTATGTGTACTGACCCAGAGATGAAGTGTTATGGTATGGGGTCATGAATCAAACATTCACGTAAAGTAACATGCACTAGGTGTCATACTTGCAAACAGGAAATATATTGTATTTGTTTCATTTCTTTGAACGTCAACATTTCTCTTGTTTTCTTTTTTTTTTCCATTTCAGATTCAGGATATAATATGACTTTGCTTAGCATCTGCACCATGACGACTTAATTAGAGCAAATGTTTCCCATCTGCTATTGACTGCCAGTTAAAGACACCAAAGTCTATGCATACACCATTCCTTTAAGTCTTTTAAAATCGCATGAAAGTTAGGTTTTCTTCTGTTCGGTTTCCTTCTTTGCTGTCTGCTCTGTGGGATAATTTTGGAGCAAGCAAAAGAGCAGAATGAAGTACAACCAATAAGTTTCTCCACAAGGACCAGCAGCTGTGACATGTTGTGAAGAGCAGCATCAGACATTTTTTAGTTCTTTTGGATAGTATGTTTAGTATTTATCATTGCTCTTTTGGGTATGATGTGTAAAATGTCTGTTACTTCATTTTTTAAGACACATGACCTGGTGAAAACAAATATTTGCCTTTAAAACTGAAGCTGCCTAGAGACATATTCTGACAGAAAATACAATCTCAAAATTGTTCAGATACATTTTCTATTAAGCTTCTGGAAGTTATAATAATTTCTTTTCTTTTTCTTGCTTTACATTCTACCACACACAGTGAGTATACTAACAATTTTTCTCCTCTTTTTCTTGCTTGAAGTCCTACTTTATACAATCCATCAGTGAATGAAAAGTACTGCCGACAAATGTGACCAAAATCTACCTCAGTATAATGACAGAATCAAACAATGATTATTTCAGCAAATTATCATTTCTTGCCACAAAAATAATAAGCTAGAAAAATCTACGCTTCTGGCAGAATTTCGCTGTATTTTTATGAGTAGTCTTCTATTGTCTCTGCTTAAATACATGAAAAAATACATCTGGTTCTGATGAATTTTGCCATTGTACCACCATTCAACATTAAAGGAAGGAGTTTGAGAAAATATAGTAACATATTCTTAAAAGAACAGGCAAAGAAAAAAACAAACAAACAAAACTTCACCGGTTACTTCCCTTTGCTTCTGTTACAAAAAACAAACAGAAAAAAAAAAGGAGCAAGCAAATAATTAAATAAACAATACAAGTCTCACATTCCCAACATAAGGACCTCTCAAAAAAGTATTACACAAAAACATTCCTTCTTTCCACTCTTCTCAGCTTTCACACCAGACTTAACACAGAAATCTAAATCAACAGACATCTACCATTTTGTCTCTAAAAATGGTACAATCATCAGGGAATAAGGTCAAAGGTCTCGGCATACAAATCATGGTCAAAGTTCATCTGACCTTTCAAAGACTCCAACATCCGACGATGTTCAACACCCAGTTCCCTCAGACTGGAGATACTCATGAGCAGACGTGGGAAGAGTCCCGTCTCATCAGGGTGACCTACCCCTATCTCCACCTGCAGTGCCTGAATCAGCAGCTCCTGGAGCCGACTGACTTTGTCCCGGTTTTGCAGTCCAGGTCGATCTGGTGTGAACAGGACACATACATACATAATGTACATGGATACATGTGTACATGCACACACAAACACATACATTGTGAGTGAAGCACACTCTCAGGTGCATGCATACACACATACACAAAGTCCTCCAGATGAGACTATAAACTAAGGCCACGAGAATGCACACAGAACATCTTGCATGCACATTAGAATCTGTTCTACCTTTCGGAAGAGAAGGCCATTGTGTGCTAGTGGGAATGTATGACAAAATTTTAAAAGCATGCACACAGGGACTGGATGTAAAAAAGCGCATCGTCCTCAGAATAAAAGAAGAAAATAAAAGAGATTATAAACACACACACTCTCTCTCTCTTTACTTCTTTCTAAGCTTTTACTTTAATTAAGAAATACACTGCACTGCACAGTGGCTACACTCGGATAAGTCAGCGACCCAGATTTCACACAAATAAATCTGCTATATCTCTGAATGCTGTTTTTAATATATATAAAAAACCACCAAAAACAAAACAAAAATTAAAAAAAACAACCAAACAAACAAAAAAACAAAACTTCATCAACGAAAATGGATGAAGATTGAATTAAAGTCTGTTATATACAATTTTAATATCTGATTTTTACACCTCTAAGATCCGACAGCCTGGAGTGAATTATTTACCCAAACATCCCGCATGTCCCTCCAGTGACCATCTTGGTCAAGGGTTTGCTGATGCTGATAATGAAGATCTGACGGCCAAAATAATCAAAGAATCAGGTACAGCAAGCAGTTTGTCTTTTGCATCTTGTTTGATAATCTGCTATTTGTACTTACCTCTAAGGCTCTATCACTGTGCTCTCTTTTTCTGCAGATAATATAATTCCAGAAAATGTCTGCTCTTAAGAATCCCCCCTCAGCTTAATTATCTCCCTTGCTCTACCGACCATTACCAACATATGACAATCTTCATCAGTTTACCTAGGCTTTCAGCTCTTGCAAGCAGTCCAATTCTAGGCTTCCCCTAACCCTAGTAGTCAATTTTTGTCTTCTTCTCCTTTGTTTTGTTTTGTGAAGAGATACTCAAGAAATAAAGGCTATGTGAACAAACAAGAGACCAACCTGGTGAAATAAGGACCAGAGCAGAAAACAGGGCCTTTTCTGTGTCCTGCAGCTGGAAAGCGTTGAAGCGAATGGACAGGTTGAAGAGCAGCTCCACAAAGTGCTCCCCCAGAGGGAAGCCTTTCTTCATGTCTTCCCTTCGAACTATGGTTCCATTGCCCAGCAGGTAAATGGTGTTGGACTCTCCATCGATGAATGGGGCACACACCACGCATGCCACCTGCAGAAGCAATTATCTTCTGTCAGCATTTGGTTATTTCACTTTTCTTTGATACATGCTATTATTTGGGAATACTAGATAGAAAGAAATACAGGCAAGCCCTTATAAAGAGAGAGAGAGAGAGAAAGAGAGAGAGAGAGAGAGAGAGAGAGAGAGAGAGAGAGAGAGAGAGAGAGAGAGAGAGAGAGAGAGAGAGAGAGAGAGAGAGAGAGAGAGAAGAGAGAGAAAGAAAGAAAGATAGAAAGACGAGACAGACAGAGACAGGGACACATAGAGAGAAAGACAGACAGGGACAGGGACACAGAAAGAGACAAGACAGACCTACAGACAGAAAGAGACAGACATACAGGCAGAAAGAGAGAGAGTTAGGTAAAAGAATAGGAACTGACAGGCTAATAAACAAACAAAAACATGTTTGATAGAAAAGCATACACATGCATGTATACACTTTCTTCTTGAATATTGCCAGGAATTCAGACCTCAATGCAAGTTGATGGATCCACTCTCAGAGTAGGATTTCCTAAAAAAGTTCCATGGTAAAACTCTGCCATACTAGAGGGAAAGTACTTCGTCACAAATCTAGCCATTATGTGATTTGCTACTAGAAATATCACATTGTCTCAAGCACCAGACTGGACATTATCTCCCCTGGGTCACTAGCTAAACTGGTCATAACCAACTTTAACAATCCTTCTGTTTTGGTGTGACTTGAAATATCCTATTTGATCCCCCCAAAAATTAAAAAGAACACACAAATAACTAAACGAAACAGGCAGTATCTCAACAACTGTGTGATAGATCAGTTTCCGAACACACATTAATTAAAGAAAAAAAAAAGTACACCAATGAGAAAAATGTAAACCCAATAGATTTTCCATATGCGATTACGTCTTCAACGCCACCACGAGTGATATCATCACTAGCTGCAATTGAGGTGTATGTATATGACCTTTCAGACCATTTCCTTGTCCATATATATATATATGACAAAAAAGGAAGAAGATATATATAGAGAGAGAGATATGTACACATACATACACACACCAACAAATGTTTATGCATAATTTACTTCTGACCTCAAAGCATCCTCCTTTGATCAACGATATCTGATCATCCTGGTCCAGGGCACCAAAGCCGGGCAGTTTCTTGGCGAAGATCACCACGTCCTGAATCGTCTTGTTCAGCCGCATCTGGAACCCCTGCCAACACGACTCCCCGATCGGATTGTCCTGAAAATAACATCACTCCATTGTTGATATTTTCTACATTCATCAATCTGAAAAATGTGCATACTTCATTCTATATGCAAACACAGCACTTCTTTTCTTTTTTTTTTTTTTTTCCCTTGGCTTGAGCTCTGAGGTTCACCAATGGTGAGGTCTTGCTTATGCAACCGTTTTTGCCCACCATGAAGGTAGCTGCATTCTGACTTTGGAGATGGTTTTTCTTTTTCAATCTAAATTTTTGCAACTGAAACATGCTACTGCTAATGATGTTTGGTTACAACACATTTTTCTGAATATCACATTTCTGATTCATCACAGGTTAAAGTATCTAGACACACTCCGTTAACAAATGGCTCTATGGATAAAACTTTCACATTACACTTTCTTCAGCACTGACACTTCTCAGTTCCTTTCATCTATTTCTTTCATCTGGAATTTCTGTAGTTGTCCTTTCTGTTCTAAGAATACAAATTCATTGCCTGCACCGTCTAGGTTTCATTTGGTTTGTGTGAGAGCACAAGCACAAAAAGCATGAGTCTGAGTCAATTAAGCCTGCAAACAACATGACATAAACCATTTGACTTACCATGACGTTCTCTGGAGGAGAGGCATTTTGTGAGATGATCCTGCCAATCATTTTCTCCATGGTGTTTTGATGATGGTACTCTCGCAACTTCTGCTTCATTTCAGTCAGACGGTCCTTTAGTAAGACAAAGGTGGAGTTGTACGATTCATGTAGTCTGGCAATCATATATGACACTGTCATCCTGGCTTCTTCCTCATGCTTCTTAGCAATGGACATGGAAGAGGACGATGGGGTGGAGGAAAAAGATGGGGCAGGGACCTTACTGGTTCTCAAACCCAAGAGAGAAGCAGCAGCGGACTTATGAGTATCCTGCACAGCACTGGCCGCGGTTAGTGTGTCTTTCATCAAGTTATAGCGACGCAGGTAATCATCTGCAGATGGCATACCGCTGAACATTTGGGACTGGCTAGGTTGCTGCAGGTCTTCTTGACTGATCTTCTGTTGTTTGGATGGTGGAATGTCCACAAAGTGAGGGGAACTGGTCTCTTCCTCGCTCTCTGCATCTTCATCCATTCTGGAGGAGGGAATGTAGGGCCGCTTTTTGATGGGACCACTGCTGACGTCATCCGACTTTTTCCGCAGGTCAAGGCTGGCGTTGGGCACAATGACTGACTGAGCTTGGACAGAGAGGGGCAGGTGAGCCATGGAGGACATGGGGAGCTGCGCGCTCACTGCTGACGCCAGAGAGCTGGGCAGGAGGGCAGTGCTCAGGACAGTTTCAGGACTGCCGGCTTCCTTCTTGATGAACAGCTGACCACTGGACAACCCCTCTGACCTCATCACGACCTGAGGGGCAGAGACACTGTACTGTAGCTGAGGATTCAGCTGCAGCAAAGACCCCAGCCTGGACTCCCCTTCATTCTGGCCTCCGGCCCCTGAAGAACTCACCAATGACATCAAGGTGACAGCGGCGGAGGTGGTTGGGGAGGAAGGAAGGGGATGAGGGGCCTGTGACATCACTATTGACCTCTTTGTCTCATGCTCCACTTTGAGCATGAGGGGTCGCTCCTCTTCCCTGGCAGCGTGTTCTCCCTGCAGTCTGCTGGTGTTCTCACCGGCGGCACGAGCCACCGGCACTGTCAGCTGCAGGGCCTGCAGCTGGGGCTCCGTCATCACCATGGGCTGACCGGTCAGAGAGGAACGCTGCTTCAGCAACATGCTCAGGGCCACCATGGACGACTGCGAGGAGGTGTCTGTCAGCGCCAGACATGTTGGAGTGGAAGTTCTGGCAGCTGGCAGTCCTGAGGAGGGAGTGGTTCCCATGGAGGCAGGAACCATGGAGGGAGACATCATGGATGGGCCGATGGAGGGAGCGGTGGAATCAGCATCCACGGTCAGAGTGCTTTGCAGTGCCTCTTCTGTCTGGGCGTCTTCGATGGAGCGAATCATGTCGCGCATCGTGCGTGATCGCCTCCCCAGCTTGGCAGCTGCAGCACATCATAAAAAAACTGTTCAAACACTTAACTCATGACTACTGGGTCAACAAACTCGCACACTTTCCAAAAATCACATTCATTAATTGTTTTTAATTTTTAAACAGAAATACATAAAAATAAAGACACTTTATGTAATGACCTTCATCTAAAACCTTTTAAATTACTATGCCTCCTTTGCATTATAAAAAAAAAATAATAAAGAATACGCAAAAGCTCATCTACCAGTACATTCTTTCTAATGGTAATGAACATTTGTATGTTGTTGTTTAATTTTTTTGCTCCTTTATTTTTTGCTGTTACTTTTTGTTATTTTTCTTATTCTGACGATTGGAAATAGAAAATATTGTATGGAGCCGTAGTGTGTGTGTGTGTGTGTGTGTGTGTGTGTGTGTGTGTGTGTGTGTGTGTGTGTGTGTGTGTGTGTGTGTTCATGTTTCAATTTCTAAAACCTGAACAACAGGAGAGAAACATGCTGTTCTATCAATTTTTCTAAGGTCTGAAAAAAAATCTAGACAGAATATAACACTATGGCATGAACACATGGATACTTATCAATAACATTCACTTCCAACAACAGCTTCATAAACCTGACATTTCTTTAGAAAAAGATGACATTTTTTTGACGTTTTCAAACTTTCAGCAAAACCAGCTTTCCTTTCTAGTAACTCTCTGCTCAGTAACGAAACCCTGCACACTGTCAAGCAACAAAGACTGACGAACAGAAATTGAAAATGATCATCCACACAGTCCTTTCTGTACCTGAGCGCGACATGCCCTTGGCCAGGCATTTCTGAAGGCGACAGTACTGGCAGCGGTTGCGAGTCTGTATGTTGATCTCACAGTTTTTGTTGTAGAAGCATTTTTTCCGTGCTGGATCGCCCACATTTTGCAACGCTCGACGGAAGAAGCCCTGTTTATATGAACAGAACAGAAAAATATGTGTTCCCTTTTATAATGCAGTCTGTCCCGATGGTGTATCACCTTGTCGTGGTGGGATGGCTTGCGTGCTTCAATGACCCCCAGAGCTATGTGGGCGGGGGCTTCGGCCTCTGGCAGGTTCAACCATGCTCAACAGGTCTGGGGGAGAGGAGCCAGACTAAACGATGCACCCTGGTCCTCCAGGTTGGGGGTTGTGCATTGGGCTAACGACCCATTCACTTAAAAACCACTCTGTTACTGAAACTGCAACGATACCTCTTACGAGCGACATGGTTGGGGAAGAGTCCTCTCTGGGGGACCCTTTATGACGTGTGCGGGTTTGAAAGCCTTCGGAAGCCAGTGCGCCGACAACTCTTTTAACAACCAAGAACAACCGATAGGGACCTGGAACCACAGAACCCTGTATGAAACCGTAAAACACACAGGTGAGTAGAGAAATGCACAGGTCACACCTAAACATCCTTGCCTGTGCGAGACCAATGGAATGGAACCGGGCACAAAGCTTGCGAGTGGAGACACTATCATCTACTCTGGACAGGAAAAAGGGCAGCCCCACACACATGGAGTAGCGCGCTGATGAGACCGAACAACGCAAGCACTGCTGCCTGGGAACCAGTGTCATCCACGCATCCTCACAGCACGTTTCAACAACAAAACAGAAGGGTTACCATCGTTCAGATGCTACGCTCCACAATACAGCAGAGTTAGAAGATAAAGAAAACTTTTCGAACAAGTCCAGACATCATGACAAAGCACCAAAGAGGATCTAAAAATACAGGGAGACATGAATGCCAAAGTGGGACAGACAACACAAACAGAGACTAGATCATAGGCAGACATGGCACTGGAGAACAAAATGAAAATGGAGAACTTTAACAGAATTTTGCATGTTTAACGACCTGGTCATTGGAGGCACCATCTTTCCTCACAAGAAAGTCCACAAGACCCATGGACTTCCCCCGATGGCAAGACAGAAAACCAGATTGACCACACACCATCGGCGAAAGTGGAGAGACCGCATGATGTCAGGGTGAAGCGCGGACAGATCCCAGCATCAGACCATCATCTTGCTGTTGCCATCCTCAAGACCAAGCTCAAGCCTACACTCGACCGGGCAGGAAGACCATCACACAAGTTCAATGTGCAAAGCCTGAAGGAAAGGAAAAAATAGAAGAATTCAGGCTCGAACTGAGGAACAACTTCAGTGGCTTTCCCCAGCTGCCAGAGGAACAGTCGAAGACAATGGCAGAGTCACGTGAGACCTGGAAGACAACATGCCAAACAGTACGGAAAGAAAACAAGAAAATACAAGGAGTGGCTGACAACAGAAACATGGGCACGATCACCGGAGAAAACAGCTGGAAAGATCAGACAACCAAACACAAAATCAAGAAAGAAACAGGAACTGCAAGCATCCCTACCTGGGACAAAAACCGGCAGTAAAGAGAAATGCAAGAAGAGACAAGAGAAAATTCATTGAGGAACTGACTCAGGAAGCAGAGACTGCAGCAGCCAAAGAAATAGAAGAGACTGTACGAGATCACGAGAACTCCCCAGGAAAAAACAACAAACCTACTGCCCTGTCAAAGATAAGAATGGCAATACCATTCCAGGTGAGGAGGACCAGAGAGCAAGATGGGCAGAGCACTTCAAAGAAACGCCAACAGACCGCACACCCATGCCGCCGACATCCCCCCACCTACGAAATCCTTGGCATCAACACCGGCCCCCCTACCAAGAATGAGATCACCAAGCTTCAAGTCACTCAAATCAGGCAAAGCAGCAGGCCCAGACGGTATAACCCCTGAAGCCCCCCCCAATGGGAAGGCGGGAACATTCAAACTTCCACTGAGATGTATACCCATCTCCTATACAACCGACCTGGAGCAGACGAGGAGGTACCCGAAAGCTGGAAGAAAGGGCCCCCCCCCCCCCCTCCGAAAAAAAAGACAGCTGCCAAAGAAAGGGGAAGCCTGCCTCCCGCGAACAAACCGGAGAGGAATCATAGCTACTGTCCATCCCAGGAAAAGTACGACAAGGAACAGTAGACAACGAAGACAGCACGGAGGAAAGCACTTCGGGATGAACAGCAGCTAAGCAAGACAGGATAGCACGGGAAAACGCCACAGATGCGCAAGACACATTAGACAGCCCGAGTGGCAGCCCCAAACATTCTTTGTCGACTTCCGAAGGCATTTGACAGCGTCGACAGAGATGTCATTTGGAAACTGATGCATCACTATGGCTTTCCACCAAAGTTCATCACCATCATCCAGCAGCTATATGAAGATGCCACCTGTCAAGTCATCCATGAAGGAAACTGACGGAAGCCTTCTCGTACAGACTGGTGTTCGTCAGGGCTGTCTGTTGTCGCCAACCATCTTCCTGTTGGTGGTTGACTGATAATGCGGCAAGCCAACAGCAGCAGGAGAACCGGCATACAGTGGACCTCATGAAGCAGCTGGAAGACCTGGACTTCGCAGATGACATCAGCCTTCTCTCCCACAGGCAACAAGACGCACAAGAGAAGCTTTGTCGTGTTGCTGACGAAGCTGAAAAGACTGGCCTCCAAATCAACATCGGAAGACGGATGTCATGAGGGTGAACAACAAAACACATGACCCAGTGCGACTGCAGCAAGAAACCATCAAAGAAGTCACTAAGTTTATTTACCTGGGCAGTGTCGTCAGTAAAGATGGGGGAACAGATGAAGACATCAAGTGCCGAATCAACAAAGCCCGTCATGCCTTCAACACCCTTCGGCCAATTTGGAGGTCAACAGCCCTCTCATTTCAAAATAAGCTTCGGATATACAACACCAATGTCAAATCGGTCCTACTTTATGGCTCAGAAACCTGGCGGGTAACAAAAACCAACACCCACAAACTCCAGTCTTTTACCAACAAATGCCTCAGGTACATCCTCAACATCAGGTGGCCGGAAGTCATATCCAACAAACAACTGTGGGACAGGACCAGACAAACCCCAATTGAGTCCATCATTAAACAAAGGAAGTGGGGATGGATCAGCCATACACTCCGCAAGCCTGCGTCAAATGTCACCAGACAGGCCCTTGACTGGAATCCACAAGGGAAGCGGAAAGTTGGTCGACCAAAGCAGACCTGGCGCAGAAGTGTTGACGAAGAAACGAAGGCAGCCGGAATGACATGGGCCGAGCTGAAGAGGATCTCCCAAAACCGAGTTCGTTGGAGGGGTGTTGTTGCAGCCCTATGTTCCCCAAGGAACCAAGAGGCATAAGTCAAGTAAGTCAAGTTTATAATGCAGTGATAGTATCTTTATTTTTCATTATCATGTATGCAAATGTATCATTCATGAATAAATATGAGGGTTCTGTGAATATTTCACATAGCATTATTCCAGTTCTGGCTTGTGTATGCAAGAGTTTAAATATGCGTGAATTCATTCAATCAACTTACAAATGCATAAAATTACATAGCACATAGAAGTAAACAGATAATAGACATAAACAGAAACAACACAGCATTAACACAGCTATAAAGGGGATGGACATTTTCTCACCAGGCTTAAAACACAGAAAAAGGGATTGAATTACTGAAGACAACAAAGCAGATAACAAAAAATAACCAAAAACACTGGAAATCCACAATTCTTTTGGTCAAAAAACAATTTATAAAAAACAAAAAAACAAAAAACAAAAAATCCAACCCTCTTTACAACAGTAAATTGAATAAACTAGATTTTTTTCTCCATTCCTTGGCTAGATCTCTAAGATTCACCAATGGTGAAATGTTGCATATGTGACATTGTTTTATTCCCACCATTTAGGTAGCCACATTCTGACTTAGGGGATCAATGAGTTTGTATGTGTGAGTAAGTGGGTGAGAGAGAAGAGAGAAAGAGGGAGAGATAATTGACAAAAATTTATTGCTATTTAGCAATCAAGCCATATAGCGCTGCAGCGCGGTAACAAACGATATTGAACGCGACGCGATTACAATGACATGGAAACCATGGCAGTAGTGGTATGTACATTAAGATTCGATACATTATTGTCCGTGTCTCAAGTGTCTGAATTTCAAAACAGCCTGTCCTTTTCCAGTCTGCAGCCAGAGAAGTCAGCCCATGTAAAACCGGATCAGGTCCCGAAAATGATGTAATTCCCGCTCAGCATGCCCCACTGTCTCTGCCTGTTGTGTGTTAGGACACTGCTTCCCTTTACGAAGTCTGGCAAGCCTGACACGTTCTTCTGGCAACATGTTTTTCTCTTCTTGCTTGATGTACCAGAACACACACTTAGATTCCTCGCCAGGATTGGAGAGAGACAGAGACAGAGAGAGAGAGAGAGTGAGTGAGTGAGTGAGTGAGTGTGTGTGTGTGTGTGTGTGTGTGTGTGTGCGTGCGTGCGTGCGTGCGTGCGTGCGTGCGTGCGTGCGTGCGTGCGTGCGTGCGTGCGTGCGTGCGTGCGTGCGTGCGTGCGTGTGCTCCTTTGTATGTAGGGGGTGTTGTTTTTTATAACAAGTACATAAACACATCACTTCAACCCTGTTCCCTTCACATCCCACCATCACCTTTTCAATTTCTTTCTCCAGCCATGCCTATGGCTGTGCTGGTTTTCATCAAACACTTTATTACATATTATAAATGCAATCGTTTATTTCTAAATGTTCCCTTGGCAAATAAACTGCAACTCGTTGTACCAAGACTGTAGCCTGCAAAACTGAATGACAGATGCATTCATTCATTCATTAATTTTATTAAAAAATCCATACGCAAAAATTTCACCACTGGTGAACCTTGGAGCTCTTACCAAGCAACAAAGACAAAAATCTATTTTGTTTTCATTCCTTGGCTGAAGCTCTGAGGTTCACCAATGGCGATTTTGTGTGTGCAACTATTTGCCCGCCATTAATGTACCCGCACTCCGACCTCGGGGATGTTCCCTTTTCTTCTTTTTGTCCGTCGTGTCCGACGATGACCTCCAAAACAGCAGAGGAGGCAGCTGCTGTTTTGGAAACTGGGCAGAAATTTGATTATAGTGGAGATGCCTTGCCCACAGTACATCCCCACTCTCTCGGCCAAGTGGGCATAAGGACAGTCAGCGTTGGAGATGTTCTCCAAAGGCCAACCAGCCCCCAAGGCTGCAGCACATAAGGACTGTGCAAGTCAAGCCTCCTCCTAGTCAGAGAGTCATAGTCGATCATTAAAGACTAAGCTGTAAAGTGGAATTCCATGAGTGGGAAAGCCACTGGTCATAGAGCCTCTCACTTTGCTGTTGCCCCCAGCGTCAATGGTTTAATCAAGAACTTGTGATAAAGCCCAGGTGCTGACAGCATAAGTGTTCCCTATATAGAGTGCAACTCACTGGCCATGGCTGTAATCACTGGAACTAAATGATTTAAATCTTTTTGAGTTTGTATACAGGGACTTTGCCTGTGGGGATGCCAGGGGCCTGTCAGTACAAATAGCATCCCCACCTTCTGGAAATTCTGTGCAAGGAATTCGTTCTTTTCTATCCCTCTCTTTGTTTCTGCCTTGTTCCTTTTCTTGTTGTCACCTCCTTCTTGTCTGTTTTCTGCATTCTTGGTCCATTCTCCTGCCCTTTTTTCCTGAACGAGTTAAAAGATAACACTTCTCTCCTATGCTGAGGTCGGATTGCTGGGCCTGACTTGGGCACTGAACAGTAGCACAACACATTTTCGCTCATATGACAGACAACATTAGCTGCTGTTTGAGTGTTTGATGAAGAAGTGTACAGGGACTGACCTTGCATCCCTCACAGGCTGGCACCCCGTAATGCACACCAGAGGACTTGTCCCCACACACCAGGCACTTCAGCGATGACTGGCCTAATGGTGTACCTGCACCTGAAACAACATGTACAATATTCTGTAATTATACTTAGCTCAACTCCCTACTAATAATTTGAACATATCGCATTACATATGAAAGTACGTCTTAAAGAGTCTTGTTTATATTTTCATTATGTTTTGTCCTGTAATTCGTGGTGGTAGTGGTGATGGTGTGTGTGTGTGTGCGCGCGCGCATGCATGCATGTATGTGCATGCGTGTATGCGTACATGTGTGCATGCAAGTATGTGCGTGTGTTGCCGGAGCATGTATGTGCGTGTGTGTGTGTTGCCGATCTTTCCTGATCTTTAATAGCTGCTTATTCACCTCACCTGCTGGCAGACCTCACCGAGGCCTCTCTCAGTATAATGATTAGATTTACAATCTCCACCTCGTGAAAATTTGGTACCAGAAAATTCCTCTCTGGTGATATACTTAAGCATGTAACTGGGTTTTTAATTTATTTATTGTTGTTGTTGTTGTTGGAGGAGGCAGGGGTATCATTTGGAGCAGTATGGTAAAACAAATGTGTGCTGCATTCAAGGGCCAGGGAGATTTAAATAAGTCTCTTCTTTGTTATCTGGTGTTGCTTGGTTATGCTCAGCAGTTTCTTCTGTGTGTGTGTGTGTGTGTGTGTGTGTGTGTGTGTGAGTTTGTTTCTCAAATCTTGGACAAAAATCACTTTTGTATGAAAATGATGGTGTAACTGGTTACCTGCACTTGTTTTTCTCATTCACACACACACACACACATATATATATATATATATATATATATATATAATATATATATATATATATATATATCACCACATTTATACATATTTACTTGATGAAAACTAGTGAAGCACTGGTTTAACACTGGGACAAACCAATGTAAAATGCCATTGAAGTTTTAAAATGCATCCCAAATTTTAATGTTGAAACTAGGTGGGTTTATTTCAAAACTCTTCACAATGGAGAGATGCATAATGAAAAGTACCAATGTCCTTGAAGAAGGGGGGGGGGGGGGGGGGGGTGGTTACAAAAGCCCTAAAAAAAATCCCCCTTCCTATGTCAAAAGTAGTGGGTTTTTTTAAAAAGAAAAGAAAAAAAAGAAAATGATATGCAGTCATCTCCTTGACATGTCTTAAACGTTAAATCAAACCAAAATTCAAAACAACTACCGTACCCAAATGTGAACAAACTGATCAATAAAAATAACAAACAAAACAACTGGATAAAATGTCCCCAATAACTCTCACAGGCTGAAGCGCTTCGAGTATTAATTTGTCGTCTGGTCTCTCCGAACCATGTGACACAAGTCTATCCAATCACTGAGCAACAGGCTAGAGACTTCAAGCCGTATACCACCACACAAAACGCCTCCTACAACCCACATGAGTGACACGAAACAAACACGATCGCTGGGTGACCTCGGGTTGACCTGATGCCATGCACTAGTGGCGCCGACATCGACCTACTTTGGCCGCACACGTTGCTAAGCGGACCGCTTTCCGCGGGAACGGAGCAAATGAATCAGGTCATCGTGACCTCAGTTGGGCACATAACAGTGTATGCGCACCCGTGCGCAAGCACGCGCGCATACACGCACATGGTATGCGTAGGCCCGACATGTGTGCGTGCACAACGCATACCATCTACACACACAAGCAGATAGAAGCGCTCCCTGTACACTGCCCCCCCCCCCCCCCCCCACCACACACAGTCACAAAGTCAAACACAGCATGCACACATGCAAGCATACAGCAAAATGGTTCATGTAACTGAATGCTTACCTATGTGCGTGCGTGCGTGCGTGTATGTCATGTGTGTGTGTGCGTGTGCGCGGGGAAGGGGTTGGGGGGGGGGGGGGGGGGTACGTGCATGTGCCATGATTGCGCAATACGCGACTTTGTCAGTGATGGCCACATACATCTGTCAACTGTACACTTTTACTGTATATCATTTTTATTTAATTTTACAGATAACAAAGATGCAGGCCTACACAGCTTTCCTTACCGCTCTCAACCCAGGTTGGAAAAAAAAAGTAGGTTGAACGCTTCGTTAATCGCTTGAGATCTTTTGACTATAATTATCATCACAAAGGTTATCATGTGTAAATCTCTCTCTCTCTCTCTCTCCTCTTCTCTCTCTCTCTCTCTCTCTCTCTTCTCTCTCTCTCTCTCTCTCTCTCACACACACACACACACACACACCTTACTTTAGACACTATTTTCAATCTGAAACAAAGTGTGTGCATGTAAGTGTGTGTGTGTGTGTGTGGTGAGCGCGCGCGTGTGTTATTCTTTGTTGTTGTTTTAGTATACATGTATGTCTACTTGTTTCCTCCAAAACCAAACAGCCCCCCCCCCCCTCTCTCTCTCACACACACACACACACATTGCCATTGTGGTATAACTCTCACAGCTTAAAGTGCAACTGCCACTGCTGACCTACTTAGTATGCAACACGCGCACACCCATCCTGCACACACAACACACACACACATATATATACATATATATATATATATATATAAATATATATATATATATATATATAAACGGGTACAACCTTGATGCACTCTTTAAGAGAACATAAGTTTGGCGTTTCCAGGTTTGTCGGTTTCTTCTCTGACATGGACGTTTAAAATGAATTCATTTTTAACTGAAATGAGAGAGAGAAAGACAGATAGACAGAGTGAGACATACACAGACTAGCACACAGACAGATAAGGAGACAAAAAGACGGAGAGACAAGACAAACGATCAGAAAGACAAAGAACCCGATCTTGAATAAATTTTCACAAAATGGCCCATTGGCCCACACATAAAAGCGGTTGCGAAATTGATTAGAGCTAATCAGTTCACAAAACAACAAAAAACCCACAATAATTATTTGTGATAAGAATTTATCAGCTACAAGAACTGTAGTGTTGGAGAGAGAGAGAGAGAGAGAGAGAGAGAGAGCGAGAGAGAGAGAGAGAGAGAGAGAGAGAGAGAGAGAGAGACAGAGACAGAGACAGAGAGACAGAATGTGTGTATGTGTGAGAGTGTGTGTGTGTGAGTGTGTGTGCGCGCGCATGCGCTGTGTGTGTGTGTGATAAAAGACAAAATGTGCTGAATAAACTGAATAGCATTCTTCCTTAATAATCATTAAAAAAGAAAAAAAAGAGCTGGAACTGATTCGGACAGACCTAATGAAACATTCATTCGAAATACTCATAACAATTAAAACAAAATAAGATGGAAAGACTAGGACCCCCATAACCCTTCATTTTTATGTTTTCTTTTTCTTTTCTTTTTTTAAAGATAATGTTCAGCCAAGAAGAGGTCATGTACAATAACACCTTCAACAAAAAGGGTAAGACCAAAAGGAAAAAGGAAAAATAAATAAGTCTACATTTCAAAAATCGAGGATATGAGCTAGGATTACAGTAGTGTTCGTTTCTTCAGGTGGCCTGAAAGTAGGACGGGTGTGGAGCAGTCTGCACACACACACACACACATTATACACACACACATTACATACACACACACATTACATACACACACACATTACATACACATACACACACCGTGCAATGTACACACTGCACGTAACACACACACAAGAGTCACACAGTCTCTCTCTCTCTCTCTCTCTCCTCTCTCTCTCTCTCCTCTCTCTCTCTCTCTCTCTCTCTCACTCACACACACACATTGTGCTAGTACACATACACACACACTGCTGTGTACACACACACACACACACACACACACACACACACACGCACACTATAGTGCTAGTAAACTCACCCTACCTTTATACAGAAATATCACGGCAAGCAAGAAGTGTGCTCTACAACAACCACTGGTGACCTATTTAAAACAAAACACTTTTATCACAAGTGTACACACACGCACGAACGCACGCACGCACACGCACGCACACATACACACACACACACACACACACACACACGTACAATTCACTCAGTGCGTTGTCAGGGTTTTTCCAACTCTTGCATTGGACTTGTTTCTCGTCTGACATTTACAGAAATCGATGCAACCTTCACACACACACACACACACACACACATATATATATATATATATAATATATATATATATATATGACTGGTAAAAAGCGGAGTAGGACGAAGAAGAAATCTCAAATAGACCCCGGGAAATGTGGTGTAAAAAAAAAATTATAATGATTTTACGTGCACCGGTATCATTCCAGTCTTGTGCTTTCTTAGAGTACAAGAGAGAGAGAGAGAGAGAGAGAGAGAGAGAGAGAGAGAGAGAGAGAGAGAGAGAGAGAGAGAGAGAGAGAGAGAACTCAAAGATTTATTCACAAAAAGGCCATTGGCCCATACATGAAGGGGGGTTGCCAAACTGCTCAGTATTTTAGTGAGAACAATAAGTAACACACACACACACACAAAATGTTAATGTACACCCACAACCACCACAATAAAAAAAAAGTTTTAAAAATATGACTTAAGAAACCAAGATATCTCTCTTCTAAAGGCTTTACACAAATATAAAGCAAGGCTGCGCACAATCTCAGGGTGACTAGATGCCATGAGTAGACAGAATCTAAATAAATTAGGCTGTCTACTATACTTTACCGGAATGTAATTCTGTCTTACATCTAATATTGGACAGCACAGCACAAAATGAACTTCATCTTCCACTGTTTGCTTACATAATGGGCATAGCAACCTGAGGTCATCATCATCATGTTCTATATATCTAAATTTATGAACATTTATGTCTGATACACCAAGTCTAAACTTTTTCAAATGTATGTCCATATCAAGCTTTAGATAAGGTTTGACATCGTGTGAACCTATAAATTGTCTGTACATTTGAAATCTTTCACTGTTTTGTATATGACCATTCCACTGCTGCCAACGGCAGTCAATCAGTCTTTGCCTGAAAACATTGATAAACTCTCTACAATTTCCGACACCTTGATTGAGCCAAACAAACCCAAAGCCAAGTTCACATAAACAGGTACGTATTTGTGAAGCCCAGGTGCTTTTCCCCTCGACATCTAGATCATAAAGCATCTTGTAAGACTTAAAAGGTAACCTGCACTCATCCATATACAGAATCTTAATCCAATATCTCATGCATCTTACAGCAGCATTAATAGAGAGAGGATATCTATTGGTTTCACTATAAACAAGATCGTTAGGTGCACGTCTATCTAAGCCTAAAAACTCCTTTAAAGCACAGAGAGAGAGAGAGAGAGAGAGAGAGAGAGAGAGAGAGAGAGAGAGAGAGAGAGAGAGAGAGAGAGAGAGGAGTGTGTGTGTGTCTATAAGTCTTGCTCTGTCTGTCTGTCCCCTCTCTCTCTCTCTCTCCTCTCTCTCTCTCCTCTCTTCTCTCTCTCTCTCTCTCTCTCTCTCTCTCTCATGATTTATCATTTATTTGCAAAAATGCAACCAACTAATACACGAAGGCAGTCGCTGAAGTCATAAAAGCTGGTAAGTTAAGGAAAAAAGTATATTTGTAACAAGAATCCTCAGCTACCAGAACTATTCATGAATATCATGATTTCTCAATAATATTATCATAGAAAGAGACTCGATGAGAGAGAGAGAAACAGAGGGAGAGAGAAACAGAAAGACAGAGACAGACGGACAGACAGACATACTGCTGACAGAGTCAACGAAAGGGATGGAGAAAGAAATAAAGACAAGAAAGAGCACTGAATGAGAGAGAAAGACATTTTCACAGCTATTGGCAAGGAGATAAATCCAGAGATTGTCTACACAGACCATATCTGAGAGATGACGTCTCCTCCATAGATGTCTGTGATAGATAACCTCCCTCCATACAGACAATATCTAGGCGATTATGACATTTTAAAAAATAGATGAAGAACAAGAAGAAGAAAAAAAAGGAACTTCATACATCTTCCCACGCCAAAATGGTCAGTCGTATGTCTCCTGCAATAGGGGAGCATTATACCCCCCCCCCCCCCCCCCTCTCTCTCTCTCTCTCTCTCTTTAATTTTCACAATAGTATTGCCTTCTAGACCCCATGGTTTTTCTTCTCCTCCTGTTTACTCCTCTACTTCTATATCACGTTAACAGTCTGGTTCTGCTTCTATTCCTAGATCCACAGC
>CM054135.1:54562218-54626832 GCA_028751875.1 Rapana venosa
CTGATATCTCTGCCTAACCACACAGCCTGTTGTCATGTAAGGGATTGTGAATACACTATTGTCAGTCTGATATCTCTGCCTAACCACACAGCCTGTTGTTATGTAAGGGACTGTGAATACACTATTGTCAGTCTGATATCTCTGCCTAACCACACAGCCTGTTGTCATGTAAGGGATTGTGAATACACTATTGTCAGTCTGATATCTCTGCCTAACCACACAGCCTGAAAAATGCAATGCAGGGCCCCAAGGACTCCTCGAGAAGTTCAGAGAGAAGTCAAGTCAACCCACAGGAGAAAGTAAGTGGGAGCGTGGTGTGTCATGTACGTACTTAAACTACTTCATCTTCGTGGAACTCGTACAGCAACTCCGGAGGGCCTGACAAATGCTGCCGTGCCTTGCTGAAGGCCTTCCAGGGGTCTGAAGAGTTTGTCCCTCATCCGCAGGTCAGTAGGCCAGATATCGGCCCTCAGGTTGTACTTAAACTATAGTAGCAGGCTCCGGGCTTCTATTCTGACTTGGGAGACAATGGCTGTGCCTTCTTTGGCCACATCGGTCTAGTTTGGAGCAACGTCTGGAGTGGCTCAGCAGACCATGCATGGCAGTCTCTGCCACAGTTGTTGCAGACAAAACTGACCACCAGGTTGATGGCCGGCCTGGTTTTGCTGTCTCTCCTTCCTGCAGCTTCGGTCTCTGTCTGTCAACATTTGGAGTCTTTTCGCTTCTCCCCTCCTACAGGTTCCCCTTCATACTGCTTTCCTCCACCCACTGCAATTTTCTGCAAGTGCTTCCCAGCTGTCAAGCGTTTGTGTCAGTGGCTTTCATGTCTCGCTTGAATACGTCCCTGAAGAGCAACACTGAACGCCCTGAAGGACGGTGTCCTGCAGCCAGCTCACCGTGGGAATACGGCCATCCTTCATTCCGTGCACAACAAGAGACAACCTGACTTTGAGAGACAAACAGAAAGGATGGGCCTTAAAGAGATTTTGAATGCACACGCTTGTACAGCTGTGGTGAGAACTCTCTCCGCGTTCCTCGGCTACAGCTTCCAGGCTCACCAAAGATGGGACTTTGCGTATGCGACCGTTTGCCAATCATCAAGGTAGCCGCATTGCGACTTCGGGGATGATGTCTAAACACGACACCACTTCGCACGCGTAATGAGAACTAAAATATGTAATTTGTTGTTTTTTTCTTCACCGGACCCTCTCGTGACATCTGTCTAGTTTCAATGATTTTGTCCAAAATGTGGATTTGTCTAGTCCATTTCGTCAAAAGTATGGAAGTATGTGTGCGTGTAACATTTCCCTGTAGTAGTACTGTACAGAAAACGTATAAATTATTAAATGATTAGCAAGTGTGCCAAATATTTGATTATATTTTTAATAATTATTTATTAATTACCGCGTCCATTCGTTTTATTTTCTACTTGTTTATTATCGACTTTTTTTTCCCCACGAAAGCTTTGTAAAGAAAGTCAATGCTGCATTTGCACAAACACACTGACCTCTTTTTTTTCTTCTTTTTTTTTTGTCCTGCACAGCTAGACTGCAATGATAGCAACACCCCGTTCTCTTTCCTTTTCCTGCTCATGACAGAACGGTGAACCCCCCCCCCCCCCCCCCCCCTCTCTCTCTCTCTCTTGGAAACTGAGAAGCCATCTGTTATGGAAAAGTTTGTATGGGATGAAAACAAACTCTCAGTTTATAAAGAAAATCTCCAGGATATGAACATGTGTGAAATTTTTATTAATGCCTTTCAGATGATTGATGAGAACATTAATGAAGCTTTAGATATGTTTAACGGTTTCATAAAAGCCAGTGCTGATTGTATGAAGAAACAGGTACATATCAATAAAAGTCCATCAAATGATACTTGGTTTGATAATGAATGTAAAAGTATGAAATATAAGGTCAGAAAACTTCTGAAGACTTTCCGAAAAACATTAAGAAATGAGGACAAAAACGTGTACTGTGTCACAAGAAGGGAATATAAATGCATGCTTGAACGAAAAAAGAAACAGTATAATAAAACCTTACTTGCAGATATGATGTCATCTATCTCTTCTCAAATCCAGTTCTGGAAAAGTGTTAAGAAGGCGTCATTTAGAAAAAGTCAGCCAAAGAATAGTATATCAGTTGACAGATGGTATTTCAAAACCCTGTTGGAGAAAGACTCATTAGCCAACTCCATGATTACTGACGTTGACAGTGATGGAACTGAGGAAGATTTTGATCGTCCCATATCTAAAGATGAAATATTAGGGGCACTTAGAAAATTTAAAGAGTGAGAAAGCACCGGTCCTGTCAAATCATTGTAAAATTTGCTAAAATTGGAGGTGAAAAATTGTGCTTTTTCCTTCAAAACTTTTCAAAAAATTTTTTTGATGAGGGCTTTTTCAGATAACGGGGCTGAATCTAAATACTAACATTGCATAAAAAGGGTGAAGTTATAACCATAATAACTACGGGAATTTCCTTACAACATAAGTAGTAAGATATATAGTACTATTATTAACAAAGGGTTACAGGAAGGGGTTTGAAGAATAAATTACGGGGAGAGCCCAAGCTGGTTTAAGAGAGGATACCCACTATAGACTATGTTTACCGCTTGCTTTGTACAAAAACAGTTTGCTCATAACCGAAGCCTATGTGGCTTTTTTGACTTTGAAAAAGCATTTGTTTCTTTTAACAGGAACTTTTGGGGCCTATTCTCCTGAAAAAAGGTGAAGGGTAAACTTTTACATTTGAGAGCCTGTATCAAATGCAAAGCAAAAAAGATGGGGAACAAATGACTGACATAATATACTGTACCACGGGTGTTAAACGGGGTGATTATGTAGCCCCCTTATGTTTTCTTTTTTTATCATTTCCAAGACATCATCAAAAAGGTAAACAGGGTGCCATTTTCCCCCCAAGATTTCTCAGAGTTTTTTATTCTTCTGCTTGCTGTGATGTTAGTTTTTAAAGGGGGGTTTCTCTCAGGCGGAGGTAATAAGTCTGCGGACACAGGGTGACAGCTCAGACGTGTTCACGGGGTCTTTGGAAAGAGAAACCCCACGCCGTGTTCATTTTTATCCTGTTTTTTCCCCTGTAGTATAATTTTTGGGCTTCCCGGGCGTTGTTTCTCCCAGTTTTTTCCCCCGCTTTGCAAGCCCCAAAGGGTGTGCCAATGAAACTGGAAATCTCATTGTCCTTCTTTTCCCTTTGCCTGCACTCTTTTTGTTTTGTACATTTCCTGTGCCATGATGGGTTGTGTCTGGCACAAATTTTTCTGCTTTTAAAAAAATCAGTAGCATACTTTCGACATCTGTCCTATACAACAAAAGCGCGGGCCTTGGGAACCCCGGGGGACGACCGATCCCTAGGGGAAATTTTGGCTGTCTTTGTCTAGGGGTGTCTTGGGAAATCAAACCTGGCGGGGCCCATCCCCCCCCATACAGGGAGCCCCCTACATCAGACGCACAGATAAGCCGTAGAAAAATTTATGACCCGCTACAAGAGTTCTGAATCAAAAACCCCCCAAAAAAGACACCCGTTTTGAAGGCGACTGAACGCCAAGGAAAGAAGATGCATGGAAAAACGAGGGCGTTTTTGGGCCCCTTGTAATAACCAAACAAAGAAAAGGCTTTAGACTCCTGGAGTTTGCCAGTAACAACCACCTCCACTATGAATACACTTGGCCCACACAAAAAATCCGAAAATGGGCATGCAAGCCCCAAAAGGGGAACACCAAAACCAAAAATTACATATGGTGAAAAGACGGTTTCAGTCTAGCGTTAACACCAAGAAAACAATTTTTTCCCGAGCGACATAGGGGTGATCAGATCTTGTGATGAGACTTTCCGACTACGTCTAAAGAAAAAACCACAAGCGGAACACATCAGGATCAATTTGACCTCGAGAAGCTGAAGGACCCAGAGGTATTAGAAATTTTTTAAACAAGGGAAGGGGAAAGTTTGCAGCATCACGTGAAAGACTCAACATAGATACACTGACGAATATTTTAAAACACAGTGACGAAACAGCAAACGACTTCTTGGAAAAAAGCCGACCAGTCAAAAAAACCCGGGTCACACCTAACATCCACAACTATGGCACAAGCGTAGAGAGTTGAAGAAAAAGAAAAAGAAACAAAGAAAAAACAAAAAAATATGGGGGGTCAACAAAAGAACAGGAAGCCATCGGGGGCAAAAAAAGAAAAGGATCGGGGAACGTCCAAGACATTGAAGAGAACATCAAAAAAAGCAATAGCAAAAAGCAATCACTGGGAAAGACCTACACACGAAAAGAAAAAGGTTTAAAAATCCAAAACAAAAATGGGAATGTCTCACTGACCCAGATATTCTGAAAAGATGGACAGAAAACTGCCCGACCTGTAAACTAAGAACCGCAGGAGATCCAAAGTCCTTAATGTCCCAAAGCAAAGACACAGCGTCACCCTATCCTCCAAAGAATGGGGAAAACATCAATCGCTGAAAAAGGGAATCACGGGGGTGACAACTTCCACTGAGTTTGGGCCAAGCTGAGGGGGGAAACCCTGACAGCCCCTACTAAGAATCGCAACAAATCGGCAGACAGGAAAAAGGCCACCCATGGGCCATCCCTTTTATCACCCCCCCCAAGAAAGGAAAACTACAAAAATTGCATAATTACCGCACAATCAGCCTCATATGTCACCAAGCGTTAAGGTCATGCTGCTGATCAGATAATATTGAATAGACTGAAGCCCAAGCAGAGACCTGCATTGCTGAGGAACAAGCATGTGTTTCGGACAGGGCGCACAGCACAACAGAACAGTATTCAACCTCAGATTACTATGTGAGCGGTCCCTTCAACATCAACACAAGACCTATTACCACGTTATTATCGATTTTATGAAGGCATGTTTTTTTTTTGACAGGGTTTTTTTGTGGCCATTCAGCTTTGTGGGCAACCATGAACTTGGTACTGCAATCAATGCAAACCTGATCAGCGTCATCCAACAGCAGTACCGCGAGGCCACCAGTGCAGTGTACTACAACAACATCTATTGGGAGCATGGTTTCGACAACATATGGATGTAAGGCTAGGCTGTCTACTCTCACCCACCCTTTTAACATCTTCATTCTTGAGAGAATCATGGTGCTGCTCTAGAAAATCTATGATAGGATCAGTCAGGCATTGGTGGATCACAGAACGATCACAAACCTCCGCTTCGCAGATGACATTGATGGAAATAATAGCAGGGAAGGATCAGAAAAGAGCTTGCAGTCCTAACAGAACACTTGGATAAGGCCTCCAAAAACATACGGCATCATGGAATCTACATGGGAAATGGAAATCAAGTGCAGATGTATAGAAGACCAAAATGAAGACCTAATAACACAACGACATTTGCATACTGATATCAGTGTTGTTAATGACAGAAGCTGGAAACAGTTTTTTTCTTCAAAAGTTTCAAAGCTTCAAGTTCTGGGAAGCCATTGTATCCGACCTGGGATCCAGCCAGAAGTAGTGATGCAGGACTGCACAGACAATAACAGCTTTGTCAAAACTAAACACCATTGGAGAGATAAGAATTATCTCATACTTATCTCCATGTAAGACTAATGCGCTTCCTTGTCATATCCCATATTTCGGTATGCCTGTGATATCATGGACCTGACTGCAGATTGGAGAAAGGGAGTAAAATTCAGTGCAGTGGAGATGAGATGCTTTCGGAGAACTCCTTGGCATCTCCTACAAAGACACATAGCAACGAAAGGTGCCATACAGTATCAGAAACCTTGGACCATATGAGATACCTTTCTAACGATCGTGAAAAGCGGTATTTAAACTTAAGTGGTGTCATGGCATGTCACAAGATCCCAAGGACTTACAAAGACAGTTTTTGCAATAATGGCACTGTCCAAGGAGGAAGAAGAAGAGGCCCAGACCAAGGAAGAGCTGGGAGGATAACATCAGTGATATGGTCAGGCCTAGAACTCAACAAAAACCCTGGAGAAAGGAGCAGCCAGGAACAGAGAGAAGAGAATGGAAGGGAACTGGTTGCTGAGTCTTTGAGGGTGCCCCCACGGTCGTCCAGAACGGTACAGTAGACTAGATAGCTAGAATTGTGATGATGTTATCTGCTATCTGAAACAGTTGTAGGCTTACAAAAGCAGTTAAACTGCTTTTTAAACAGTTGCTGGCACATCACTGGATCTTAAGGTTTAATCTGGTAAGAGGTAATATCGTTGTATTCAGAAAAGGTGGATATGTAGCTGCTCATGAAAATATGGTTTTTTTGTGTTACAATGGAAACATCATGCCTGTGAATTAATGTTATAATAATTTAGTGAATTGTTTTGTCTACTAAAGCTTAGTTTCACAACTGCATGTAAAGATTTCTGGCAAGTCGAGGTAAACGATAAGCTTGTTATTTGTGTGAAAAAACTCACGATTATTTGAATTAAGAACTTTTTGACTTGTTCTATTAAGATATTTGATGCACAAATACAACCCACTGTGTTATATGGTCAGAAATTGGGCTTGGATGCAGTGTAAAAACTCATGTGAATCAGTGCACTCTTTGCTTTTATTTTTTTAAGCAGGTTTTTAGGCTTCGATGTACCCCGTTCACCTAATGAATCTTGTTTATAGTGGAAACTAATAGATACCCTCTCTCTGTTAATGTGCTGTGAATGATTAGATATTGGATTAAGATTCTGCATATGAATGAGAGCAGGCTACCTTTTTAAACCCTACAAGATGCTTATGATTAGATGTCAAAGGGAAAAACAACTGGCAACACAAATACGTCCCTGTTTGGGGTGTTGGATGTTTTGATTTTGTTTGGTCAATCAAGGAGTCGGAAATTGTTAGAGAGTTTATTAACGCTTTTCAGGCAAAGATTGATTGACTGCCGATGGCAGCAATGGAGTGATCATATACAAAACAGTGAAAGATTTCAATGTACAGACAATTTATAATGTTCGAAATGATGTAAAACCTTATCTAAAACTTGTTTATGGTTATACATTTGAAAGAATTAGTCTAAGTTTAGACTTGGTGTATCAGATTTTTAATGTTCATAATTCAGATACAGAGAACTGATATTGACGACCTCAGGCTGCTATTGCCCATTATGTAACCCAAGCACCGGAGGATGAAGTACTTTTTGTGTTGTGCTGTCCGTTTTTGAGGATGTTAGGCAGAAACTACACCCCTGTTAATATAGTAGACAGCCTAATTTATTTAGACTCTGTTTTACTCCTGGCATCAAGTCTTCCTGAGGTTGTGCGCAGCCTCACTTTATATTTGTGTGAGCTTTCAGAATAAGAGAGATAATGGTTATCCTAAGTGATATTTTTGTAGCTGACTTTTTGTTAACAGTAAATGTTGTCTGTGTGTGTGGTTTTTTTTTTTTTGTTTTTTTTTTTTCTTTTTTTCTTTTTTTTAAACCAAAAAAATAAGCAGTTCGGCAACCCCCTTCATGTATGGCCAAGGGCCCTTTTTTGTGAATAAAATCATTCGAGTTCGAGTTCGATTTTCTCTCTCTCCCCCCCCCCCCCCCCCCCCCCCCCCCCCCCCCCCCCCCCCCCCCCCCCCCCCCCCCCCCCCTCTCAATCTTCTCTCTCAAAATCAGTCACAATTTTATTATGATAACTAACGATTCTGGTTACAAATGAAATTTGTGTCTATTTTTCCTTAACTCATTCGAGCGCTAAACATTTGACAATCCCCTTCATATTATTATGAGCCAATGTCTTTTTTGTTTATAAAACAAAATCCACCCCCCCCCCCCCCCCCCTCTCTGTGTGCTTGAATGGTAGGGAAAAAACACCACGTAACCACACCATCACCCAAGATTCCTTTTTTTTAAAAAACCCAACAACATTCTTTACGTTAGTGTTTTAAAAAAAAACAATGTGGCATTTGCCCAATCACAACTTCCTTATTGCAAGTTTCTTTCAGGAAAAAATTTGCACTAAACTCCACAACTGCAACGATAATGAGATGGAGTTTGCTTTCATTTCCTTACATTCATAAAATCATCCTTGTGGACACCCCCCTCCCCCCTCATACACACACTCTCTCTGTCTCTCTCTGATCTCTCTCTGTCTCTCTCACTCTCTCACTCTCTCTCTCTCTCTCCAGAACTGCATGGCTGATAAGGAAAAAACAAACAAGATTCTTTAACAGGCGGGGAAATAATCATTCTTTAGGTTCTTTCTTTTTTTTTCCTCTTCCGTTCTTAATCCAAGCCGATGCTGCCATTACACTAACACGCAGTCCCGATTGTGTGTTAAGTTAAAGAAAGACTGGCCCAAACTGAGCAACACCAAAGACAACAACATGGCGTCTTCTTTTGCTTTCTTTTTGTCCTTCCCTGAACATAACGTTCAGGACACTAGAGTAAATTATTTTGCTTTCCTGGGAATCTCTCACCCCCAACCCCCACCCCCTTCTCTCTTCTCTCTCTCTCTCCTCTCTCTCTCTCTCTTCTCTTCTCTTCCCCTCTCTCTCTCTCTCTCTCTCTAGCTGCTTGGACACAACATAAGGGGAAACTTTAAAGAAAAAAACTTTATCATCTTTTTTTCCCCTTGCAAAGGGGTGGGGAGGGAGGGGGGGGGGGGATTTAAGTCAGTGCTGCGTGTGCACTAGCCCCGCTGACCTCATTTCGTATTGACAATGTTAGGGAGCTTGCGCCAAATTGCGCTACAGTGCAGCAGTGCAATGACACTTAAAGAGTAAGACAGCCTTCTCTCTCCTTTATCTGTATACGTAGCAGTCATTATTAATGCGTTCGTGATGAAACTATAGTGAACAATCAGTGGGTGTTTGGGTTTTTTTATATAAATCATTTCTCTGTCTGTCTGTCTGTCTGTCCTGTCTGTCTGTCTCTGTCTCTCTCTCTATTCAAATGGATGTATGCGAGCGTTCTAGATGCTTGCTATTCGTCTACAGAAACGTAGCTAGAGGAAGAGACAGAAACTGAGGGAGAGAGAGAGAAAGAGAGAGAGGGAGAGGGAGGGAGGAAGAGGGAGAGGGAGGGAGGGAGAAAGGGAGGGGTAGCAAAGAGACAGAGAGGGGGGAAGGGAGGGGGACGGGGAACCAGAGACAAGAGTGACGTGTCTGTTATCTACCTGCCTGTCTCTCTAGACATATGTCCGTGCGCGTGCACTTTACTAACGGTGCATATAATTATATTTATAGATGGTCTGCACACAGACTGCACACAGACACACACAAGAGTTGGCTAGGCGCCATTTGTGAAGTCAGAAAATGGAAAATAATATCAAGCTGTCACTTGACACTAGACAACGACACACACACACCTTCCCTGACCAAGTTTTCTTCAAAATAGGGTGTTATCCCTCCCTTTCTCCCTCAAATACTCACATACGCGCACGCACGCGCGCGCGCACACACACACGCAGCGGCACGCACGCACGCACGCAAACACAACACATACACACTCATAAATACACATATTACACATTCACACACACAGAGGCACGCACGCACGTAGGACACACGCACGCATATTCACTCACTCACACATTCATTCATTTCTTTAATTTACACATATTTTTTTATACCCATTGTTACCTTATGATAACTTTTTTTCCTCTAAAATTTCTATTCTATTTGTAGTCTTATTTGCTGCAGATTTTCTCTTAAACTTTCATCTTTTTTAACAGCAGCAGCAACAACAACACCAACAATACTAATAATAATGATGACGATGATAATAATAATAATGATGATTTTGATGATGATGATGATGATGATGATGATATGGGAACGCACAATATCAACATACCATTGTTATTACTAATACTACACCATCATCATTATTTTGATTATTATCCTGTATAAAACTATCAGATACTTGCATCTATCAGTGCCTAACGCGCGCGCGCGCGCGCACGCCACACACACACACACACACACACAGAGTACACACACACACAACAAACACACTCTCTCCGTCTCTCTCTCTCTCTATCACATATACCACACACACACACACGCACACACACCACACACGCGCACACGCACGCACGCACTCACACTTTCCCTCCATCTAGTATCAAATACTGGCCCTTGCCAAAAGCTTTGTGAGTTATTGACGCAAGCTAAGTCAGTGCCAAGACCGACATTAAAATGTTATTATGATTTAGAACGTTATGCTGAGACCGTCATGGCCTCAGCCATGACAAGCTCTTAATTCAACAACCTGCACTCTCCTTTAAAGGAGAAACAATATTCCTCTGAAGTCGGAGTATGGCTGCCAATGTGCTCGAGGTCCTTGAAACGCATACTTTTAATCTTGCAGTGATCTCCAGGTGGGATGAATGAGTCAAGAGTGCATATTCAGGGTGTTAAGCTGGGGAACGCGCAACGACAATAGATCACGTATAGTAGTAAAACAGACGTACCGTCAACTGAAGACGGAACGGATGACAAAAATTACAAAACTGCAAGACACACGGGGACAGGATGTAAAAAAGCACGCGAGTGCGTATTCCATTATCCTCAAAATAAAAGAATAAAATAAAACAACAAAGGAATAAAGTAAAAAATAAAATACAGACAAAGCACAGCACACTACACTACACTCACCTGAGTTTTTGTCCAGGCCCCCTGCCCCCACCAGCACTGAGCTCTCCGGGTTGCTGACTGTGGCAGGGAGGGGGTGGGGTGGGGACCCCATCACCGCCCCCCTCGCCCCTCCCACCATCCTCTGCAGGGGAGGAGGGGATCCGGGGGAGGACATGCTGAGATGCTCGGCCAGGGAGTGGGGGGCCTCGCGGTCAGTGGTGGCCCACCCACCTGCACAGAACAGCTCTTTGACAACTTCACAAGCGTTGTCGAACACGGATCAATATTTGGACCAGCGTGTAATTAATAATAATAATAATAATAATAATAATAATATATGGAATCTATATTGCGCTGAATCTTGTAAAAAAAAAAAAAAAACCCGAAGCGCTTGCACTCAAAATCATTTACACCCAAGCAACTCTCCTAAAAGCATAATAAACAACAGATTTCAAATCCATGCGCGCACACGCACGCACGCACACACACACACACACTCGCAAACACACTTAGGAGGTGAAGGATACTGCTGAAGATTAGGGACAGATATGAGGGGAAAAGTCTCAGGTAGGAAATAAGTGTGTTTTGAGGCTGGATTTGAAAGTATCAAGTGAAGGCTTTTGGCGAAGAGAAAGAGGGAGGTCATTCCAGGTGGATGGACCAAAACAGAGAAAGAGCGACGTGGTAAGAGCACTCGCTCTCGCCAAACTAATGATAGGGTTATGCAGTGTTGAGCGTGGTTGCACAGTAGATGGGTCACCGTTCATGCGCACTGGTTTCAGTGCAGTCCCCCACTTCAACTTCACCAAAGCCTATCCTGTAGTCGAGTAGACCGTTGGGGGAACCCCAGATCATCCAGCTGTGAAAGGGTACCTCCTCTCATGGAGCCGTGTTAATCTTGGCATATAATTGTGGAAAATTGAACCTACAGAGCCCATCCTGCTCCTAGCCATCCTGCACTGAACATAGTGGCATCGTCCACATGCAATACCAGAGTTGACAACTCTAATTTCGAAACACTCTACTGGTTTGTGCCAATGCTTCACTTGGGCGTTGTGATTAGAGTGTTGTTTGTGTGAGTGTGTGGTGTTGTTGAAACGTGAAGAGAGAGAGAGAGAGAGAGTAGAGCGAGAGAGAAGAGGGAAACATCGAACAAAGTAACCACGGGGCGTGTGTGTGCGATGTGTGTGAAGTTCTTTAGTGATGTGTGTGTACGGAATTGTTCTTTTGATTTTTTTTGTTTTGTTTTTGTTACGAATGTTTCCACCAACTGGTTTCATAATACGTTGACTCTATCACCATTATTTCATTCTTCCTTTTCATCACAGACATGGGTCAGTCATTAACAGTGTATCTTTCAGCTTGAAAAGCCTAGGTAGGAGGACTGTTCTAGCGGCTCTGCTCCGATTATAGGGGTCGTCAGACACAGCACAACCTTAGTCTTTACTGCTTCTACAATCTCATATATATCAGAATCTGGTCCATCCCAGTCAATGTGATGGGTGTTGACTGTTATTTCTGTAACTCAACTATAAACAATTCTTTTTTTTAATGTATAACAGTCTACTTCTTTCTAATATGATAGTTTTCTTTCTGGCACATCCACTTCTTCGGACTTTCCCTCTTACAGGGAATCCCGAGGGGAGAAGGGGGGTGGGAGGGGGAGGGGGGTGGCTGGCATATAAATACTATCCCGTAACATCCTGAAACTCGAACATGTAGGAATTTGTCTGTTCAATGTCCCGCTCTGTTAACTCCTTTTCCTTTCGGATCCGATCTCCTTCTGGCGTTGTTCTGCCTCTGACCTTCTAAAAACCCAACTGTCTACACCATCTGTGAGATCCATTCTCTTCTGCCTTTTTCCCCAAAAGACTCACAACGATAAAAAAAAAATCCTCTCCCACGCCGAATGTCGATGCCCTGGGACCCTGACTTGAACTGGCCGCTTAAAGGGCATACAATGCATTTTCGCTCATATGAAACAAAATGGTTGCTTCTTACGTTTCATGAGAACAAGAAGACTACTATTTGAACTAAACCAACAACAAACGCCACCACTCTTTGAACAAAGGCGTTTTTAAGACACTGTAGGGATGGGTTTGGTCTTTGTCGTTTAATGAGCAGCAAATTAAAACCTCTGTCCACTTTTGAAAGAGTAGGCCTAGGCTTAGAAAAAATACAAAAACATCACAAACAAAACAGTCCACATAGGTCGAAAATTTCAGCCATTGGTAAACATCACAGAGCTTCTAGCCAAGAAAAGACAAAAAAAAAGTAATAAAAACCTAATCAAGAAGACAAAAGACATAAGGCTAATATCCAATACATAAGTAAGCTATCAATGAACACTAACAAAGCAAGTCACAAAGCATGGAGGCAGTGAATGAAATCTAGTCAGAATAGCCGGTGGCATGCGATGAAATGGATAACATAGACCCCCATGCACTTCAGCATTGGAGTAAAAACTGATACGCCCTATTCAGAGAGTGAAAAGGAAGTAGTAGAGAAAACCATACCCCAAAGCCCACAATAGTGTCTCAGTGAGTGATGTACTGTTGACCACAATGCAAGGACCATACCACGATCATAGGGGATGGGGGGGGGGGGGGGGGGTGAGGGAGAGAAGTATACAGGGGAGGGCGAGTTGTTTGTCTTGATGGAAGCGACACATCACAGAAGAAAAGAAGGATAACTTTTGGCAGCCAATGAGAGTTCAGACATAAAGAGGAGCTTCCCACCAATTTTTTTATTGTCTGTGTGTGTGTCTGGTGTGTGTGTTCTGCTCATTCTATGCACACACATATATGTATCAGTGTGTTGGTGCACACATCTCACGATGCATGAGGGAAAAGCATGTGTCCATTGTGCATGCATCGTGGTCCTTTGCAACTACACCCGAAGTCTGGAGCAATGCAAATTGTATAGGAATAACAGGACATTGCATGAATGGCCAAGTCTATTGTTACAGAGAGCGATGCCAGGCAAGAGGGTCAGTTGGGGGAACAGCTTATAGATGTAAAGCTTCCCATCAAAAAAGTCTGGACATTCTAACCTAAATCTCCGGGAAGCTCATACCACCCTGTATGAGTGGGTACAAAAGACTGGAGTACAGTACATGTGGCAGAGAAAAAATAATAATACCCCCCCCCCAGAAAATGCAGTCACGGGGGCCACGAAGACAGAAAACCTAAGCCACCTTCACTCTGCTTTGCAAAACAGACCGAGACCCTCATCAACCTATGCGACCCAAGCTACTGAACCATCGAATGCAAACGTGCAGAGTCACTATTGTAGACATATGATCACAGTCCAAACTCTTAGACCATACAGGATTCTTGTATTCATTAAGTTATCTATTCTGTCCATGTATATCCATCTTCACTTATATTCCTTTATTTTTTAATTTCAAGATAAAGGTAAATGGATCTTTAAAAAAAAAAAAATTGAATTACATCCATCCCCTAAGGCCCGCACGCTCGAATTGGTAAACTGATGTAACATGTGTGCAAGGATGCTCTGTGTTGCCTAGCCACAGGAGACTAGGTGGTTAGTCTCAGTTGCGAAGACTTTCACGGCGAGTGGGAGGGTGGGCACTTGAATTGAACTCTTTGGAAATTAACCCCCTGAACGTGCGGCTAAGTGTTAGTGAAACCCCCACGGTCCAGATCACAATGCAACACCAAGACTCTCTAACACACCATGCTCCCTTACCCCTATTTTTCTTCCTTAATTACTCTGTGTTGTGTGTGGGGTGTTGAGGTGTGATGTGTGTGTTGTGTGTGAGAAGAGAAGAAGTGGAGAGAGAGATAAGGAGATAAGAGAGAGAGAGAGAAGAGAGAGATAATAAACAAGTGGATCTTTTATATGTGAAAAGCGTTCCAACTCTCATCCACAAGGGACAGTGGCGGAAGAGGAAGTTGGCAACATAGTTTCACCAATAAGTAAGATGTTGTCCGCGTGTCCACATACTCCAAAACTAGCAGAGTAGGCACTGCTGTTTTTGGAGAATTGGGCAAAAAATTTGATTACTAATGAGATACCTGGCTCACAATACAATCCCCAGCACTCTCATCGGCGCCAGTGGGGCATAAGGACAGGAAGCGTTTGGAGATGAGATGCTCCCAAAGGCAACCAGCCACCAGGGCTGCAGCACATTAAGGACTGTGAAGTCAACGCACTCGTCATCAAACACCTGCTCGGGTTGAGTCGCGTTCCATAAGTTCCCTTGTCAGGTCTACGCGCCCCCTACCAAACCCGCCGCAGCAGAGTGAATACAAGGACAAATTCTACACCATCGCAGTCACGGTGGTAGAACAAATAGCCGAAACGACAGGCTCTCCTCATAGGGGGACAGATCGCCAAGGTCGTGACTGACAATACTGATAGAGAGCGCAGGAGATGTACGACTGACTTGAAAACAGAATGAAAATGAGATATCTTGCTGATTTTTGTGCTCAGCCAACACCGTTAGTGATTGAGACACGCTTGTTTCACACACGTGTCCATCAACGCCAACCTGTCTCCCCGAAACCTACCAGACAAGAGACACCAGTATAGACCACGTCTATGTGCAGAACACGCTACACGGAGCTCACCTACATTGACAGAGAGTACACTAACCAAGGAGCAGACATAGTCAGACCACCATCGTGTAGGTCTCCAATGTATCAAGGATCGCTTTCTCGAAAAGACTCTGCCAGAATCCCTGAAAATCAACGTTTTGAATTGAAACTAAAGAAACAAAGTCAAAAGCATTTTCAGATCTCAACGGTTCACAACCGCTTACCAAGTGCCACAGCGCAAGGGAACAGAAACAGTAAACAAACTAACGACGCACCTTCATAAGACCCATGTGGAGTCCTGTTGAGGAGTTTTGGGACAACCACAGACAATAGGAAGCCATGATCAAGATAGACCCGTAAGAAAGTTCCGAAGCAGAGAAGGCCACCAAACAAGAAACCTGAACCGACTACGACCCCCAACAGAAGCAGCAGAGCATCAGCCCATGTAACTTCCATACAATGCCAATGAAGCCAAAGATGAGCGAACGAGCAGACATGAACGAAGCTCACATCATACCCCATGGCAATGAGCAGCAGAAGCCTGCTGCAAAGGGAACCTTCAAACCCTGTATTGCCACAACCTAACATCTTAGCGCGTCGCAGCACCCCAAACAGACCTGGCTAAGACAAGGAAGGAAAGCGTCTCACCTCTATTGAGACCAGCTAACAAATGTAAGAGCATTTTCAGGTGCGGTCTTGAGCGTCCACCTCCTGAAACGTCAACACGCTGAGCCAGGAGGGCAGACCCGCTCGACATCAGACTTTGGAGGAGATCACCAAACAGAGATCCGAAAGGCCATCACACTTGAAGAACTCGGCAAGGCTGCCTGCAATTTGACAACATTCCGCAGAGAAAGCCTTAGAAGAAGGGGTCTAGTGACATCGTTTAGACGATTTACAAATACAACCACTGCTCAACCTGATCTGACAACGGGGGTGGTGCCCAGCAGAACAGGGAAGAAGGGACCTCTGGTGAAAGCTCCCAAGCACGGCGACCTCTCCCCCAGGGTAGACAAGTGCGAGGCTATCACCCTGTTGTCCAGTCCCCACAAAAGTCCTCACTAAGTCATCTGAACCGAAACTAATGATGCTCTCTGGACTAACACCCTGCAATGAACACAGCCTTCAGAAAAAAGCACGTGCCTGTTTACCGACCAGATTGCGACCCCTCATATCTATCGTCGAACAGTGCCATAGAAAGGCAGGCACCTCTCGAACCCGGCTTCAACTATTTGGCGAGAAGTGCTTTGACTACGTGGACAGACAAGCAATGCGGAACATCCTGCTCCACTAGTGTGCCATCAGAGTTTGTCAACAAGCATAAGACTACTTTACGAAGGATTCCCTGCACAGGTCTCCACGGTGGAATGACTCTCCGTACAGCTGTTCCAGAATCTCGTCCGGCGCAGACAGGGCCTCTTGTGGTTGCTCCACTAAGCCTTTCCTTGTGTGAGCTGGACTAGGGTGACAAGGACGACCTTAACGCAAGTTCCGCAAGGATCCAATGCCCTCATACAAAGCTCGGAAGATCACATTTTGCCGATGACCTGCTCGCTTATCCCACGCTGCAGCACATCCAGACAAAGTCAACTCACTGCCCTAATACCACAGCTAGACAAGGTGGCCTCCCAAGATCAGTCAAGAGTTGAGACCATCTAACATGCGTAACCAACAACCAACAAGAAGGGCTCCTGTTCACCTTCTCTGGGAAACAGTAAGATGTCAGGACATTTTGGGTGTACCGGGCTAGGAGATCAGCCAGACTGGAGGCACAGATCGAAGACATCAAGCTAAGAAATAAGGTAAAACAGCCAAACATTGTTGCCATCTTGATTACCCGTTGGCGGAGACAAAAAATGCGATCATCCACATAACCGCACGCGATTCATCATCTCCTGTGAAGTCCTGCTGCTCTACGGTCTGAACTTTTGGGCGGGTCATCAAACTACCACCTCCTCAAGAGCCAACCTTCATCCAACGATGTCTCCGACAGCGTGCCGTTCATCTCAGATGGTTCGTCAGAGCTGGAGCAATGAGACCAGACCGTGTGGATGAGATCGAAACCAAACTGCCTAAGTGAAAGTCAAAAGTAAGGCTGCGCGGAAAGATTGCGTTGGTTCGCCACACCTCTAACTGAAGAGCCCTGCAACATCACCAGAACAAGCCTCGAGTGAACCCGCTAGGGGAAAAGGAAGAAAGGGCGCCCCAAACAGACGTGGAGACAAGCCGGCACAGGAGCTGAGTGCGACTCCAAGCCGTGACATAGAGACAAAGATGCCACAAGGAACCCTTTGCCCAAGACAGGAAATGGAGGGTCACGCGTTGAAATTCCAGATAATGCGCCTGCTAGCCACTATAAGAGACAAATTAATAGAAAGTCAACCTCCTAGTCAGAAGTCATATTCGATCTCATATAGACGCAAAGCTGTAAAGTGGAATTCCAGGCGCGATGGAAAGCCACTGGTCATACAGCCCATCAAGCTTTGCTGTTCCCCCACGATCCCCCAAAATTTTTTTTTGGGGTTAAATCAAAAGAACTGTGTAAATAGCGTGGCGCTGACGATGTGATATAGAAAACACTTAAAAACTCGCCCAACCAATCATCATACATAGATTCCATATAGAGGATTGATCAGCGGCAACAAGTTCTAGTATAAGTTGTAAACTATAGTATTCTGATCTTTTTAGCAGAGCAAAAATTAAATAACAAAACAGGCTATTGCTGGTAAGAGCTTTGAGCACACCATACGCAGACTTGCACTAACTGCATTGTATACAAATCATTTTGTTTTGAACAGTTTCTAACCATCAATTGCAATACCATCTGTGATCTACGCAGGGACGTTAGGGCGAAGGAAACCACCTGGGCATCAATTGTATATTATAGATAACGGACAATTAAGTGCCTAGCAAGAGAGCCAAAAGACCATGGCACTCACTTCTCTGCTAACATACTGATAACAGCAATCTGAGCCACTTGTGTAGTTGTAAAGTGCGAGTAAGAGCTGTTTTTAGCGGTCTCCCTGCTACTAAGGCGAAAAATAAAAATCATCATCAGCACCATCTCTTCGTTTTTCTTCTCTTCTATTCATACAGAGTATTGAAAGTAAACTGAAACATCATGTCTCACTCTCACAGATTGATGTGGTGGACGGCTATAGCCTAGTGACAAGAACACTAGCAGCTCACAAGCTGTACGACCCGGTTCCGATTCCCCGTTCTCACGGGATATTTTCCCCCGTAGTTAACATCAAGCAGACGGCCACTCTCCTCTCAAATCTTCGGGAATCAAACTAGTACACCGATAGGCCCTGAGTAGCGAACCAGCAGGCAGAACATCTTGCGCACAACGCGTTAAACTCACTGCCTGGCGTTTTGTAAGATAGCCATGTGTCTGCCGGTGGGTGACACATATGACAACATTTAACATATCCGCAGACAACTTTGGGACTGTTGTAAAAAACACACAGCTGCCTTATATCCATTCAATCACTTCGATATAATAGAAGAATAAAAATAAAACACAAAATAAAATAAAATAAATGTGGTTAGTTCATCATTCTGCGAAGATTATAGAACCTGTCTCAAAACTTACCTGTTGTCCTCTAAAGTAGTTTGTTGTCGTCTCAAAAGATAAGTTCACTCAAACAGCTCAATCAGTACACCTTCCCATCTTTGTCAATATCTTCTCTCTTAGTCTTCTATAGCTCCTAGCAGGAGCATAGGGCCTCAACAGCTTCCCATCCTGTCTCTTGGCAAGGGCTCTGCCTCTTCCCAAGGTCAAGCTGGAGCTCTCAGCGCACTTTGCAGAAGCTTCTCCTCCAGGAACTGTTTGGGCGCCCCGCTCTTCCATTTCCCCAGGCGGTTCCACGCGACAAGCGCAATTGCTGGAGATGTTGCAAAGCCTCCTTCCGTAGGGTGTGGCCGACCAAAACGCCACTTACGCAACCTTACTTTGACAGCCATAGCTGTTGGTTCGCCCCTCCACGAGGTCGTACTTCTGGCACTGAGCACTGTCGAACCATCTGAGAGAGGATCTGCCGAGACCTCCGTTGATGAAGGTCTGATCATTGAGAGGAGAGCTGGTATGTGATACCCGCCAAGTTTTTTCTGACACCTAGAGAAGCCACAGACTTTCGCTTTGTGCGAGTTGATAGACATCCTAGATCTTGTAATACCTCATGATCACTCCCCATTCCTTTTTCAATCTAGCCTAGTGACCCCAAAACCACAGCCACCGAAAAACCACCCGAGATGCATCTCGTTCGATTCACTTCTACTTGCTTCGCTGCGAGGCAGGAAAAAATCGCCCCCCATCACCGCTTCTTGCCTCTAATCTGCCAAGCCTCCTTGATACTATTATCACTCTATTCTTCGTCTGTACATCGCCTCCAAAATACGTTTGGCATAATGGCCACAAACGCGTCCCTACTCACCTGAGCTTCATCTTCAATTCCTCACAGACGATTTCCACGAAAGTTACTAGTCTAAACAAAATTCATCAAAACCTGTAAAGGGAAATGTGGAGGAATCCCGCAGGATCGGTCCTGGGCCCTTTGTCTCTTTATCTTCTAGACGGTATCCCAACAACTCACCAATAATACTAATTACCACCAATATGATCATCAGTTCTTGCCGATGATACTCTGCTTCACTGCAGTGATACTGTTGAAGAACATATTGCCTCGCCTTCCTGACAAATAATGTCCTGAACGGCCTTCAAGACATCACAAAACAGATGACTGCAGAACAAGTTACAACTTAATGCCGAAAACCCGCGTATCTCCTTTTCCAACTCTGTGAACGTATTTGAGGTGGCTAGTTCGTTTCAACACACACGCTATATAATAAATTCATCAACAGTACCTCCAGTCTTGCTACTAAGAATTCAACTTACTGCCGCATAAGCCGGTTCGACAAGTAATCAGTCCAACTATCGGCTAACTTCCAAGCTTTGCGGCCACATCGTTCATTCTCTTCCACATCTCTAGACTACTGCTAATTCCTTTTGGCTGCTACCACACTTTAATCTCACTCTTCTGCTAAACGCTGCTGCTATACCGACTGTCCGAAGAAAAGAAAAAATCGAGAGAGCACAACGACTCCTCTCTGCATCTTGTTTTTCTCGGCTGCCCTATTCTGGACTTAGGTAGGGAGTAATACAAAGATCCATCCCTCATGTTCAAATGTCTCCACAAATCTGCACCCTCTTAGCTCTGTAACTGTCCTTCACCTGTACAACTCCAATCCTGTTCCCTTCGTTCAGACCCAGATACTTTGTTGGGTTTGGGAACACCCAAGTCAAAACAAACCACTGTTGGCGCCTCCTCTTTCTCGTTTTTCTGTCCCATCCACCTGAAATGTAACCTCCCTCTTTCACTTCGCAAAAGCCGTCACTTGATTCCATTCAATCCCACCAGGCCTCAACACAACTTATTTTCTACCCTAAGAGACGTCTTCCCCTCATAGCTATCCCTAATTTTCAACAACATCTTCACCTTCTAAGTCCTTAGCTTATTCTACACGTTAAAACTTATTTATTTCTTACACCCATAAGCTGTGAACCTCATAAATTGTGTTCCCCAGTGTGTGTGTGTGTGGGTTGTGGGTGGTGAGAGTGTGTAGTGCTCTGTGTGTGTGCGTGTGGATGGGGTGTGTGTTGAGGGTTGTGAGTGTGGAGGGGTGTCGCGCATGCGCCGTGGCGTGTTAGTCTGAATGTGAAATCTTTCATTATGTTTAAGGATAGGTGCCATAGTGTGAGTAAATGAATTGACGTGCAACGCTTCGAGAGTGCTTGTGTTTTTACAAGAGATCTAGGCTATATATAAATCCATATATTATTAGTTATTCTAGTATCAGCATCAGCAGCCATACATCATCCAGGACTAGCCATTACAAAACTCAACATTTTCTCTACAGGTATCAGTAGAGATCTGTCAGTCAAGATATCCGAGCTACATATCCCTACCTTGGATCTCATCCACTATTTATCCAGCTTCTATAGCCTTCAGTAGGGGGTTGCACAATCACAGTCCAGTTACAGTTTCTCATTGTAAAAATGTAGTCATAGATAGTCTGTTTCTACTCTATGTCCATGTGTGTGCCTTGGTCCCAACACAGTGACGGCCACTTGGTCTACATATGTGCATCGGTTTTGTGCCTACCTGCTCTAATCCCAACTTATGGCTCACACTAGATCCCTCACTCTCGTCCTTTTCTGTCAATCTCCTCAGCTGGCCTTGGGTGTTTGCTGGTAATGGAGGATCTGTTGACAGGTGGCCCCCTGACCCTATATCCCTTACCGCTTCTGGAGTCTGAGAATAATTACAATGCGAGAGTTATCGTCTCCTGTAACTCGCCTCATGGAAGGCACGAGGTGGTTTGAAGCAAGGCACTTTAAATAAATTCCAGAGCTTTGACACCAGGCCATAAAGCGTGTGTCAGGTATGGATGCACCTAATTGCCAAGCCGCCTCCTAAAAAGCGTTTTTATTGGTGTAAAAATGTTGTGGCGAGATGCCTTCACAGCCAGGAAAGCGCTTCGAACATAACAATCTGCACTCGTCTTTAAAGAAGAAAAAATCCTCTGAAATCGGAGTATGGCTCTTGCCTTTTTGGCAAGTACCTTGAAAATAGTCTTACAGCATACTCTCAATCCAGAGTGCTTCCATCTCACAGTGATTCTCAGTGGGATGATGTGATCAGAGTGCACCTCCTTGGGGACCCCCAAGTGTACATCAGCTCGGGAATGCATCAACAACTAACAACATACTACACAACAACACCAAAGCTTTTGGTAAACCAACAACTGCATGTGCTGATTAAAACAGAATTTACGTAACTTTTAACTTTCGCACTAGATATAGCAGCAATAATTCTGCTCTATCCAAGCGGAGATCACCTATGGACAGACCATTGACAATGACAAAATGAGTTTATTTTCGAGTGAATGATATAGCACCTACCCCAGGTGCGGTTGTTTGTTTAAGAACGAGAGCCAGCACCCCCCAGTGGGATAATCATCAAAAATTAGCCCAATACTCATCACAACACACAGTAAAAACAAAGAAAAACAAACAAAACAAAACTTTAAATCACATTCCTTCCCACGAACAAACAGAGGATGAGAAGTCCAAACATATATAGTTCAAACCCAAAATAAACAACGACACATTATAAGGTTAAGGTACTCATAGTTGTCTTACAAACCTCAACTATAAGAATATTGTGATGAGAAGACCATTGTTAGTGTTGTTGGTTGAGAAAGATGACAAACTTCACAATTTAAAGCGGAAGCTGCCCACGGACCCTCAGGATGACTTGATGCATCTAGTATACTGGAGTCTCTAAATACAAATAATTGTGTGTGTGTCGTGTGGGTTGGTGTGTGTGTGGTGTTGTGTGTTGTGTGTGTGTGTGGAGAGAGAAGAGAAAAAGCAGAAGAGAGTAGAGAGAGAGATGAGAGAAGAAGGAGAGAAGAGAAGATAAGAGAGAGAGAGAGAGAGAGAACTACAATGACAAGGACAAATTCTTTTATTTCGAGAGATTATTGAGAAACCTAACACATTACTGTGCTTTTTTTTAACATCCCCAGTCCCCGCCCGTTGAATACATCTTAATGTAGAATTTGCCCAATACTTACATACAATCTCAACAATCAAAACAAAGGGGAATACCCTTTTTCAAAATCAGCTCCCCCGAGCCAACAATCCTCACCCCCCCACCCATACTCAATCTAGCAAAACAACGAGAACCCTAAAAATCCCCACCCCCCACCCCCAAAAAAAAAACCTAAACCAAACAAACATACAAACAACAAATAGAAAAGAAATAACCAAAACACAGCAAGAAGAAAAGCAAAGATAAAAACAAGACAAACTACAACAACACAGGAACAACGAACAGAGCCAAGAAAATATAGTCTATACACCAATACTTAATAAGGCATAAAAGATAAACATCTACACAATGATCAATATCTGTAACACCTTTACTTATACATTCATACCTATAAGAGATTGCAATCAGGGCACTCATTATAACGTTTATGTCACAGAGCAAGTCCAATAACGGTATTGAAAATATAACACAATAGAAATCCTCATCAGATACTACTATAACATAACGAACGATAAAAGGTGAGTTAAGAGAGAGAAGAAGAGTAAACGAGACGAAAGTAGAAGAGCGACAGGAGAGAGGAGAGAATTCTCATTGCCGTTTACACCTAGTCCCGTTTCGTGATCGTCTTTTTTTAAAATGTGTCATTTCTGTTCCCATCATTACACAGTAAACTCATATTTAAACCGAAAGCATGAACCACATTTTATTTTAACTACTCTGTGGAATAGTGGAAAGCAATGAAATATCACTTCCTGCTGCACGCATAAAGGGCAGAGGGGGGGGGGGGGTTCGATGGCGTTGGGGGGGAGGGGGTGGGGGGGGGGAACCTCAAGGTCTACGCCTAAACTAATCATATTCCTTGTCTAACATCTTCTCTTCGTGGTCCAGGGCTGGGCCTGGCAGACATCGACGATCATGGCTCTACCAATGCTTTCCCTGTGCTCCGCCTCTCAGGACTCAGTGTAGTTGCCTCTCGAAGATACGTGCGAATTTGTTGAGCGGTCGTTCTAATATGTCGTTGTCTCCTCTCTCTTGAACATAGAGAGCAATGAAAAGCTAAAACAAAGCCCTATCCATCTCACAATCATTAAGTGTCAGTATCGTGAAATAAAACTAAAACGATTGGTTGCTATGATTATTATCAAATCGCTATCCGTGGCTTGAGCACTCAATGACTTCAAGCCTTTTTTTTTTTCTAATTTTCTCATTTTCTATTCGTTCGTCTTCAGTGTTCCCAGTCTAAGTTTTAGTCTCTCAGCGTGATAGCAAAAACCCTTGCAGCACCCTTCCCACCTCTGGTACCAATAAGTGACATTATACTTCAACAGCAAAAAATTGCCTATTAAAAATTGTAACCTTTGTCTTGTTTGTTACATGAAAACCATGTCCCAAAAGTGAAATGCACTGGCAGTCCAACGTCCCGATAACGCTTAACCATTGATTGGTTCAAAGTTAGAATGATTGGCCTGGGGACTCGCCGCATAATGAGCGCTCAGTACTTCCCCTACGACCCGGTCAAGCTGCTTGTTGCCGTTAAACATACCAGGTTGGCCAGGGTGTAGCAACGACTGCGGTAGGCTCACCGGGTATACAGCCACGTCAGCAACCAACGGTCTCCAGAGTCACTCATCCACAAAAACCGAAAGGCGACTTTGATGAGCATGAGAGGAGATCCCCCGGAGTGCGTGCTTCCAGAACCTGCCGTGAATCCCAATCCCCAAGGGAATCACGTACTCTGGACAATCTTGACAAACGAACTGGGCATCGTCTACATTGTTTTCGGGCCACCAAGTCACAAACCCCAGGGACAGTGGCACGAGAGCAAACTACGGCCCAAGTTTCTTACCGCAGTCCCCTTGTGATCAGGGAGTCGGCAGACAGAGTCCGTCTTGAATCCACACAGTACACGTAACGAAACGGTCGACCACCACAAGACGCTGCGTGTGTGTGCGGCGGTGTGTGTGTGGTGTAGTGTGAGTTGGTGGGATGGTGTCGTCGGTGTGTGTGTTTTTTAAAATTCCACAATTCTACTAATGAAAGGTTTTCCGCACATCTGTTAAAGCTACGTGACTTAGTCCTGCAGTCAGTCCATCGACTTCATTAAGAAAATACAAAATTAGTTAGGACTGTAGGATGGATTCCACATTAGGGGGGTACTCAATTACTGATTCTGGCATTGGATCATATTATACATAACAGCTAAGGTGGCATTCTGATTAAGCGTTCTACGAAGTCGATCAAATGTATACTTACACAATCTGTGCATTCATCTTTAAGTGCATTTGTCTTTGTATCAATACGTATAACAGCAATAGGAATTCAGTTTGCGACAATCTTTTGGACCACTTTCTGGGATTGTTCGAGAAAACATAAAACCTAGTATCTAATCCAAATCAAACAACAGGGAGGACTGTGAATATGGACATTTCAATTGTAAGCGTAAGATAAAAACAACTTTTTCATACTGAATAAGTCATCTTGGAATCAATGATTTAAAGAAGCAAAAAACACATGTATTTTCAATATGTCAGCTATGCAACTCAAAGTCGAACTAACATTTTAACATTAGGTGGCTTTAAAACAGTTTCGTCTTTCATTCATGAGTTATAAAGATTCATGATGATAATTCTTCACGACCATGACGGGGAAATGTCCTGCATTGTTGAGTGTCACTTACTAAATATTGTTTATGAATTGACAAAAATGCATACTGTTGGTTTTGTTGTGTGAGTTGTTTTTTATTGTGTCAGAATGTCAAAATTGTGGCATGTATTAAATGTTTACATGCTGGAAACAATGCAAACCAAACCAACCCTTGCGCTTTCCCCCTCTCCCCACCCCCTCCCCGTTGAGAAATAGTTTTGAGGCTTAATGTTATGTTCCATGTGTTCTAGTTTAAAAAAAAAAGAAAATGCACACAGAGATAGGGATCATGATATGGATGTATGCCCTCTTTGATAAAGATCAGGTGTTGCGTTAACGTGTTTCTAGATATCAAACCATATACCACCCGATCATACATAATCAACTTTGCAACATAAAATCTGTGAGCATCGCGAGCTAGAATATCTTACAACTTTTGTATTGTGCGTAAGGAAAGATCATGGACAAATTTTTTTATGTCGATTTAGTGGCTTTGAGGTGAAGTATTCGCATGGCAAGGTACTCTATCATAATGACTATCACAAGAGAAAGATTTAAAAATCTCTCACTGACTGACTATCATTTTGACAGCCAGAATCTGTGTGTTTTAGAATACATTGTGAACATAAATCACTTTGAATAAAGAACAGATACAAATAATTGAAAAAAGCAGTAAGGTTAAAACTACTAACTGACAGTGTTTCCCTCTCATGTAAAGTGTTTTTGTCTTTATATCTGTTTCAAAAGTTTAATCACCGAAGACACCTAGAAGTTGCAGAACTTGGCAAGGAGATTGACACTTTTCTAGGAAGCTGACGAAACGTGAATACTTTCGTGACGTGAATTGACTGACCCTGATCGGCTCTAGCACGAGAAAAAGGCGTCTGCGGAGAATGCCCTCGAGCAATAGCAACCGAGATTCCACGGCCATTTCGCCACTGATTATCTTAACTGTCCGTCAGCGACGTCAGGGACTAATCTAGTGCAGGATGATGGGAGATCTCTTTGCTCAAGGTTTCAGTCTTCTTGGTTCTTGTTTTGTTGCTAAGCTACAGGTTACTCAAGCAGTGTGCTAGCTGTACATTTTTGTTTACCTCTGCTGGATTCTATTTATGTTGTTATCATTGTAAATTTGAGGTAGATTTTGTATGAACACAGTACCAAACGCATGGTAAAGTTGAGAAAGTTTGTGGGTCACAGTTTATGTATCATTAGAGCAAGAAGAAGAATTGCTAAATGCATGATAAGTTTTCCAAATTCTGTAGAGAAATACTAATGCTACATGATCAATGGCACATCTTTTTGTATGCAGATTATGGGGTTCTATCAGTAGTTTATGCATCATAAGAAATGAAGAATAATTGCTCATCAGTGAGTATTGTTTTTTTTCAATAATTCTGGAAGAAGAATATCTACTTACATGTATAATATATCGAATAGTGTGTCACAACTCTCTTGGATTCAGATGGATGGGGTTTTATTAGTGTTCAAATTTGTAAGTAAAGTGACATATAATCCATCCCATCCATCAAAACTCACAGACAATCTGTGAAAAAATCATTGAATCTTTATTGAGATTCCCATGATGTTGCAAAGGCTAATGAGAGAGGAAGAGAAAAGAGAAGAAAAAGAGAGAGAGAGAGAGAGAGAGAGAAGAGAGAGAGAGAGAGAGAGAGTCAGTGGCTGGGAGGGCTCATCTTCAGTTTAGATAATTTGCTCAGTTTTGGTTGCAAACCCATGATGACATTCTTATATTTCAGATTATGATCTAAATTTCAAGACATCAAATTCTGTTTTTGAATAAGAAGTTGTAACATATGTAACAAGTGAAGTAAGATTGGAAGGTAGCTTAAAAAAAAAAAGTGCTTTGTGGTTTTGGAAAGATGATGTTGATATTGTGTGTGTGCATGCGTGCTGCACTGCATGCATGCAATCATGCTGTATGTTTTGTGAGTGTTTTGTGTGCTTGATGACCAGGCATGATTAAGGTCAGTGCATCTGTTTCTTATATTTCTGTTTTTTGCCCCCAACAGCGGAGCTTTGCATCCACGGCAGCAAATCGTTCTATTGCTTAGCATGTGATAGAAAACTGTGTTGGCTTTCCAATAGTTTAGAACATGATTGTCTTTATTGTCTTGGTTGGAGAGGTCAGTGTTCTATATAAGTTCTTCTTTGCCAACGCGTTAGAGATCAATTTTGATGGATTCAGTATGTAAATAAATGCATGGTCCTGGTTTATTTTTATTCAGAGGTCGAAATCCATCAACAATGTCAGGATCGTCTCCAGAATACCATCGCTCAGTCTGAGAAACAATCCAGGTCTTGGTGGTTTTTTGTTTTTCGTCTCTGTTCTTCTCGTTTCGTTCCTCGCTAGAGCTTTGTGGTTCACCAATGGGGAGATTTTTGTGTTTGCAACCCCGTGAGCCATGGTACTACCTCTCATCGAGCCGTGTTAATCTTGGCATATAATTGTGGAAAATTGAACCTACAGAGCCCATCCTGCTCCTAGCCATCCTGCACTGAACATAGTGGCATCGTCCACATGCAATACCAGAGTTGACAACTCTAATTTCGAAACACTCTACTGGTTTGTGCCAATGCTTCACTTGGGCGTTGTGATTAGAGTGTTGTTTGTGTGAGTGTGTGGTGTTGTTGAAACGTGAAGAGAGAGAGAGAGAGAGAGTAGAGCGAGAGAGAAGAGGGAAACATCGAACAAAGTAACCACGGGGCGTGTGTGTGCGATGTGTGTGAAGTTCTTTAGTGATGTGTGTGTACGGAATTGTTCTTTTGATTTTTTTTGTTTTGTTTTTGTTACGAATGTTTCCACCAACTGGTTTCATAATACGTTGACTCTATCACCATTATTTCATTCTTCCTTTTCATCACAGACATGGGTCAGTCATTAACAGTGTATCTTTCAGCTTGAAAAGCCTAGGTAGGAGGACTGTTCTAGCGGCTCTGCTCCGATTATAGGGGTCGTCAGACACAGCACAACCTTAGTCTTTACTGCTTCTACAATCTCATATATATCAGAATCTGGTCCATCCCAGTCAATGTGATGGGTGTTGACTGTTATTTCTGTAACTCAACTATAAACAATTCTTTTTTTTAATGTATAACAGTCTACTTCTTTCTAATATGATAGTTTTCTTTCTGGCACATCCACTTCTTCGGACTTTCCCTCTTACAGGGAATCCCGAGGGGAGAAGGGGGGTGGGAGGGGGAGGGGGGTGGCTGGCATATAAATACTATCCCGTAACATCCTGAAACTCGAACATGTAGGAATTTGTCTGTTCAATGTCCCGCTCTGTTAACTCCTTTTCCTTTCGGATCCGATCTCCTTCTGGCGTTGTTCTGCCTCTGACCTTCTAAAAACCCAACTGTCTACACCATCTGTGAGATCCATTCTCTTCTGCCTTTTTCCCCAAAAGACTCACAACGATAAAAAAAAAATCCTCTCCCACGCCGAATGTCGATGCCCTGGGACCCTGACTTGAACTGGCCGCTTAAAGGGCATACAATGCATTTTCGCTCATATGAAACAAAATGGTTGCTTCTTACGTTTCATGAGAACAAGAAGACTACTATTTGAACTAAACCAACAACAAACGCCACCACTCTTTGAACAAAGGCGTTTTTAAGACACTGTAGGGATGGGTTTGGTCTTTGTCGTTTAATGAGCAGCAAATTAAAACCTCTGTCCACTTTTGAAAGAGTAGGCCTAGGCTTAGAAAAAATACAAAAACATCACAAACAAAACAGTCCACATAGGTCGAAAATTTCAGCCATTGGTAAACATCACAGAGCTTCTAGCCAAGAAAAGACAAAAAAAAAGTAATAAAAACCTAATCAAGAAGACAAAAGACATAAGGCTAATATCCAATACATAAGTAAGCTATCAATGAACACTAACAAAGCAAGTCACAAAGCATGGAGGCAGTGAATGAAATCTAGTCAGAATAGCCGGTGGCATGCGATGAAATGGATAACATAGACCCCCATGCACTTCAGCATTGGAGTAAAAACTGATACGCCCTATTCAGAGAGTGAAAAGGAAGTAGTAGAGAAAACCATACCCCAAAGCCCACAATAGTGTCTCAGTGAGTGATGTACTGTTGACCACAATGCAAGGACCATACCACGATCATAGGGGATGGGGGGGGGGGGGGGGGGTGAGGGAGAGAAGTATACAGGGGAGGGCGAGTTGTTTGTCTTGATGGAAGCGACACATCACAGAAGAAAAGAAGGATAACTTTTGGCAGCCAATGAGAGTTCAGACATAAAGAGGAGCTTCCCACCAATTTTTTTATTGTCTGTGTGTGTGTCTGGTGTGTGTGTTCTGCTCATTCTATGCACACACATATATGTATCAGTGTGTTGGTGCACACATCTCACGATGCATGAGGGAAAAGCATGTGTCCATTGTGCATGCATCGTGGTCCTTTGCAACTACACCCGAAGTCTGGAGCAATGCAAATTGTATAGGAATAACAGGACATTGCATGAATGGCCAAGTCTATTGTTACAGAGAGCGATGCCAGGCAAGAGGGTCAGTTGGGGGAACAGCTTATAGATGTAAAGCTTCCCATCAAAAAAGTCTGGACATTCTAACCTAAATCTCCGGGAAGCTCATACCACCCTGTATGAGTGGGTACAAAAGACTGGAGTACAGTACATGTGGCAGAGAAAAAATAATAATACCCCCCCCCCAGAAAATGCAGTCACGGGGGCCACGAAGACAGAAAACCTAAGCCACCTTCACTCTGCTTTGCAAAACAGACCGAGACCCTCATCAACCTATGCGACCCAAGCTACTGAACCATCGAATGCAAACGTGCAGAGTCACTATTGTAGACATATGATCACAGTCCAAACTCTTAGACCATACAGGATTCTTGTATTCATTAAGTTATCTATTCTGTCCATGTATATCCATCTTCACTTATATTCCTTTATTTTTTAATTTCAAGATAAAGGTAAATGGATCTTTAAAAAAAAAAAAATTGAATTACATCCATCCCCTAAGGCCCGCACGCTCGAATTGGTAAACTGATGTAACATGTGTGCAAGGATGCTCTGTGTTGCCTAGCCACAGGAGACTAGGTGGTTAGTCTCAGTTGCGAAGACTTTCACGGCGAGTGGGAGGGTGGGCACTTGAATTGAACTCTTTGGAAATTAACCCCCTGAACGTGCGGCTAAGTGTTAGTGAAACCCCCACGGTCCAGATCACAATGCAACACCAAGACTCTCTAACACACCATGCTCCCTTACCCCTATTTTTCTTCCTTAATTACTCTGTGTTGTGTGTGGGGTGTTGAGGTGTGATGTGTGTGTTGTGTGTGAGAAGAGAAGAAGTGGAGAGAGAGATAAGGAGATAAGAGAGAGAGAGAGAAGAGAGAGATAATAAACAAGTGGATCTTTTATATGTGAAAAGCGTTCCAACTCTCATCCACAAGGGACAGTGGCGGAAGAGGAAGTTGGCAACATAGTTTCACCAATAAGTAAGATGTTGTCCGCGTGTCCACATACTCCAAAACTAGCAGAGTAGGCACTGCTGTTTTTGGAGAATTGGGCAAAAAATTTGATTACTAATGAGATACCTGGCTCACAATACAATCCCCAGCACTCTCATCGGCGCCAGTGGGGCATAAGGACAGGAAGCGTTTGGAGATGAGATGCTCCCAAAGGCAACCAGCCACCAGGGCTGCAGCACATTAAGGACTGTGAAGTCAACGCACTCGTCATCAAACACCTGCTCGGGTTGAGTCGCGTTCCATAAGTTCCCTTGTCAGGTCTACGCGCCCCCTACCAAACCCGCCGCAGCAGAGTGAATACAAGGACAAATTCTACACCATCGCAGTCACGGTGGTAGAACAAATAGCCGAAACGACAGGCTCTCCTCATAGGGGGACAGATCGCCAAGGTCGTGACTGACAATACTGATAGAGAGCGCAGGAGATGTACGACTGACTTGAAAACAGAATGAAAATGAGATATCTTGCTGATTTTTGTGCTCAGCCAACACCGTTAGTGATTGAGACACGCTTGTTTCACACACGTGTCCATCAACGCCAACCTGTCTCCCCGAAACCTACCAGACAAGAGACACCAGTATAGACCACGTCTATGTGCAGAACACGCTACACGGAGCTCACCTACATTGACAGAGAGTACACTAACCAAGGAGCAGACATAGTCAGACCACCATCGTGTAGGTCTCCAATGTATCAAGGATCGCTTTCTCGAAAAGACTCTGCCAGAATCCCTGAAAATCAACGTTTTGAATTGAAACTAAAGAAACAAAGTCAAAAGCATTTTCAGATCTCAACGGTTCACAACCGCTTACCAAGTGCCACAGCGCAAGGGAACAGAAACAGTAAACAAACTAACGACGCACCTTCATAAGACCCATGTGGAGTCCTGTTGAGGAGTTTTGGGACAACCACAGACAATAGGAAGCCATGATCAAGATAGACCCGTAAGAAAGTTCCGAAGCAGAGAAGGCCACCAAACAAGAAACCTGAACCGACTACGACCCCCAACAGAAGCAGCAGAGCATCAGCCCATGTAACTTCCATACAATGCCAATGAAGCCAAAGATGAGCGAACGAGCAGACATGAACGAAGCTCACATCATACCCCATGGCAATGAGCAGCAGAAGCCTGCTGCAAAGGGAACCTTCAAACCCTGTATTGCCACAACCTAACATCTTAGCGCGTCGCAGCACCCCAAACAGACCTGGCTAAGACAAGGAAGGAAAGCGTCTCACCTCTATTGAGACCAGCTAACAAATGTAAGAGCATTTTCAGGTGCGGTCTTGAGCGTCCACCTCCTGAAACGTCAACACGCTGAGCCAGGAGGGCAGACCCGCTCGACATCAGACTTTGGAGGAGATCACCAAACAGAGATCCGAAAGGCCATCACACTTGAAGAACTCGGCAAGGCTGCCTGCAATTTGACAACATTCCGCAGAGAAAGCCTTAGAAGAAGGGGTCTAGTGACATCGTTTAGACGATTTACAAATACAACCACTGCTCAACCTGATCTGACAACGGGGGTGGTGCCCAGCAGAACAGGGAAGAAGGGACCTCTGGTGAAAGCTCCCAAGCACGGCGACCTCTCCCCCAGGGTAGACAAGTGCGAGGCTATCACCCTGTTGTCCAGTCCCCACAAAAGTCCTCACTAAGTCATCTGAACCGAAACTAATGATGCTCTCTGGACTAACACCCTGCAATGAACACAGCCTTCAGAAAAAAGCACGTGCCTGTTTACCGACCAGATTGCGACCCCTCATATCTATCGTCGAACAGTGCCATAGAAAGGCAGGCACCTCTCGAACCCGGCTTCAACTATTTGGCGAGAAGTGCTTTGACTACGTGGACAGACAAGCAATGCGGAACATCCTGCTCCACTAGTGTGCCATCAGAGTTTGTCAACAAGCATAAGACTACTTTACGAAGGATTCCCTGCACAGGTCTCCACGGTGGAATGACTCTCCGTACAGCTGTTCCAGAATCTCGTCCGGCGCAGACAGGGCCTCTTGTGGTTGCTCCACTAAGCCTTTCCTTGTGTGAGCTGGACTAGGGTGACAAGGACGACCTTAACGCAAGTTCCGCAAGGATCCAATGCCCTCATACAAAGCTCGGAAGATCACATTTTGCCGATGACCTGCTCGCTTATCCCACGCTGCAGCACATCCAGACAAAGTCAACTCACTGCCCTAATACCACAGCTAGACAAGGTGGCCTCCCAAGATCAGTCAAGAGTTGAGACCATCTAACATGCGTAACCAACAACCAACAAGAAGGGCTCCTGTTCACCTTCTCTGGGAAACAGTAAGATGTCAGGACATTTTGGGTGTACCGGGCTAGGAGATCAGCCAGACTGGAGGCACAGATCGAAGACATCAAGCTAAGAAATAAGGTAAAACAGCCAAACATTGTTGCCATCTTGATTACCCGTTGGCGGAGACAAAAAATGCGATCATCCACATAACCGCACGCGATTCATCATCTCCTGTGAAGTCCTGCTGCTCTACGGTCTGAACTTTTGGGCGGGTCATCAAACTACCACCTCCTCAAGAGCCAACCTTCATCCAACGATGTCTCCGACAGCGTGCCGTTCATCTCAGATGGTTCGTCAGAGCTGGAGCAATGAGACCAGACCGTGTGGATGAGATCGAAACCAAACTGCCTAAGTGAAAGTCAAAAGTAAGGCTGCGCGGAAAGATTGCGTTGGTTCGCCACACCTCTAACTGAAGAGCCCTGCAACATCACCAGAACAAGCCTCGAGTGAACCCGCTAGGGGAAAAGGAAGAAAGGGCGCCCCAAACAGACGTGGAGACAAGCCGGCACAGGAGCTGAGTGCGACTCCAAGCCGTGACATAGAGACAAAGATGCCACAAGGAACCCTTTGCCCAAGACAGGAAATGGAGGGTCACGCGTTGAAATTCCAGATAATGCGCCTGCTAGCCACTATAAGAGACAAATTAATAGAAAGTCAACCTCCTAGTCAGAAGTCATATTCGATCTCATATAGACGCAAAGCTGTAAAGTGGAATTCCAGGCGCGATGGAAAGCCACTGGTCATACAGCCCATCAAGCTTTGCTGTTCCCCCACGATCCCCCAAAATTTTTTTTTGGGGTTAAATCAAAAGAACTGTGTAAATAGCGTGGCGCTGACGATGTGATATAGAAAACACTTAAAAACTCGCCCAACCAATCATCATACATAGATTCCATATAGAGGATTGATCAGCGGCAACAAGTTCTAGTATAAGTTGTAAACTATAGTATTCTGATCTTTTTAGCAGAGCAAAAATTAAATAACAAAACAGGCTATTGCTGGTAAGAGCTTTGAGCACACCATACGCAGACTTGCACTAACTGCATTGTATACAAATCATTTTGTTTTGAACAGTTTCTAACCATCAATTGCAATACCATCTGTGATCTACGCAGGGACGTTAGGGCGAAGGAAACCACCTGGGCATCAATTGTATATTATAGATAACGGACAATTAAGTGCCTAGCAAGAGAGCCAAAAGACCATGGCACTCACTTCTCTGCTAACATACTGATAACAGCAATCTGAGCCACTTGTGTAGTTGTAAAGTGCGAGTAAGAGCTGTTTTTAGCGGTCTCCCTGCTACTAAGGCGAAAAATAAAAATCATCATCAGCACCATCTCTTCGTTTTTCTTCTCTTCTATTCATACAGAGTATTGAAAGTAAACTGAAACATCATGTCTCACTCTCACAGATTGATGTGGTGGACGGCTATAGCCTAGTGACAAGAACACTAGCAGCTCACAAGCTGTACGACCCGGTTCCGATTCCCCGTTCTCACGGGATATTTTCCCCCGTAGTTAACATCAAGCAGACGGCCACTCTCCTCTCAAATCTTCGGGAATCAAACTAGTACACCGATAGGCCCTGAGTAGCGAACCAGCAGGCAGAACATCTTGCGCACAACGCGTTAAACTCACTGCCTGGCGTTTTGTAAGATAGCCATGTGTCTGCCGGTGGGTGACACATATGACAACATTTAACATATCCGCAGACAACTTTGGGACTGTTGTAAAAAACACACAGCTGCCTTATATCCATTCAATCACTTCGATATAATAGAAGAATAAAAATAAAACACAAAATAAAATAAAATAAATGTGGTTAGTTCATCATTCTGCGAAGATTATAGAACCTGTCTCAAAACTTACCTGTTGTCCTCTAAAGTAGTTTGTTGTCGTCTCAAAAGATAAGTTCACTCAAACAGCTCAATCAGTACACCTTCCCATCTTTGTCAATATCTTCTCTCTTAGTCTTCTATAGCTCCTAGCAGGAGCATAGGGCCTCAACAGCTTCCCATCCTGTCTCTTGGCAAGGGCTCTGCCTCTTCCCAAGGTCAAGCTGGAGCTCTCAGCGCACTTTGCAGAAGCTTCTCCTCCAGGAACTGTTTGGGCGCCCCGCTCTTCCATTTCCCCAGGCGGTTCCACGCGACAAGCGCAATTGCTGGAGATGTTGCAAAGCCTCCTTCCGTAGGGTGTGGCCGACCAAAACGCCACTTACGCAACCTTACTTTGACAGCCATAGCTGTTGGTTCGCCCCTCCACGAGGTCGTACTTCTGGCACTGAGCACTGTCGAACCATCTGAGAGAGGATCTGCCGAGACCTCCGTTGATGAAGGTCTGATCATTGAGAGGAGAGCTGGTATGTGATACCCGCCAAGTTTTTTCTGACACCTAGAGAAGCCACAGACTTTCGCTTTGTGCGAGTTGATAGACATCCTAGATCTTGTAATACCTCATGATCACTCCCCATTCCTTTTTCAATCTAGCCTAGTGACCCCAAAACCACAGCCACCGAAAAACCACCCGAGATGCATCTCGTTCGATTCACTTCTACTTGCTTCGCTGCGAGGCAGGAAAAAATCGCCCCCCATCACCGCTTCTTGCCTCTAATCTGCCAAGCCTCCTTGATACTATTATCACTCTATTCTTCGTCTGTACATCGCCTCCAAAATACGTTTGGCATAATGGCCACAAACGCGTCCCTACTCACCTGAGCTTCATCTTCAATTCCTCACAGACGATTTCCACGAAAGTTACTAGTCTAAACAAAATTCATCAAAACCTGTAAAGGGAAATGTGGAGGAATCCCGCAGGATCGGTCCTGGGCCCTTTGTCTCTTTATCTTCTAGACGGTATCCCAACAACTCACCAATAATACTAATTACCACCAATATGATCATCAGTTCTTGCCGATGATACTCTGCTTCACTGCAGTGATACTGTTGAAGAACATATTGCCTCGCCTTCCTGACAAATAATGTCCTGAACGGCCTTCAAGACATCACAAAACAGATGACTGCAGAACAAGTTACAACTTAATGCCGAAAACCCGCGTATCTCCTTTTCCAACTCTGTGAACGTATTTGAGGTGGCTAGTTCGTTTCAACACACACGCTATATAATAAATTCATCAACAGTACCTCCAGTCTTGCTACTAAGAATTCAACTTACTGCCGCATAAGCCGGTTCGACAAGTAATCAGTCCAACTATCGGCTAACTTCCAAGCTTTGCGGCCACATCGTTCATTCTCTTCCACATCTCTAGACTACTGCTAATTCCTTTTGGCTGCTACCACACTTTAATCTCACTCTTCTGCTAAACGCTGCTGCTATACCGACTGTCCGAAGAAAAGAAAAAATCGAGAGAGCACAACGACTCCTCTCTGCATCTTGTTTTTCTCGGCTGCCCTATTCTGGACTTAGGTAGGGAGTAATACAAAGATCCATCCCTCATGTTCAAATGTCTCCACAAATCTGCACCCTCTTAGCTCTGTAACTGTCCTTCACCTGTACAACTCCAATCCTGTTCCCTTCGTTCAGACCCAGATACTTTGTTGGGTTTGGGAACACCCAAGTCAAAACAAACCACTGTTGGCGCCTCCTCTTTCTCGTTTTTCTGTCCCATCCACCTGAAATGTAACCTCCCTCTTTCACTTCGCAAAAGCCGTCACTTGATTCCATTCAATCCCACCAGGCCTCAACACAACTTATTTTCTACCCTAAGAGACGTCTTCCCCTCATAGCTATCCCTAATTTTCAACAACATCTTCACCTTCTAAGTCCTTAGCTTATTCTACACGTTAAAACTTATTTATTTCTTACACCCATAAGCTGTGAACCTCATAAATTGTGTTCCCCAGTGTGTGTGTGTGTGGGTTGTGGGTGGTGAGAGTGTGTAGTGCTCTGTGTGTGTGCGTGTGGATGGGGTGTGTGTTGAGGGTTGTGAGTGTGGAGGGGTGTCGCGCATGCGCCGTGGCGTGTTAGTCTGAATGTGAAATCTTTCATTATGTTTAAGGATAGGTGCCATAGTGTGAGTAAATGAATTGACGTGCAACGCTTCGAGAGTGCTTGTGTTTTTACAAGAGATCTAGGCTATATATAAATCCATATATTATTAGTTATTCTAGTATCAGCATCAGCAGCCATACATCATCCAGGACTAGCCATTACAAAACTCAACATTTTCTCTACAGGTATCAGTAGAGATCTGTCAGTCAAGATATCCGAGCTACATATCCCTACCTTGGATCTCATCCACTATTTATCCAGCTTCTATAGCCTTCAGTAGGGGGTTGCACAATCACAGTCCAGTTACAGTTTCTCATTGTAAAAATGTAGTCATAGATAGTCTGTTTCTACTCTATGTCCATGTGTGTGCCTTGGTCCCAACACAGTGACGGCCACTTGGTCTACATATGTGCATCGGTTTTGTGCCTACCTGCTCTAATCCCAACTTATGGCTCACACTAGATCCCTCACTCTCGTCCTTTTCTGTCAATCTCCTCAGCTGGCCTTGGGTGTTTGCTGGTAATGGAGGATCTGTTGACAGGTGGCCCCCTGACCCTATATCCCTTACCGCTTCTGGAGTCTGAGAATAATTACAATGCGAGAGTTATCGTCTCCTGTAACTCGCCTCATGGAAGGCACGAGGTGGTTTGAAGCAAGGCACTTTAAATAAATTCCAGAGCTTTGACACCAGGCCATAAAGCGTGTGTCAGGTATGGATGCACCTAATTGCCAAGCCGCCTCCTAAAAAGCGTTTTTATTGGTGTAAAAATGTTGTGGCGAGATGCCTTCACAGCCAGGAAAGCGCTTCGAACATAACAATCTGCACTCGTCTTTAAAGAAGAAAAAATCCTCTGAAATCGGAGTATGGCTCTTGCCTTTTTGGCAAGTACCTTGAAAATAGTCTTACAGCATACTCTCAATCCAGAGTGCTTCCATCTCACAGTGATTCTCAGTGGGATGATGTGATCAGAGTGCACCTCCTTGGGGACCCCCAAGTGTACATCAGCTCGGGAATGCATCAACAACTAACAACATACTACACAACAACACCAAAGCTTTTGGTAAACCAACAACTGCATGTGCTGATTAAAACAGAATTTACGTAACTTTTAACTTTCGCACTAGATATAGCAGCAATAATTCTGCTCTATCCAAGCGGAGATCACCTATGGACAGACCATTGACAATGACAAAATGAGTTTATTTTCGAGTGAATGATATAGCACCTACCCCAGGTGCGGTTGTTTGTTTAAGAACGAGAGCCAGCACCCCCCAGTGGGATAATCATCAAAAATTAGCCCAATACTCATCACAACACACAGTAAAAACAAAGAAAAACAAACAAAACAAAACTTTAAATCACATTCCTTCCCACGAACAAACAGAGGATGAGAAGTCCAAACATATATAGTTCAAACCCAAAATAAACAACGACACATTATAAGGTTAAGGTACTCATAGTTGTCTTACAAACCTCAACTATAAGAATATTGTGATGAGAAGACCATTGTTAGTGTTGTTGGTTGAGAAAGATGACAAACTTCACAATTTAAAGCGGAAGCTGCCCACGGACCCTCAGGATGACTTGATGCATCTAGTATACTGGAGTCTCTAAATACAAATAATTGTGTGTGTGTCGTGTGGGTTGGTGTGTGTGTGGTGTTGTGTGTTGTGTGTGTGTGTGGAGAGAGAAGAGAAAAAGCAGAAGAGAGTAGAGAGAGAGATGAGAGAAGAAGGAGAGAAGAGAAGATAAGAGAGAGAGAGAGAGAGAGAACTACAATGACAAGGACAAATTCTTTTATTTCGAGAGATTATTGAGAAACCTAACACATTACTGTGCTTTTTTTTAACATCCCCAGTCCCCGCCCGTTGAATACATCTTAATGTAGAATTTGCCCAATACTTACATACAATCTCAACAATCAAAACAAAGGGGAATACCCTTTTTCAAAATCAGCTCCCCCGAGCCAACAATCCTCACCCCCCCACCCATACTCAATCTAGCAAAACAACGAGAACCCTAAAAATCCCCACCCCCCACCCCCAAAAAAAAAACCTAAACCAAACAAACATACAAACAACAAATAGAAAAGAAATAACCAAAACACAGCAAGAAGAAAAGCAAAGATAAAAACAAGACAAACTACAACAACACAGGAACAACGAACAGAGCCAAGAAAATATAGTCTATACACCAATACTTAATAAGGCATAAAAGATAAACATCTACACAATGATCAATATCTGTAACACCTTTACTTATACATTCATACCTATAAGAGATTGCAATCAGGGCACTCATTATAACGTTTATGTCACAGAGCAAGTCCAATAACGGTATTGAAAATATAACACAATAGAAATCCTCATCAGATACTACTATAACATAACGAACGATAAAAGGTGAGTTAAGAGAGAGAAGAAGAGTAAACGAGACGAAAGTAGAAGAGCGACAGGAGAGAGGAGAGAATTCTCATTGCCGTTTACACCTAGTCCCGTTTCGTGATCGTCTTTTTTTAAAATGTGTCATTTCTGTTCCCATCATTACACAGTAAACTCATATTTAAACCGAAAGCATGAACCACATTTTATTTTAACTACTCTGTGGAATAGTGGAAAGCAATGAAATATCACTTCCTGCTGCACGCATAAAGGGCAGAGGGGGGGGGGGGGTTCGATGGCGTTGGGGGGGAGGGGGTGGGGGGGGGGAACCTCAAGGTCTACGCCTAAACTAATCATATTCCTTGTCTAACATCTTCTCTTCGTGGTCCAGGGCTGGGCCTGGCAGACATCGACGATCATGGCTCTACCAATGCTTTCCCTGTGCTCCGCCTCTCAGGACTCAGTGTAGTTGCCTCTCGAAGATACGTGCGAATTTGTTGAGCGGTCGTTCTAATATGTCGTTGTCTCCTCTCTCTTGAACATAGAGAGCAATGAAAAGCTAAAACAAAGCCCTATCCATCTCACAATCATTAAGTGTCAGTATCGTGAAATAAAACTAAAACGATTGGTTGCTATGATTATTATCAAATCGCTATCCGTGGCTTGAGCACTCAATGACTTCAAGCCTTTTTTTTTTTCTAATTTTCTCATTTTCTATTCGTTCGTCTTCAGTGTTCCCAGTCTAAGTTTTAGTCTCTCAGCGTGATAGCAAAAACCCTTGCAGCACCCTTCCCACCTCTGGTACCAATAAGTGACATTATACTTCAACAGCAAAAAATTGCCTATTAAAAATTGTAACCTTTGTCTTGTTTGTTACATGAAAACCATGTCCCAAAAGTGAAATGCACTGGCAGTCCAACGTCCCGATAACGCTTAACCATTGATTGGTTCAAAGTTAGAATGATTGGCCTGGGGACTCGCCGCATAATGAGCGCTCAGTACTTCCCCTACGACCCGGTCAAGCTGCTTGTTGCCGTTAAACATACCAGGTTGGCCAGGGTGTAGCAACGACTGCGGTAGGCTCACCGGGTATACAGCCACGTCAGCAACCAACGGTCTCCAGAGTCACTCATCCACAAAAACCGAAAGGCGACTTTGATGAGCATGAGAGGAGATCCCCCGGAGTGCGTGCTTCCAGAACCTGCCGTGAATCCCAATCCCCAAGGGAATCACGTACTCTGGACAATCTTGACAAACGAACTGGGCATCGTCTACATTGTTTTCGGGCCACCAAGTCACAAACCCCAGGGACAGTGGCACGAGAGCAAACTACGGCCCAAGTTTCTTACCGCAGTCCCCTTGTGATCAGGGAGTCGGCAGACAGAGTCCGTCTTGAATCCACACAGTACACGTAACGAAACGGTCGACCACCACAAGACGCTGCGTGTGTGTGCGGCGGTGTGTGTGTGGTGTAGTGTGAGTTGGTGGGATGGTGTCGTCGGTGTGTGTGTTTTTTAAAATTCCACAATTCTACTAATGAAAGGTTTTCCGCACATCTGTTAAAGCTACGTGACTTAGTCCTGCAGTCAGTCCATCGACTTCATTAAGAAAATACAAAATTAGTTAGGACTGTAGGATGGATTCCACATTAGGGGGGTACTCAATTACTGATTCTGGCATTGGATCATATTATACATAACAGCTAAGGTGGCATTCTGATTAAGCGTTCTACGAAGTCGATCAAATGTATACTTACACAATCTGTGCATTCATCTTTAAGTGCATTTGTCTTTGTATCAATACGTATAACAGCAATAGGAATTCAGTTTGCGACAATCTTTTGGACCACTTTCTGGGATTGTTCGAGAAAACATAAAACCTAGTATCTAATCCAAATCAAACAACAGGGAGGACTGTGAATATGGACATTTCAATTGTAAGCGTAAGATAAAAACAACTTTTTCATACTGAATAAGTCATCTTGGAATCAATGATTTAAAGAAGCAAAAAACACATGTATTTTCAATATGTCAGCTATGCAACTCAAAGTCGAACTAACATTTTAACATTAGGTGGCTTTAAAACAGTTTCGTCTTTCATTCATGAGTTATAAAGATTCATGATGATAATTCTTCACGACCATGACGGGGAAATGTCCTGCATTGTTGAGTGTCACTTACTAAATATTGTTTATGAATTGACAAAAATGCATACTGTTGGTTTTGTTGTGTGAGTTGTTTTTTATTGTGTCAGAATGTCAAAATTGTGGCATGTATTAAATGTTTACATGCTGGAAACAATGCAAACCAAACCAACCCTTGCGCTTTCCCCCTCTCCCCACCCCCTCCCCGTTGAGAAATAGTTTTGAGGCTTAATGTTATGTTCCATGTGTTCTAGTTTAAAAAAAAAAGAAAATGCACACAGAGATAGGGATCATGATATGGATGTATGCCCTCTTTGATAAAGATCAGGTGTTGCGTTAACGTGTTTCTAGATATCAAACCATATACCACCCGATCATACATAATCAACTTTGCAACATAAAATCTGTGAGCATCGCGAGCTAGAATATCTTACAACTTTTGTATTGTGCGTAAGGAAAGATCATGGACAAATTTTTTTATGTCGATTTAGTGGCTTTGAGGTGAAGTATTCGCATGGCAAGGTACTCTATCATAATGACTATCACAAGAGAAAGATTTAAAAATCTCTCACTGACTGACTATCATTTTGACAGCCAGAATCTGTGTGTTTTAGAATACATTGTGAACATAAATCACTTTGAATAAAGAACAGATACAAATAATTGAAAAAAGCAGTAAGGTTAAAACTACTAACTGACAGTGTTTCCCTCTCATGTAAAGTGTTTTTGTCTTTATATCTGTTTCAAAAGTTTAATCACCGAAGACACCTAGAAGTTGCAGAACTTGGCAAGGAGATTGACACTTTTCTAGGAAGCTGACGAAACGTGAATACTTTCGTGACGTGAATTGACTGACCCTGATCGGCTCTAGCACGAGAAAAAGGCGTCTGCGGAGAATGCCCTCGAGCAATAGCAACCGAGATTCCACGGCCATTTCGCCACTGATTATCTTAACTGTCCGTCAGCGACGTCAGGGACTAATCTAGTGCAGGATGATGGGAGATCTCTTTGCTCAAGGTTTCAGTCTTCTTGGTTCTTGTTTTGTTGCTAAGCTACAGGTTACTCAAGCAGTGTGCTAGCTGTACATTTTTGTTTACCTCTGCTGGATTCTATTTATGTTGTTATCATTGTAAATTTGAGGTAGATTTTGTATGAACACAGTACCAAACGCATGGTAAAGTTGAGAAAGTTTGTGGGTCACAGTTTATGTATCATTAGAGCAAGAAGAAGAATTGCTAAATGCATGATAAGTTTTCCAAATTCTGTAGAGAAATACTAATGCTACATGATCAATGGCACATCTTTTTGTATGCAGATTATGGGGTTCTATCAGTAGTTTATGCATCATAAGAAATGAAGAATAATTGCTCATCAGTGAGTATTGTTTTTTTTCAATAATTCTGGAAGAAGAATATCTACTTACATGTATAATATATCGAATAGTGTGTCACAACTCTCTTGGATTCAGATGGATGGGGTTTTATTAGTGTTCAAATTTGTAAGTAAAGTGACATATAATCCATCCCATCCATCAAAACTCACAGACAATCTGTGAAAAAATCATTGAATCTTTATTGAGATTCCCATGATGTTGCAAAGGCTAATGAGAGAGGAAGAGAAAAGAGAAGAAAAAGAGAGAGAGAGAGAGAGAGAGAGAAGAGAGAGAGAGAGAGAGAGAGTCAGTGGCTGGGAGGGCTCATCTTCAGTTTAGATAATTTGCTCAGTTTTGGTTGCAAACCCATGATGACATTCTTATATTTCAGATTATGATCTAAATTTCAAGACATCAAATTCTGTTTTTGAATAAGAAGTTGTAACATATGTAACAAGTGAAGTAAGATTGGAAGGTAGCTTAAAAAAAAAAAGTGCTTTGTGGTTTTGGAAAGATGATGTTGATATTGTGTGTGTGCATGCGTGCTGCACTGCATGCATGCAATCATGCTGTATGTTTTGTGAGTGTTTTGTGTGCTTGATGACCATGCAAGATTAAGGTCAGTGCTTCTGTTCTTATATTTCTTTTTTTTGCCCCCAACATCGTAGCTTTGCATCCACTTCAGGCAAATCGTTCTATTGCATGCAGGTGATAGAAATACTGAGTTGGCTTTCCAATATTTTAGAACATGAATGTGCTTTATTTTCTTGGTTGGATATGTACAGTGTTCTATATAAAGTCTTCTTCCAAATGCGTTAGAGATCAATTTGAATGGAATCAGATGTTGAATAAATGCATTTTCCTGTTTTATTTTATTTCAGGAGGTCGAAATCATCAACAATGTCAGGGATCTTCTCCAGAATACCATCGCTCAGTCTGAGAAACAAATCAGGTCAGTGGTGGTTTTTGTTTTTCTTCTCTTTTCTTCTTCGTTCCTCGGCTAGAGCTTTGAGGTTCACCAATGGTGAGATTTTGTGTTTGCAACCGTTTCTGCCTACCATGAAGGTAGCTGCATTCCAACTCTGGAGAAGGTCAGTTGTTAAATCAGCAGTTGTTAAATATAAAAACTGAGAGAAATGTTTGAGTCCATAAATCGCATTGTTAACTTTCTTTTGACAGTGCATTAAAATGCAGTCGGTGAGACTTAAACATCAATATTTAGGCTTAAGAAAAGGTAAAGATTGTGTTTGTTTGTTTTTTTCTTCAGCATGGTAATATGATAATAGTGATAAAAGTTTGTATATAAAGCATTCTAATTCAATAAAAGTTATGAAGTTAAGCAACAAAGTAAAAAAAAAGAGACAGAAATGCAAGGAAAATATCAGCTTTTGAAATGAATTTTTTTTCCATTAAATAAAAAAGTTTTATGTGAAATATTTCAGCTTGTGCATCAAAACAAAAACTAAAACTTGTTTTGAACAGCAGCACTCACTGATCAAAATTTTATTGTCTGTTTTTGTTTGTTGTTGGGTTATGGTTTTTTTTTTTTTGGGGGGGTGGAGCAGGGAGGGAGTGTTTGTTTCTTTGTTCATGAAAATACCACTGGGGAATATGCTTACAGGATACAGTTGGTGCATAAGGTGCTGCCACTGGTTGAAATGTCAAGTGGAACAGAAATATCTTTAACTCATCAGCAGTCTTCAACCTCAATTTGAGGAACAACACATTCAATAATAAAAAAAAGTTTTTAAAAAATCCTTGCTGAAATTAAAAGTAAATACACAATATTGATGAACAGAATTTTGTTTTTAAACGCCACGACACGTTGGTTCCAGAAAGCACTTACAATAAATTTAATTAAGAATGGAGTCCATAAAGGTGTGTGTGTGTGCGCGTGCGTGCATGTGCATGTGTGTGTGCATGTGTGTGTATGTGCGTGAGATAAAAGTGTGTGTATGTGCATGTGCATGTGCGTGCGTGCGTGCATGTGTGTGTGCATGCACGCGCACGTGTTTGTGCATGTGAAAAAATAAATCACACCTACATGAACCTACGCTGTGACTGTGTGCAGGTTGAACCGTGATGCCAAGCAGAACCTGGAGATGGACTGGAGCGACAAGAAGGAGGCGTTGGAAATCGACACAGGCTGTGGTGTCCTGAGGAACCACCACACCAACAAGCAGTTCCACGATGGCGCTGCCAAGTTTGAGGAAATGTTCGTCTCCTTTTTGTTTTACTGTGCCTATTTCTCTTTCTTTTTTCCCCCCCCTTCAGCTAGAGCTTCAACGCTCACCAATGGTGGAATTTTGCGTATGTGATCATTTTAAAAAATAAATAGATAAAATAAAAAAGTTTGTATGTGATCGTTTACCCACCTTTAAGATAGCTGCGTTCCGACTTCAGGGGTAATGTCTAATGCGACGCCATTGTGCATGTGGCTTTTTGTAAATTTTGTTATCTGTTCTTACTGGCACAAATGGCCTTCTCTTTCAAAAGGTGGAATGGGTTCTAAGGTCTGTGCAAGATGTTCTCCACATGTTCACACACTAGACCTGGGTTGATGTTTCTATTGGAAGGACTTTCTGGGTAGTGGAGTTGGCACTTCTGTTAACTCCAGGGGAAAAGTCCCATCGTGTGGGCATCTTGGTGTTAGATCAAACCTGGGCCATCATGACTGCTTTGCTTTAATTACAAGGCTATCCCATCCCCACCCCACCTACTTTTGTAAAAAGATTATTTTGATGCATTTTCACTTCACCTTACTATAAATGTTACCTCATTTTTAAAAAAAACACTAAGAAAACTTACCTTGATTATCAAGAAGATGGAAAACTATTAAAAAATCAGACATGCAAGCTGGTGTCCTCATGAGAAGTTTATGAGAAATTCCAGATGTGCTAAATATGATGTGTTATTTTCAAACTACAGTATGCTAATATCAGATTTTATCTTTGTCATATCAGATTTTATCTTTGGTTTTGTCAAATTTCATGTACCCCTTGGGTTTTTTTTATTGAAATAAAATCTTGAATCTTGAATCCAATCACACATCATCATTTGTATTTAGTGCCTCCAAGAAACCAAACTGATATGTGAATGAAATTATCATAGATTTATCGAGAATAAAGAAAAATGTCATGTGCTGTTCTTTGCTATAATGGAATGAGAAAAAAGTTAAATGATATAAAAACAAGTTTTAAGCAAAGTATTGTGATAATTCTTTTTAATAATAAACCCAGTGTTATTTCTTTGTTGTTATTGTTGATTTTAAAGCCACTTTAGATCAGGGAATAAAACCAACAGGATCAGGGAATAAAACCAACAGACACCTCAAGGGAATTTAATCCACAAGAAAAAAAAATCAGTCAATTATTAGAGAAACAATACATCTTTTAAAAAAAAGTATCTTTGTCTTCTTTTCTTTATGTTGGAGTCCCACAAGAAACTGCTTCCTTTTGTTTAGCTTGGCAGGGTTAGCCAACCATTTACTTACTTTGTATTCCTATTGTTCATCTTGGATGGATGTTGACCAGTTTTTTAACAACTGTCTTACAGCCAGAGCACTCCAGAGTCCTGGGCCCAGTTCTCTCATGACAACATTGCTCGGGCGGAGCATGAGCGCATGGCTTCTATTCAGCTGCGCACACTCATCGACAATGTCCTGGAGGACACATCCCGTGACATGCGTGAACAGTGCGACACAGTAGATGTCAACTTCCAGAAGCGTGTGACAGAAATGGAAGATGCCAAGGCTAAACTGGAGGAGAACTTGAAAAAGGTGAATCATTTGTTTTCATGCATTGTAACCATAATGCCAACCTATGCACAAATTTAGCTATTGATCAGTGGATAGGAGATCTATAAATCTCTGACAAAGTGATATTTTTCCCCAGGGTCAAAATACAATCAGCCAACTTAAATCCCATGGATTTATCTTACTTTTGACAAAGTGTGATACTAACCATATCAAAATCTGCTTAATTTCAGCCCTTCTAAACCAAAAGTTTCATTTTCTTTTTCAAATATTAATTTTTAAAAAAGAAGATTATCTCATCTGTGTAAAACTCTGTAACTTTTAACATGAACTTTGTTCTGACAATTTTCTTTAAAAGTTTCATCCAACACAATATTAATGAGATTTTTCATTTGTACAGTCCTAACTCTGCTGTGGTTTAAACAGGTAAATTTTGGATATACATTTACGTTAAAAGTGTGATGCAAAAAATATGATAAAAGCTTTTTATTTTTAATCAGCTCCAAACAGGGCGAACATTATGTTGTCACCTGTATCAGACAGCTAACATCAAAATGCCCCTTGATTGCATGAAGCACAAATGAACAATGGAGGTATCTTTGTCCTGCAGGTATGCACAGAGATTGCCCAGCAGGAGAAGAACATTGATGACTTGAAGACAGCCATCAGAGACAAGGAGGACCCCATGAAGGTTGCCCAGACACGTCTCAACTCCAGAACGTACCGCCCCAATGTGGAACTGTGCAGAGACCCTGTCCAATATGCGTAAGTGGTCTTCATATGCTTTGGAAGCTGACACTATCTTTTGACTTTTTTTTCATGTTGTCAAAAGAAACAGATCCAATAGAAAAATACACCACTTGATATCACTGTGAAAGTATTTCATGATCAGTTTGACTCTTGTCAGATTCAATTTAATCAAATCTGTTGTCAGATTCACGTTAATGTGTAATTATCTTATGGGAAACAATGTAAACACAAAACGAAATTGTCACATATAAATTTCAGCCATGAGAGAACCTTCTCATTTGTGTGTACATAAATCAGAGCCTGTAATGGCAGACATTTTAATGTTGATTGAATCACAAAGTGGTATTTACCTTCAAAATCTTCCATCTCCAGCAAGATTATTACTATTTGTCCTAAATGGTTTTGTCTAATTATGCCTTGGCATGCAAGGTAAGGCTTTCCTGTGTAGTTCAGAATTTATTACATGAAAAGCCTCACAATCAGTGCAAGACTTTCCTGTGTTATACATATTTATACCTGAAAAAGAGTCGCTTTTGCCAACAATGAAAAAAAGAAAAGGTCATACCTAAGGAGGGACTGCTTATACATAAGCAAGAAGTGCAAGACTTTCTGTTTTAAATACAAAATAGATCCACATGGTCATAATACATACGTAACCCAGAACATTAAAAAAAAAGAAGTTTTTCTTGTGATTTATGTCTGTTTAGTACACAAGTCAGTTACTGAAAGGTAGTGGAGGCAGTAAATGCTCCAATAGAACCAGTGTTTATTTACCTATTAGTTGTTTATAGACACTGCAATATAACCAATGTTTATTTACCTATCAGTTGCTAACTAACATGCACACACTATTGATGATGCAGGCTGGTGAGCGAGGTGAATGAGATCTGCCAGTCCATCGATGCCCTGAAGAACCAGCTGAACCAGGCTGAGAACTCCCTGAAGGACCTGCAGGACAATCGCATGTCGCTAGAGAAAGAGATCTCCGTCAAGAAAAACAGCATCTTCATCGACAGGGACAAGTGCATGACCGTGCGCACACGCTACCCCTCCACCATCAAACTGCAGGGGTACCAGTAGCTGTGATTGTTTCTCCCACAAAGAACACTTTTAATCAGTCATGTAAAACACCATCCCCTCTCTCTTTCTCCCTGAAAATTATTTGTTCTGGTTGGTTAAAACTGACTAGAACTAATAAGCGGGTTTGTTTTGGTGATTTTTTTTTTTAAACAATAAGAACACAGCTTTTAGTATTTCCATGAACACTATTTTCTAAATTATAACTGCTGTCTCTACTTACTGCTGCCTATCTTGCAACCAATCTGCCTACCACACCCTGGTAATGAAAACATGCATTTCACATTGTCACGCCAGTTCTACCATTGTTGTTATTATGTGCAAATTGTTGACAGCCTTTTTTTTTTCCTTCATCATATTTACTACTAAAATATCATGTACATGTGTATATGTTTGTTATAGAATGAGTGCTTGGTCAGTTTGTGTGTCCTGACTTTTGTCTATAAATTGACTGTGACATTCTGTGTACATATCTCAAGACTGCAGTTTTCATCTTCAAGCTTTGGAGATGTAGCTCTCTGTCCATATTCTATTCCAGGTGTCTGTCTTTCCTGACCTCTCACAGACTGTTGCCGTGCTGTGTATGATGCTTTTTTTCAGTATTAAATTGCCATGCCCACTGCAGTCAGATCACCTGAGATAATCCTTTATATCTGTGGGCCATTACAGTACATCAAAAAGAACATTTAGTTACAATAATGAATAAAGACAATGAAAATCTGTATCGAGTCAGATTTTTTTGTTATACCTCTCTCCTGTGTGTTGTGTTGAAGCACTCTGATTCATGTGAACAGGCATGAGAAAATGTGTTCCAAGTATAAAGATTACAAGATCAGATGGAAAAATATGAGAAAAATTCCTACAGAGACTCTTCTAGCTTCACAGGAATGAGAAGACGGTAATTGAAAAGAACACATGTTATACATGTTAGAGGGAAAGATACCTTCCTGTCAAGTATTGGGGCCATTCTCACTAGCTTTCAATTTCATCATTGAGTCTTTTCAGCCAGTTAGAATGAACATAAAGCCAACAATGATGAAGACCTATGCTAACACACGTTATACATGTTAGAGGGAAAGATACCTTCCTGTCAAGTATTGGGGCCATTCTCACTAGCTTTCAATTTCACCATTGAGTCTTTTCAGCCAGTTAGAATAAACATAAAGCCAACAATGATGAAGACCTGTGCTGAGACTTTTCTACATTCATCAAAGTACAAGTTTTCTTAGTAATTCCAGGGTGAAACAATACTGTCACTTGCTATGGGTTCTCACCAAGTAATTAAATTAAATTATGAAGTTTGTTCAGTTCACACCAAAAACACTCAACAAAATTCCAGCTGAGACATTTTCTTTTCTCACTCCCATTATTCCATTTGGCTGGAAGGATTCCATATTTGCGGTGAGGACTGCTGGTAAAAATGATGAGACTTGGCAGGCAAGATTTTTAAATCAAATATATTTTGTACATTTACCATGGGAATAGGATAGCTCAGTGATCAGGACACTTGTTCTCTCAAAGCTGCACTGGGTGTGGTTGCCTCGTAGATGGGTGACCATTCGTGTGCCTTGGCTTCAGAACAGTCCCCCATGCACAGCAGTCCTTTTCCCCCTACTTTTAGCTACTTTCAGCTGCTATCCATTTCATCCCCACCCAGCTCAGCTGAGGCCAGCCGGTGCTAATTGACCACCCTTAGAAAACTATCATTCAGGGATAAAGAAAGTGATGTCAGGCGCATGTTAGCTCAGATCAGGCACCACTGAATACCACTGACGGATGCTGGAGTCAAGTGGTCAAGACCGTCTTGACTTCATTACTGTGGGTCAATGATGTAGGTTTGAATCTCAGTGGCAGCGCATGGTGAACTGAGGGTGGGGATTTGTATGATCTTCAAGGTCAACTTCATGTGCAGACCTGCCAGTGCTTTGATTCCTTTTGCGTTAATACACACGCAGAAGATCAAAGATGCATATTAAAGATCCAGTAATTCATGTCAGCATTTGGTAGGTAACGGAAACATGAATAATCATACCCCGCATGCAACCTGTACACTGAAATGAGCTGCTCTGAAATCTGAACGTGTCAGTTGAGGCCATACCTCCTGTAAAGTAACCAGCATAAGAGAAAACCATGCACTATGCACCCCCATCCAGTAAGGGAACGCACAGAGCGAGGGTGGGAGAGAAGAGAGAGAATACCACTACAGTGGCCAAACACCAGTGCAGGGCCCTTCTGCTTAGTGGCCCTATGGCGGCCTTACTTTAAAAAGCTCAGAGAAATGTGACCCTGAGGATGTGACATGATGAGACAGGTTATGTTTGGGGAGGAGAGATAAAAATGAGCAGCGTGGGAACAGCAGGACAGGAGCGTCAGTTACAAAAGATGAGGCAGCAAGGATAATTGTGATTTTACTGTAGGTTTCATTTATCAGCTTAAAGTGTTGTATATTTCCTGTGGAAACACTGTTGTAACAGCACTTACTGTTATAGCCTACTATCTTTGTGGAAGCAGTAAATACTTGTAAAAAAGCTGGCCCCAAGCTGTATGAATGGTCATAGTAAATCTAGTTAAGTTTTCCACAATCTGCCATGTTCTTATTGTACATTGTATTCATAAGTTCTCTGTGTACTTTTCTTGTCTGTACATTTTCATAGACTTGAAATATTGAGGTCAAAGAAATTCCATCTTGTAGGATTTGAACCTCACATTCCAAATTGTTAGTTTAAGTGCTAACTACAGGCAGACGCTATGGTCGATACATAATCATCTGGTTCAAAATGAAATTGGAATAAAAAAAACTTCTGAGAGCAGATTCTGATGCATGTCAAAGTAAAACTGGAATGAACATCCCACCAGTCATACAATCGATGCCGGATGTGGTTGACTGCATACATTCACCTTTCTCCAACAATGCACAAACACAAACCTGCTTGTCTTTTTTTAATTTATTTATATATATACAGATGCATCAATACAGCAGCACATACTTTACAATCAACATGTTATCTGAAATGTGACTTGTACACATGCTGTTCACATTTATTCCTCTCAACGTAACATTTTCACCAACAAAACCACCAAGCCCTTTTCCATTTAAAAAAAAGAAAAAGTATTTTATTCCTAGTAGCATGAATTAACCCGAGGATTTAGTGCTGCTGGCTGAATTAACATAGGGCAGTGTAGTTTTGTAGCAGTGTGGGGTAAAACAACCCTTAGTATTAATAATTATGTACAAGTAAATATGTCACTGGAAACCTTAGCTAACACGTTTTATTTTTAGATAATGCATTTTTGTTTGACTGTAATTATATAGCAATAGATTTTGTTTATGATCATGACAAAAACACACACAAAAACACCACTTCACAGGTGTGCATGAATTAGTTATGTTGCAACATCGGGGCCCTGGGTTGCTTTCCTTTCAACACAAGCGTTGTTGAGGAGCAAATGTGACATGAGTAGGTCAACATCAACAACCAAAAAGACAACCAAACCAAACCAAACACCCCATACAAACAACAAAACAAAGCAAAGACGAGTGGGTAAGTCCTATCAACAAACAAACAACAAAACACACAAAAAGACGAGTGGTTAAATCATATCAACAAACAAACAACAAAACACCCCAAAAAAGACGAGTGGGTAAGTCCTAACATCAAACAAACAACAAAACACACAAAAAAAGATGAGTGGCCAAGTCCTATCATCAAACAAACAACAAAACAAAACAAAAAGACAAGTGGGTAAGTCCTATCTCTTGACATTAGTTTCTAAAAAAAGAGTCCATGTCCCTTTGTCAGTCCTCAAGTACTCAGAAAAGTCCAGCAAAATGATCAGCCCCATTACGATCATCATTGCAGTGCCAAGTGGGTGGCTTTCTATGATGAAAACGTGACAATGGCTTGATTTTGTATGAAGCCAAGAAGACAGCATGGCGCATATCTATTTGTCTGAACAACTGTTTCTTAGTGTAAAGGAGAACACAAAAATGACACACTAAACCACTAAAAATTTCTGCTGCTCCTTCAACCCTATCAGCTGCCCTGCAATGGCCTTTTCTTTTTTCTTGTCTTGTGAGATAACTATAGGTATCAATGAGCCTGTCAGTATTGTAATTGCCCTTCATGGGATGATTAAAGTGTTTTTGACTTGACTTGGTATTTATCATGACCTTTAAAAGTGAAAGTAAGCCATCAATTACATCACCTAGGTCATCCCAGATTTTTTCTGAGATTTACCATGAGACCTAGCAACTTTAAACCCAAAATATTCTGGGAGCAACACTACTAAGATTAAATTAAATCTGGTTATCTGTATGAACAAGAGTTTTGAAATAAAAGCGGTGAAAAGACTATACATGATTACAAGTCTGAACTTATGCCTGAGCTCCGTTTCCCCAATTTCACTCCTTCATGCACACTCTGTAGATAAACTTTTAAAAAGAAACCCCCAACCAACCACTCAGTCAATAACACATCACTGGAAAGCAGCATTTCACTCAACCAGTTGAGATTGTTTTTCAAATGATACTGAACACAAGCATTCCAGAAAATCCAGAGTTTTAATGTGTTTGTTTTCAGTAATAAAATAAAAAAGCAAGACATGATCATCACAATAAGAACAGAAATATCCCTTGACCAGAGTCAAATGTCACCATGGGAATTCAGCTATGGATTAAACAGTCTTCCACATAATCTGCAAAACCAACTCTATGACAGTGTGGCTATCTCCTTTATTACAAATCCTTGCTGGCCATAAAGCACCAATGAAACAGCCACGTACGTGTTCTGTCACCATGCACCTAAAACCAATAATGCTCTAATCACACTGTATCCCAGAACATCAGAATCGCCTGGCAGTAATAGCAGCAATGTTGAAGCGCGTGTCTTGCTGTCGAGAGATTGTACTTCCACCCATCATCAGACTGCTGCTCTGAGGTGCCCCTGACGACATATACATGCTGCTCCCTACACCGGAGGCGCCTACTCCTGTGCTGTAGCTAGAACTTCCACTGGCTCGTTGATGCTGGGATCCCCCCAGACTGCTGCTTCCCAGCCAGCGCTCACCAGACCCTGAACTGCCCTCCATGCCTCCACGCCCCCAGCTGGATTCTGATTTGATATGGCTTCCATCCGCAGGGGCACCCCAGGTTGGCCGACCTCCCATCATTTCTGCGCAACAAGTTGCAATGCTTTGTTATGCATGACATTCCCCTTTCTAACAACACACTAGCACATATTTTTTATATGCCCTGAAATAATGAGTTAGATAAAAGTGAGTCAGGATCCCAGATCACCAACACCATCTCATGACTTCAAAAGTAGTAATATTACCTGATGACAACATCTATACCTTTTAGTATGACAAATTTTTGTTTTCCTCTTGATTTTCAGCTGAAGAGAACAAGATGAAAGTGGCAATTGGCGAGACAAAAATAACTTTTTTTTCTTTTCCACATATTTTTTTATAATTGCTATGTACAGGTTTTATCTGTGCTCAGACCTTTCACCCCCTGAAATGCATTTTCAGTAGTCTTGGAACTTCTGCATTTTCAGTAGTCTTGGAACTTCTATCAGTAGTATTCAACTCGTGCTTTCTCTTTGTATACCAGGAAAAAAACCTAACAACAACCCCCCCCCCCCCCCCCCAAATCCCCGCACACACAAAGACATGCAATGAGTAGCAACAATTTGAAAAAAAATCCTTTAAAAAAAGAGAGAAAAAAAGTGCATGTTGGGGTACCTTTTCTAGACATCTCTTCTGTAATACAATTTAGAGACATATAATAATAATAATAATAATGTATGGAATTTATATAGCGCTGAATCTTGTAAAGCAACAAATCAAAGCGCTCAGATTTTATTTCATACCACTTTAAGTCATGGCAGATTTCTCTCCGTGAAATTCGGGCTGCTCTCCCCGGGGAGAGCGGGAGAACGCGTCGCCACTTAGCGCTGCGCCACCCTTTCACCCTTTTTTTTTTTTTTTTTTTTTTCTGCAGCTACTATTCTGAAATATGATCAGCTTGCCTACACATCACGGGACATGTAAAATTTGTATCATCCTGTAACAACTGACCCTAATCGATGCCAATCACTAAAGAAACTTATGATCTCACTGTAATACTAAGTAATACTATGGGAGTTTACCACATTCTGTTACAAATGGCAGATTATGCTGCGATTTCCACTTACTTCGGCCGTCACGATTGCCGCTATGACCTTGTCGGCTGCTTCCACCAGACAGAGCACGTCCATCCCCTCGGTATTCATCTCGCATGTCTCGGTGGCCCCGCTCTTCACGACGGAAATCTCGGCTTTTGGATGGGAGAAAAAAAATCCACATTTTAGAATTACTGAAAATTGTATCCTTATTTAATCATTTTGATCTACCAACGTCTGATATAGAATATGGCTGTCTTAGTGACAGAATGAATGGCCCAGACACAAAGTCTGTCTTCAAGGTTACTAGAAGGTTCTGTTGTGTATCACAGGGACTGGGAAACTTGCACAAGTTGAAAGCCAGCTCACACAAAATATACATATCCCCTCTTTAATTACCCACAATGAAGAACAATGAAGTTAACATCTACCAGTGAATAAGGCAGGAGCGAGTGATTAGACTAGACTAAAATCATAGCGTCCTTGACAAAACACTACATATCTTTCCAGGTACTTTTAGAATAAAATTCATGGATAATCACATCAAATGGTATTTTCCCCATTCATTTCCAATATTATGAGAGAAAAACCAAATATGTTATGAAAAAAACAAAAAACTGCTGTAAGCATTTTGGTAAGTTTTTTTTTAAAAACTACAATTTACCTTTTCACCCCCACAACAAGCAATCAAAACACCAAAGAAATAAATACTTTAGAATATACTGATTATAATTCCGTCTGGGCTTTTTTCATACAAATATATGTCTGACATTTTACATGTTTCAGGACATTTACCATAGACAGAGATATGGCTGCAACAGCTACATACCAATCTGACAATAAGACACTTACCTGCTGTCAAATCCTCTGTCACTGAACCTGCGTTCTTCCCTTTCTGGATGATGGAAATCTTCCCGCCTTGAGTCATAGCGAGCTCCATCATCTCGGCGATCATACTTCTCCACTTTTCGCTCATACCCACCACTTCTGTCAGCAAAACGGCCTGGTTCCCCACTCCTCTCTGGGTACCTGAACACACAGGTTATTTTACAGGTTTGCATCTGACAAATCTTAAATCTCATGGGTGAAATTCTATTTATATGAAAATAAGCAGGCTGGTATGTCCAGTTGCTGTCTAAACTCTAGTGGGGTGAAGAAACTGTAAATTTGCACTGGTATTTGGCTTATTTTCAGTTCTTCAGATGTAAGACGTGACAGCCAAGTGAAACTGATCCAGAGTGGCTTTGTCCTGCTACCAGACCGGCCTACCCCATAGCAAATGAGAAATAGTATTTGGACAGGCCCAAAATACTATTTTGATGGCAAAATAGTATTCAAAATCTTCCTTGCTTTTTGCAGTCTTCATCACCATTTATTTGATGGTTGCAATCATGCGTCCCTGGATATGCTACACTTTCATAAAGGAGAGCATATTTTCAGAAAACCTATCTTCAATGTGTGTGTGTTATTTATTTTTAAAAAAATCTTTTATTTCAAGGATAATGGAATAAGCACTCCCTGAAGGTTTTTCAGTAATTCTAAGCTGTAAAAATGGCTCTCCTTAAATTAATTTAAGTTCTTCATAGCAAGCAATCTCTGCCCTAAAATAAGCTCTCCTTTATCAGTTATTTCTTCAATCCAGGAGGTTTTATACCCAAGTAATCACATAGCAAAAATAAGGACATATCTAGACAAATGTGTGTGTGTGAGCGAGAGAAAGAGAAATGTGTGTGTGAAAACTGAGTGTGTGTGAGAGAGAGAGACAGAGAAACGGATAGCGGTTTGTGTGTGTGTGTATGTTGTGAGAGAGAGAGACAGAGACAGAGAAGTGAAAGAGAGAGAGTGTGTATGAGACAGAGAGAGGAAGAGAGACACACACAGACAGAGACAGAGAAGAGAGAGAGTGTGGGTGAGAGAGAGAGAAAGAGAGAGAGAGAGAGGCAGGCTCTCTCCATGAAAAAGAAAGGGGAGGCTGGTTTGCCTTCTGATTGTTTTGTAAACATTGCTCTCTGACCTAACCCACAGCTGAAGTGGAACAGTCAGTGAAAGCCTCACCACCACCACCCACTCTCCCCCTTCCCACCATTCCTTTTCTGGTCCACCCCTTTCATGAAACCAGACACCTATTGTTGATACACATTTTGCCCCTTCTTAGACAGGCCACTTGCTACCTAGTGATGACTCGCAATGTCAAGAAGAGGGTAGTAATCCAACTGGAACAGTTACATCCCTTTAAGCCTAACTGGCTTTTCATGGGTTTCAGTTTTTTCTCCTTTTTGGTTTTGTTTTCTTTTTTTTTCTTTTCCCCTTTTCGCGGATTTTGGCGAATTTGCGGATATGTACCATGCCTGTCTGAACAGCAAAACATGTATGTGTGTGTGTGCACGCATGTGAATGGGGATATTAGGGAAGTGTCAGGATGATGAACAACACAGAAAATGAGAAGGTGGAGTGAGAGAGAAAAATAATAAAAACTGATTGAAAGACTATATAACAGAGATTGGCAAGGGGGGAGACAGTGAAAGTGACAGATGACGCATGTCAGAAAACAAACATTACTACTTGAGAGGGGGTGAGAACAAAACCAACCAACTTGCCAAATAAGAAAAAGATGAATATAAATTATATTAAATTATACATTTTTTCCACACTGACACAGTCTGCCAAACATAAGTGTATGTGTGTGTGAATGTTGTGTGTGTGTGTCCCTGCCTGAGGCTTAAATTAAAAAAATTTTTTTTTTACAAAAAGGATGCCAGTACAAAGATCACCGATTTTACGGTCAATATGGAAACTTTTTATTTCAAAAGTGAACATCAATGATGAGGAAACGTAGCTGTGTCTAAATTAGTCATTCTTTATTATTGTTTAGCTGTTATATACTTATACCTTGTCAAGTGTGCATGTCACCCCCCCCCCCCCCCCCCCCCAAAAAAAAAACACCATTCAGACTTGATTTTTAAAAAAACACCATTCAGACTTGATTTAAAACAAAATACAAAAAGACACACATTTGTATAAAAAAAAATTCTTTGTAAATATCAATAGTATACGAAAAAACACTTCTGAACTGAAAAAAGGATAATTCTGGCTTTATCAATTTTACTATGTACGCTGATTTTTTTTGGAAATGGCCAAAACATTACATCACAGAATAGCAATCATGAAAACTTCAAAGTGACTCCAATAAGTTAATCCACCAGGCGTAAAAAAATAAATAATCCACTAAGCATTGCTGATTTTCCAATCACTGAGTCAGGACTACTATAAGGACCAGAATCCCACCATCTTATCCAATCAGCTGTTGATCTGCTGCTTACACACACATTTGTGACACTTACCCCGTTTTAAATCCTCCCTCTTTACGTGGCTGTTTGGCTTGCTCTTCCCACATATCATCCATATCCATCCGACTTTTTGACACAGGGGCTGGTCGTTTGATGGTGCGACGCTCTGCTGCCAATCTGTGATTAAAATCAATACCAACAGGTCAATCTCAATAGAATTTTACAAATATAAACACATACATCTTGAAGACATTCATGTAGTATGCAACGACACTTGTAAAATTTTTTTTTTTTTACCAATGATACTAAAGAAATAAGCAAGAGCCAGGTCCTGTCTAAAAACAAAGATTCTCTTTTCTTTTTTGTTTTAATCTAACCAGAATAGGAAGTTTCTGTGTAACCCTTTCTTTTCAACTGAAATCATGTTAAAGTGTACCACAATTGAGTTGAACATCACTTTAAAATGTACCATAACTGAGTCAAAGTCAAGAGTATTTTCATTCTGTTTCTGATCAGTAGGACTATTGCAACAAATAAAGCCTCTAATGGAAAGACATCCCCACCCCCCGCTCAAAATATGGCATGTTAATAATTTTCCACTCCACACAAGCATCTGTGAGCTCATGGCAGCAGAGAACATGTTTGTATGCTAATTACCTGTCCTGGTCTCGTCGCAGGTTTTCCTCTGCCAACCGTTTAAAGCGAGCATTCTCTCTACGCAATCTCTCAGCTTCCTGACGCTCGAACTCCAGCTTCTCTTTCTCCATTCTGCACATATAAATTAAAGACTTTGTATACTAATTAGTTTTTGTATACTAATTTAAGTCTTGCCATGTTTCTCAGCGTGAAATTCAGGCTGCTCTCCCCAGGAAGAACACATCACCAAAAGAGTAATGGCACCCATCCCCCCCCCCCCCCCCCCCCATGTATATTTCTCTCTGAGTGGCTTTTTAATACAATATTTTGCCAAGGACTACTCTCTTGTTGCTGTGGGTTCTTTTATGTATGCTAAATGTATGTTGCATATGGGACCTTGGTTTATCATCTCATATGAAAGACAAGCACCCAGATCACCCCTTCACAGTCTACTGGATGGGGGGAAGTTTCAGGCACAAACAGGGATTCAACCCAGAATGTTCACTTTATAGGCAGGTATTACCTCTAGACCATAGCATTTTCTTTTTAGTCTGATTACTGACAATTCACAGAGGAAAAAGAAAATGTTATCCTCCACAACACATTCTATAATCCCCCATTAGTCTTGTAACAGTATACACAAGTATACATGCATCTTTCAAGAAAAAGAGTATTCTATAACTGTTATATCCTGTAATATTCTGTTATGTGTGACTTTATTCCAAGGACTGTATCACCAGAAATATGTGACTCAGCTATCAAAGCAACCATCAATACAGCAGTCATGAAAACTGCTATGATTTTCCTTTCTATTCGTGTTTTTTATAAAAAAAAGTGTTTCCCTTCTTTCTATCCATGTTGTTTGCAGTAACACCTTCAAAAAACATAAAAAGGGGGGGAAAAAAGAAGGAATACTTACCTCAGTCTTTCCCTTTCCCTTTCCAACTGCACTGCTTCTTCCCGCTGCTTCCTGTGGATTGCTTTCTGCTTCATTCGCTCTCTTTCCAGCTCTTGCATGCGGAAGCGTTCTTCACTACGAAGCTGCATTTCCTTCTGTCTCAGACGCTCTCTTTCTCGTTCAGCCTGTTCAAACAAGAGTCAGGTTATCAAAACAGCACTCAATTCTTAAACTAAAAAAAAGTAAAAACAAAAAACCCAAACCAACAAATACAACAACAAAAACAACCAAAAACAAACCAAAGAAGAAAAAAAAAAGGAAAGAACATACAAAAGACAAAAAAAAAAGTCACCTTCATCCACTAAAGAAAGAGACTACTGAGATTTAAAATCAAATTCATGACTTCTGAACATTTCTTTTTTCCTTTAGACTTCTGAAAGACTAACACCACAGCATTTGAAATGTCAAGTTAGCATGTTCAAAGATTTTTACCCACAATGCAACTGTGACAGGGAGTCTTCCAGTAGGGAAGTCCCTGGATGCCATTTTGGATTTGGTTGCATAAGATTTAATTGAGTAGTTTTGCAGCTGGGAGTTTTCACAATAAAGCTTTTATCACAAATCAGATTTTTAAGGAGACATCAGCATATAGTGAACCGTTACAGCTTCTAGAATTTATTTTCAAATACATTATTGATGGCAAGCGCCTTTTGAAGGCTTAAACTTGAGAAGAAATTTGGAAGTCAGGCAAGTCTGAAGTAGTTTGTGACATAATTATGAGCAATGATCTACTTATAAACAATGATCCTCTGCTCGCTGACTTTTGAGATTTTTATTTCCTCCTGTACCAGTTACTTCATTTGGAAAACAATTACTGTTTTGGGTGCAGCGATGTCCTTGGACTTTTTCAATTTTATGCAGTTGGAGATTAAAAAGTTTTGTGGGTTTTTTTGTGGTTTTTTTTTTTTTTGGGGGGGGGGGGGGTGATGGGGGGGGGGGGGGGGGGGGGATGTAAAGAGCGTACATTTTTTCTTTTATAAAAAACACTCAGACAGCAGCTACTGTTGACTGCCCATATGAGTGAAAATGTTTTTGCAAAAACTGAAATGCCTGAAAAGTCAGGCCCAGCGCATAAACCTTCAGCATAGGAGGAAAAATGTTATCTTTTCGTCTTTCTGGAAGAATGTTAGGAGAGCTGGACCAGGAGCAGAAAATAAGACAAGGGGGGAAGAGCGAGAAAAGTAAAAAAAAAAGGAGGGAAGAAAAAAAAAAAAAGGGAAAAATAGAAAAGATAAAGTAAAAAAAAGGGAAAAAAACAGGATTCCTAGCACAAGATTAAAACCAAAAAAGGGGAAAAGCTATTTTTAGCACAGTCCTCTTTAGTCCATATAAGCACTGTTGTTAAGGCATAGGGGGGGTTTAAACCCGTAGTTGTGAATAATTCATTGCTGTCACCCAAAAACTATCACAGAAAACTATCATGAATTTTAACCCCACTATAATCACTTTCAGGGAGAATAAAACAAATAAATAAACAGCGCATTACAATCACCATTAAACCCTGATTTTTTCAAAGGACAGCATATCTCTTTCCCTCTGTTCCCGTGATTTAGTAGAATCTCCGTGATGACTTCTGTCACGACTGCTGCGCCCAGAACGACCAGAGCGCGCAGAACGGATACTTCTAGAATCTGTAAGGCAAAAGAATTATGTTTAATACAACATGAAAATTACCAACATCAGAGTTCTCTTATCCTCTATTAAAAAACAACAACAGAAGACCAAACGCACTTCCTTTGAAAATGTGAAATGTACAGTATCAAAATAAATGCATTTTCATCAATGTCACACAGGAATATGTAATGGAAGAACCCTCTTATTTCCATTGCTACAAAGAGAAAAAAAAGTTTCATTGCAAGTTTGCAAAATATAAATTTACAGCATATAAATTTACTGTATTCTCTTATTTCCCTTCCTTCAATTTTCAATCTAAAGAGTTGTTATAAATCAACTTGCACTAAGCTGTCTCTTAGCAAACACAAACCAATGTGTCACCCATCAAAAATAAATCTGAACAAACCTCTGTCATCTCTTTTGGGTGACTTCTTGTCTGTTTTTGATTTGTCATCTTTGTGATCCTCTTTCTTCACCGTCGTTGTGACTCCATCCTTTTCTCCCTCCTTCTTCTCACCTATGTCAGACAGTGAGCCATACGTCATTTACTCAGAAGTTTTATAAAGGATGACTATTCCATTTTGTCACAATACAATAACATGCATAGTTCACTAGTTCAAGTAGTAACTTTACTGTTTTCTTTACAATTCATTCCATATTGTTTATAGCCATAACGACCAAGAAAGCCATATCAGGGCTGTCACCTCAATCAGTCGCTCCAGTAACTTTCACTTCAAATTCAAAACCAACACCTCCTAAAACCTTCAAATATCTAACACTGTTCTGAAAAAAAGAAGAAGAAAAACAACAACATTAAGGCTGATAAACCAGGCTGTGCTTTAGACGCCAGCCATTCCTTTCGCTTATTTGTCCCTCCCCAGATTTAAAAAAAAGCATAAAAAAAAATTAACAAACATTCTAAATAAAAAAATATATTATTAAAAAAAAAGTGTCACATGGGCAAATAACACTGCAGAATCCTGTGCCCATTCCAGTGTTTAAATATCACTACCTGGCTGCCAGAACAAAAGAATACATGCAAAATGTCATACCACGAAAACAGAATATTTTTTGACAGATTTGCTTGAAAAAAGGCAGGAAAATGGACCGGGAAGGCAGAAAATAAGCAAGAGAGATGATAGAAAGGTAAGGAGAAAGACAGAAACAAAGAGATAAAGATAGAAAAGTGGAAATTTTTAACAAGAATTTCCAGAGGTGGGGGGATGCTATTTATATATGGAAAAAAGGGGCCCCCGGCAATCCCCACAGGGGGGACTTTTTCTTTACAAAAAGCATTTACTAAGGGTACCAATTTGGACCACTGGTCTATTCATTCATAACAATTTACACAACAGTGATAATCATTAATCATTTTCTACATACTATTCACCAAACATTTAAATTCACAATCATGACAAATTTTTTCCTTTGGGCCCAAGCCCCCCCTTTCGGGGCTTTTCCAGGGGAGACAGACCAACAGCTTTCTGAAGTGTGTTGGGGATCTTGGGAGGGGTTCTACTGAACTCATTAGGCTCTTAAAACCCCCCATTCCCCCACTCCCAACCCAAAAGGGAAAAAAAAAAAAACCCGGAACACCACAGTAAGAGGCAAGAAGGCCATATTTTTGACAAAACTGCATAGAAATCTATTAAAGAAATTAATTGTGCTTACTTGTCAATGACTTTTTTCTCCTTCTTTTTTTTTTAGCTGTTTTTTCCACTTTTTGCTTGCTGGAAACACTTGCTGCTTTGCTTTTTGCTACTTGGGCCTGCAGTTCTGGCCTTGAAAAAGGAAAACTGTACACGGGAAGGAAAAAAGGGAGTTTATTTTTTATAAAACGTAAAAATAAAAAGTTCAAAAATCAAAATGCAAGATCTAAATTTCAAAAACAGTTCCCACTGATCTCCCCACATTAAATTTTCATATGAAATATACTTCATAAGTATACACTTTTTTTAACCAGAACCTTTGACAACCTCTCAACACTGTGAAAGGACATCTAGCCACTACAGCATGCAATACAAAAATATATATGCATACTGGCACCTTAACCCACCACACTTAATTTGGAAGTATCTATCCTTTCTTACTGCAATCTTTTTTCTCTCTTTTTGGAGCAGACCACATTTCATTAACATTTTTGTTTTGGGCACCACGTTTCAATACATGAACAGAATTTTAAGGGGGCAACATCATTCAAGCTTTTTCATTATTTTTTATAGCCCCACTGACCACAAGAAGGGCCATATCAGGGCTGTCCCACCTTGTAAAACAATGTTTATTCCTCACATTAAAATTTTATGCAACTATTTACAGACTAAAAAAAACTAAAAAAAAAACCCGAGTCTAAAAATCAACCTTACCGGGGAACATTTCCTCCAACATATGCCCTGGCCATCCATAAAAGGTCAACCCCAGAATGGTCACAAATTTATGGGAGGAACCACATAAACAACAGATGAAAAAAAACTGATTCATCAAAACCATCCTTTTTTTGTAATAATATCTTTGCATCATGGCAACCTTCAATCTTTACAGCACCCAGATATTTCAACATGTGAAAATTTTGCATCTTGTAACCTAATTGAAACATAAACCCCATCTTTTTCTTGTGTGCTAATTTTACATACACACAAAAGTTGGGGCCCCGTTTTTAAATTTTATGTAAAAGATTTTCAGCAAACCAATCCACACACCCGTTAACCAACGGGAAAAAATCATTTTTGCCATTTCAATTCTGTGCGATTTGAAGAATGGGAAATACACTTGGTTGGTTTCATCTGCAGAGGCCATTGTGACAAAACCCATAGCAACCCAACCCGGGGTGCGGGGCATTCGTTACCACTTTGGCTCCAATCACCTGCAAAATGGAACACAGGTATTCATCTAGATTCTCATGACAATGTTCCGTATTTCCCCAATGCAATATCTCAATTTTCTTGAAGCTAATTTCATTTCTACTAAAACCCGTGTGGGGTAAAAAAGTACAATTGAATTACTGTATTTCACAATAAGAGCATGGGTTCAAATCTGCTTCAGCTACCAAAACAAAAAATACTCAGTTGGGGCAGTTTCCAAAGTTGTCCTTATCAGTGTTGTGATCGACTGGGGGAAAATTTTTTTTTACATTAGTAAAATTCCCACATTTTTTTATCCGTATTAAGAATGGGGGATAAACACGAAAGGGGGATGTATCCACAAAAAACATGCTGTCAAAAAAAAAAGGGGG
>CM054135.1:54627332-54736323 GCA_028751875.1 Rapana venosa
AACCCCTCATGGGCGGGGTCTCCTCCGCGTCTGTGATGTGCAGGGGTGTCTGAAAGGGCCCTGCGGGGGAGTCCTGAGGATCTTGGTGTCGTCGTGGGGTCTGCTGTTTCCCCCCCGGGTTCTCTCTCTTCTTTGGGGGGGGTGGGTGAAGGGGGAAGGGTTTAAATTCCTCCCCTTCCCCCCCCCCCCCCTCTTTCACGTTCCTTCCTCCGTCACGTCCATTTTTGGGTTTCCCCTCCGTTCCCCCCCTCCCCCCCCCCCCCTCACCACGCACGCACGCCCCCAGTTTTTTACCCTGACTCGCGACAGATAGGTGTGAACAATATGGTTTGTTGTTGTTGTTTTGATTCATTAACCCCAGTGTTTAGTTTATTCAGTAAATTCAGTACAAAGGAAAAAATATAAAAATAAAACAACACACACAACACACACACACACAAACACACACAAAATTTCACAAAAACGGCACTACCAAATAAAACCAAATTTTACATTAAAAACTCAATGACAACTTTTTGGTTTGGGTTTTTTTTTTGTTTTTTGTTTTGTTTTTAAAAAAAAAATTTTTAAAAGAACGAGACATCTTTACCGAATATAACAATGAAGAAGAAAAAAACCAGTAAGACAATAGCTCATCCTTCACTATTCAATGGGGAAACGATTGCTTTTTAAAAACATCGTCCCCTTTTTTCTAAAAAATAAATTAATAAAACGAAGAAAAGAAAGAAAAGACTGAAAAATAAATGAAAATTAGACGAACATTTTCCCAAAAACATATGGCCTTCCCTTTGTCAACAAAACAGAAAATTTGCGAAACACGAAAAAACCCAGCAAAAAAAAACCCCCCGTGACATCTCATGAATAAAAAAACAAAAAAACCAAAAATGAAAACTGAAAGTCATTGTTTTTGATACGTTGTTCTTATGGTCCAAATACACAAATTTAAAACAACAACAACAACAAAACTATTTTAAAAACAAACATCTTTTATAGCCACGCAACACCACAACAAAAAAAAACAAACAATTTATACAACATCTGATCTTATAGCCACCGTCAACAACCACAACAACAAAAAAACATTTATACAGCCCTCTATAGCCACTGCAAAACCCAAAAACAACAAAAAACAAATTTTTAAAAAAACATCTGTTCTTATAGCCACGTCAACACATTCCTTTTTCACCCTTGGTATACCCCAACGGGAAAAATAAAGTAAAGGGTCCCCAAAACCCATTGGGTTTTAGGGGAGCGAGGCGTCCCAAAACCTCTAGGGCCACATATTTAGGGCGGCCCCTCCCTCTCCCTTGCTTTAACTTCCCCGACCCAAAGAGGGAGGTCGAAGAACACAAAAAAATTTATCCCACCCCGATACTATACTGCTATTGTGTATTTTTAAATATTTGTTTGCCTCAAAAATTATGGACTGTGAAAACTTAAGCGAGCTTTTCTCGATAGAAAAAAAGCAAATTTTTTCCTGTAGGCTTTTTAAAATTTTTCGAATTTTGTGTGTGTGTGTGTGTTTTGTGTTGTGTTGTGTAAATTTTTGAGAACGGACACTTTACCGAAATAAACAATGAAAAGAAAAAAACCATAATGACAATACGTCCCCTCCTTCACTATTCTGAAGTGAATCGATTGCTTTTTAAAAACTCGTTCCCTTTTTTTCATAAAAAATAAATTAAAAAAACGAAGAACAGAAAGAAAAAACTGAAAACTAAATGAAAATTAACGATGACATTCCCAAAGACTAGTGCCTTCCCGTCGTCATACAAACAGAAAATTGCGAAACACGAAAACACCCAGCTAAAACACCCCCGGACATCTCATGAATAAAAAAACAAACAAACCAAAACTGAAAACTGAAAGCATTGTTTTTTGATACGTTGTTTTTTCCAAAAGGCATTCAATTCATTTTTTCTTTTGGGTCTGAGATTTTTTCGTTCTCTGCCTCCTTTGTCTTTTTTTTTTTCATGCCAAACACACCACACACACACACCACACACACACACACACACACACCAAAAACACACACAATACACAGCACACAACAAAACACAACACACACGCGCGCGCGCAAAAAAACACACCCACCACACAACACACACACACACACACACACACACACACACACACACACACACCCCAAAAAAACACACACATCGGGAAAGAAAAAAAAAAAAAATTGAGGGAAACAGGCAAGACACATCAGAGACAGAAAGAAGTAGAAAAAACGACAAAACTAGGCCTAGTATAATTAACACTAACACCATAAAAAAGAAAACTAGTGGTGGGGCTTTTTTTCAGGTAGAATTTTTTTAAAATTCATCCAAAAAGAATGCCGAAGAGATTCTCGTTGTATATGTTAATATAACGATTCTCGGAAACGGGTCAACAAAAATGATTTTGGGAATAATTACGCTATCAAAACCAATAAACGGTTGTGGTGTGTTGTGTGTGTGGTGTGTGTGTGTGTTTTTTTTCTGTCTGTCTAGAAAAGATTTTTTCTGTCAATGTTTTGGTGTGGTGTTGTGTGTGTGTGGTGTGTGGTGTGTGTTGTGTGTAAATTGGTTTCTGTCTGTCGCTATGAAAGAGATTCCCGTCAATGTGTGTGTGTGTGTGTGTGTGTTGTGTGTGTGTGTGTGTGTGTGTGTGTGGGGTGTGGTGGTGGGGGGTTGTGTGAGAGTTGTGTGAGAGTGTGTGTGGTGTGGGTGGTGTGTGTGTGTGTGTGTGTGGTGTGTGTTTGGTGTGTGTTGGTGTTGTTGCGCGCGCGCGCGTGCCGTACGTGTGTGAAAAAGAAAGTATACGGGGGGGCCAGAACTCCGTGGAAAGAAAGAGAGTAGATTTTTAATTTAATACGATTATCCGAAACAACCCAAAAACAGCGTAAAATTTTTAAATACACATTGTAAACCACGTGTCTGCGATCTGGAACACATCACCAGCACTTAAAAATTTATACACGTGCAAAAAAGCGAACATACACAGATTTCCTTTTTTCCATTCTTCACTACTACTATACACGCGCGCGCGCGCGCGCGCGCACACCACCACACACACACACACACACACACCACACACACACACACACACACACACACACACACGTATTTCCAGTAAACTGATATTTTACCTATCTCAGTATCTGTCAGTGATCATCTTCATTCTCTTACAAGGAACAAAAAAGCATTGGGACATTCCCTCACCCGCCCATCTGGCTTCACACTGCTGATAAATCTTTCTTTCCCGTATTTCTCTCACTTTGGTTTTTGGTTGGTTTTATATTGTTGGTTGGTTGGTTGTTTTCTGCATATTATATCTTTTTATGGTGGAAATATATATAGTATTCTGTAATAATTCGCATCATCTTTAGACTTCTTTAATAATTGGAATCATCCCTACACTTTCATTTAGTTTGTTACATATATGATGCACAATACAGACTGTTTGTTTTAATTAATCCCACTTAGTAAGTTTGGTGTACAGAGTAAGCTTATTTCTTAATTCCAATTCATAAGCAGATCTGATGCACGGTTTAGGCCGATTGTCTTAATCCCATCTCAAGGTAAGCAGGTGCGTTTGATGCAGTCTATAGACTGTCTATTCCAGTATATTATACAGATCTATACATTTAGTACACAGCCGGTGCTAATAGACCTCTTAATCAAGAAAGGGAAAAACAGCGCTTTTCGTTTTGCTTTTAGCTCAATGAACATTTGATGCATTCAATCATGATACATCCAAAGAAATCTTTCACTACTTGATGAGTATGATTTCAGAATATCTTTTTGTGGTGTGTAGTTTATACGGATGGTATGCTTGTCTTTCTTCAATTTTCAGAGTTTGAACGATTTTATATGGCACATATTATTCCTATCTCTCCAGCGTTAATCATATGATTTCAGAGTATGTATATTTGATGCACAGTATCCACAGGATGTGTCCCGTAATCCAGGTTCATATGCGCAATATGTCTGCTGACTGGCTCAGTGTCTTCATCCCATGTCAGTGCCAGTATGGCTCATGGCGTGATGTATTATGGATTATTTAAAAACTTATTTTCGTCCAATTTCTCGGAAAGTGTACGGATGCGCAGTACTTATTATTATGTGGACTGTCCTAATCCGTTTCTAAGCGCTCATGATGCTCAAAATCTTTTATTTATGTTAATTCGTGGTATGTTTGATCAATGTACAGTACATGGTGGTGATGTCTTAATCCAAAGACATGAGATGGATAAGATTTTTTTTTTAAAGAAAGAGTGCGCAAGGACCAGATGATTTGATTTTACTGCATTAAAAAAAAAAGCCCAATCTCTCTCTCTCTCTCTCTCTCTCTCTCTCTCAAAATTCTCGACTTCTTTGTTTTAAATACTGTTCTCAAACGAAATACAATTCCAATAGTACTCTGACTTGTCAACTGAAACATGTAAATATTCTCATATTCACAAGTCAATACCATTGCCTTCAATGTGGTGTTGTTGGTGGGGTTTTTTCAAAATTGCAACATTTGAAAGGGTTCCCTTCTTTTCCTTATTGTTTTGTTGACTGGGATTATTCACTGGGTTTTGTTGTTGTTTTTTGTTGTTGTTTGTTTTGTTTTTGGAGGCGGGAAGACTTTCTTGTTTTCCTAATCATGAAATTCCCTATCCCCCTTCATCTGCTTGTCTAAGTCTACCTAACAAATGCTGCTGGAGAATGAAAGCTGAGAAGAAAATATAATGCCTATAAGTCTCCATAGGTAGGAGGGCACAGGCGAAGACGACATGACGTCACAATGGCCACTCTGACGAAGGTAAAGAGGAAAGGTGCGATGAAGTACATTCCCATTGGTTCTTAAAAGTAGACCCCATAATTATTAATTCCCACCCCATCAGTCTCCAGTGCGTAACAATACACAACAACTACCTTCAACCCCAATAATTTTTTTTTTTTTTTACAAATAGAAAACAAAACAAAACTGGACAAACCCCAACAAACGAGAGATGAGAAGCGGAAAATGTTTTAAACCCTTGGCGACTTAGCTCCTCCCCTGAATGACGAAAAGATGACGTCAAGGGGCCCAACAAGCCTTGGCCATTGCTGATAACAAAAGGACGGGATGTGCGCGCTTCTTTTCACCGCCTATGGCGGAGTCGAAAATACAACATGGCTGCCGTACTGACAAGAGAAGAAGTGATAGATCTATCTATTTGTGGGGTCCAAAAATTTCTGCTGCTCGCATTTAGGGTCATTTTGGAGTTTTGAGGAGGGGGAGGGGGGTTGGCTTAAAATCTTCTGTTGAAACCTGAAAGGCTATAACTGATAGCCATATTTTGGGGTTGTTTTCCTTTTCTTGAAATTTGTTTTTGGGTGGGGGGTGGGTGGGGGGTTTCTCCTAAAAACTAGGGTGTATATTGGTTCTTAACAATCTACATTGGTTGACCCAGTAGTGTGACAACAAAATTAATGATTTTGGCTTTGATAAGAATAATGATGTTAATAATAATAATAATGATGATAACTTATTTTTACCATATCATTATCAACATTATTGTCACCATAGTCGGTCTAGGTGCATGCTAAAAAAGAAAATGACAACTCTCACACAAACACACTGACAAGAAAAATAAAACAAAAATGTATTTTCTACAAGCCTCCCTAACTCTGAAGATTATATATTTTATATATCTCCCATCCCATTCATATTACAATTTTTTTTTTAAAAACACAGACCTTTCATCATTTCCAATCTTAAAAACCAGCAGATAATGAAAACAATATCAAAGAAACTTTGTTTAAAAGCATCAACAACAGAAAACCAACAAACCATTTTTTTTTTAATCCTCCTGCAAATACTAAGTGAAGTCTCAAGCTTTCAATTTCATGTTTGAAATTATTTTCACTGAACTTGATTATGCAAACATGTATTTTCCTATGCAAGGGTGCACATCTGTTTAACTTTTTTTGCTTGTTTGTTTTACTGAGCAGGGTAACAGACATTGGACTTTGAAAGACATTAGCAACATTATTAGGCCTTAACATTTCAATTTACACACACAACACACACACACACACACAGGCACGCACACATGCACATCTTGATTTTTTTTAATTGCAATAATTATGCTTGACGATTGGAAAACAATAAAAAGCTACCTGTTGCAAATTCCATTTATAAAATCTGCTACCAACACTGAGGCCTATAGGTAGCCTAGACCTATATCGCAGGCATACGTTGGTCTTTGCGGCTACAGTTAACGCACTCGGTCCAGTGGTTGGTAGGACACAGCCTTGGTATTTTTTTGTTCCCAAAACGGGACAACTGCAGGCATATAAAGTACTTAAAACTATCTTGTCAGTGCGATCGATGATCAGCATGAACACACAGACACAAAGCAACACACGCCGTGGTTGTGTGTCACACTGACCCGTCTCTCCTGTATGTAGGCTAGGCCAGGCTACTGAAAACCTATGTCTGACACGTGGTGTGGGCAATTTTCACACAGGAGCCATGTCGCCGATCTCTTCCCATAGGGTCATCCCAACCCATATCCTGCAGCATTCGGCTAATCAATACGACCATGTGCCGAGACTTCGAAATAACAGACGCGAACACAGCTCTCGTGCTAACTTTGGCCAAGATTCGTAAGCAGCCGTCGTCGTCAAGCACATCTAGGGCACGCCAAAGACTTTCCCTCGCGCGACAGTTCTATAGAAATCGACTGCAGACGATTGAAACACACAACCTTACCCTGCAATTTCATGTGCTTAATGATGTCCTTTCTGCTCGTAATCCCATGTAAAATGGCCAACCAGACAGGGTTTTTTGTGACACACTCCCCCTTGACGCAACACTACTGACCCAATTTTTCACCGCGTGACCCGAATTTTCCAGACAAATCCTTGGCGTGCCGACCTTCTGGTTGGCAAGCACGTTTCTGTTCCGCTTGCTGCTCTCGCTCACCGTGTATCGGTAATGAAGCAACGAACACAGCAAATCCTTGCACAATCACAGTGAAGTGCTGCAGCAACTTAAATTTATAAAAGCTTCATGCTAGTGACCTAGTTGCCGAACAAAGCGAAATGTGTGGCAAGTCAGCCTAGGTTTCGAGGGAAAACGTAACTATGGCAGATACAATTGCTCACCTACACGCTAAGGAAGCAGTCCATACATTAAGGTGATGTCCAGTCCAAGACTGCCAGACTTCCTCAAAAGTAATCCCATGCACTTACTTCGCGGGACAGTGGGCTCGGTTTCTCCAGCAGCTGACCGACTTTTTTCCATCTCCAAGTGACCCACTTCCCATTGGCCCTCATGGACAACTATTTCCCAGCATTCATTTAGGCAAAATGGCGGGATGAAACACTAGGCTAACCTGTGAGAAATCGCATATTGATTGAGTTTGCATGTGAAGAACGTAGTCTAGAACACATTGAATTTGCTATGCAAACAGAAAATTATGTATTTGAATGTCCTTGTTCTGATTCAGGCATTAAGAAGCACGATCCCAGTACAATCTTTTATGGCGAAGTAAACTTTTTGTACAGACAACCGTTTTTATTTAATTAGGGGAATAAACATCTTTGTGACCTAGTTGGAAGAATTCCTAATAGATTAAGCAAAAACAAAACAAAAACCTCCAATTATAATAAACAGTTCAAACGCCTGGTGAATGCAATGTCTTGTAAATTTTAACTAGTGGTTTGTTCTCCTGCACAAACGCATTCGAACTTATGAAGGTTTTTTGTTTGTTTTTTACAACAGGACTTCAAATGACAATGATTTGAATGTCGCATTTAAATATTTTCTCAAAGAGACATTAATCTGTGGCACAATGTATATGTGCAGCAGATATGCAAATGTCGGCAATCATTATAATTTTTTTTAAGCCCAGAAAAAGGAGCAATCATATAAGCTTCTATAGGCTGCAACATAAAATGTTGCTTGTATCCAGCCCTCAGGAGTAACGGTTGCGCGTGCAGGCCACGTGTGAATTAAACGCGGAGCGCGGTCGGCACTGGCGCAGTGCATGTTAGAACAGACAGACATTACAGACAAACTTGCTTGGTAAAGTTGAGAGACTGGCTGCTTTGCATGCAAGAACACCCGCCCATACAACTTGTGCCTTCACGCGCGCGCGCACACACACACACACACACACACACATGCGCGCACACAGCACAAGCTCAGTATAGCACGTCAATACGCATGTACTTGGGAAGAGTTTAGAACATCATTCCGGACAGAGAAAAGATTACTGAGAAAACTGGTAAACCGTCTGCATTCCCAGGGTAGTGAAACTGAAGCCACTTATCATTCTTTTACAAAATTAATGATAAATACTTATGCATAATACTCTTTGCTGTTCTTGCATGTGCGTGGTGTCATTAAATGGATTGCTTGCCACTCACTAGCTGGAATAAGACGTTCAGCTGCGCGAACCAGGTCAAAAAGTAACTTGAAATTAATATCAAACTGCTTAGCACATCGTTTTCTCTCAACACACAGAAAACACGACCCAAAATAATAGCAATAAAAATATTACATAAATAACAAATCAACGGAGGCTGTAAAGGTAAAGCGAGTATTCCCTAACTTTCCCTGGAAAATATGTTGTTTAACGCACGCTGACGAAAAGATAATAAGAACTGTCAGATTCTTCCTCAAACGCTTAGACAGCAACTATTGTTAGTCATAATTATGAGCAAAATGTGTTGCGCTGCTGGCGCCTGACAAGTCAGACCCAGCACATCCGACTTTGGCATAGGGGAGAATTGTTTTATTTCAATGGGGGGTTTTTCGGGGGGGAAAAAAGGCTGGAGATCGGACCAAGAAAGCAGAAAATAAGCAAGAAGGTGAAAGGAAGAAAATAAACAAAGCAGAACAACAGAAAGGGACAGAAAAGAGGGAATTCCTAGCACAGATTTTCCAGAAGGTTAGGATGCTATTCATACAAAGAGAACCCCGACATTCCCACGGGGGATGTCATTTTCTATATCATTTGTCTTGCGGTCTGCAATCTGCGCATTGGCAGCCCACATGGTGAAAAAAAAAGAACTACCCCCCTCCCCCCCCCCCCCCCCCCCCCCCCCCGTTTCCAGACCAACGAAGTTCTTATAATTATCCGCACATACTTCGGTTAGAACTCAGGTTCCCTAATGGTGAAACTTTCCATGTGCGACCATTTTTGCCCACCACTAAGGTAACCGCATTCCAACTTCGGGGATGATGTCTAAACATGACACTTGTGTGCGCGCGGATTTTTATTTTATTTTGTCATCCGTTCCTGTCGGCATGTAATAGCCTACTCTTCCAAAAGGCGGAACGGATTTTAACGTGTGCCCAAGATGTTCTGCATGGGTTTGCACATGGGACCCTGGTTTATGTTCTCATCCAAAGAACTTTCAGAGGAATGAAGTTGATACTGATATTTACTCAAGGGGATAAAAATCCTCTTGAATGGCTGCCTCAGTGGTGGCTCGATCCTAGACTGTCAGATCACGAGAGCAACGCTCTAACCACTAGGCTATCCTGCCCTCAATAGTGCGTTTAAAGGAAATCAAGTCGAAAAGAAGAAAGAAAAACTAAACAAACGAAAACAGAAGATTAAAAGAGACAGAAAAGGGGGTTGTTTTGCTTTTGTTGTTGTGGTTGTTGTTGCAGTTGTTGTTTTGTCTGTGGAAAGACATGTGAAGTACCAAAGGAAAAAAACAGGATAAAAGGAGGAAATATGATGTTCCATGGTCTTTATGCAGCTGAGGCACATAAAAAGACAAGAAAAGGACAAAAACAAAAACAAACATCCCCCCCCCTCCCCCCCAACGACCACTCGTGAAAAAAAATTCAACTGTCAAGCAATTTTAATCAAACCAGCGACCAAAGTAAGAACAATAACAACGAACAGACTGGCTGCGTCAGTTCACAGTGCGAGGGCACGAGTTCACTCCCTTCCAGACATGTAATTATTCTCTTTCTTTTATCACTTGAGATACCTGTATACTTCCCGAAAGTATGAGTAATTTGCCATCCATCCATCCAGGGTGTATCAGCCCTGAAAGTGTACAACTATGCCTACTTTATTCATATTACTATTGTCTTTTGTGCTTATGTTTTGCTCTTCCTCTTTGTATTCATTTGTTGACATGTAAATTTTTTTTGAAGATCAGACTTGCTGTGGCACTCTCCTCCATGACTAAGCTGGCGAAAGTGTGGAGAAACCACAACATCAGAACCCACACTAAGGTCAGACTCTACAAGGCACTCGTCACATCCATTGCCTTGTACAGCTGTGAAGCATGGACACTTACTGCCGATTTAGAACGTCGCATTCAAGCCTTTGAGATGAAGTGCCTCAGGCGGATCCTGAACATCACCTACAGAGACCGCAAAACCAATGACTACGTCTGGCAGCAGATCGAGGCACTGGCTGGCAAACAAGAACCATTGCTAGATACAGTCAAACGGAGGAAACTGAAGTGGTTTGGCCACACAACAAGGCATAACAGCCTGTCAAAGACAGTCCTGCAGGGAATGGTGGAAGGAGCAAGGAGGCAGGGACGACCACGCAAAAGCTGGATATCCAACATCAAGGAGTGGACCGGCCTCACTGTACCAAGCCTCCTGAAAACAGCCCAGGACAGAACCATTTGGCGGTCCACTTGCAGCGTCCGTGCGGGTACCCCAACGGTTGTCCCGACCAAGGGATGAGTGAGTGAAACTTTTTTTTCTCTATAGTTCAAAAGAGTTAATGGGAACAAACCATTGTGACTTGTGAATTGAATAGTGAATGGAATTGTCTGCAGTTATGTTCACTGCAGCAAAGGATTTAAAACAAAACAGAACAAACATGCCTTTTTTCGAGTATGCCATAAGCTCTTTGTTATTACTCTCAATTTATGTATGTATAATATTCATGTTTTCTGGATTTTAAATATCTATTTAAACCAAACATACCTTTATCTTTTGGTACTAGCAGGCTCTAATTTTACTTTGAAGAAGCTGTGAGGATTCAATAGATAGACTGGATGGCAGATCATCCCCATCCCCCCTCAAAAAAAAATCTTTTTATTGTGGTATTCAATTTTCAAATTATCACATGACAAACATTGACAGTGTGTGTTTTTCTCACACAGGTCAATGATTTCAGGATCTCTATCTCTGTTTTCTTCTTTCCTCAGCTCTTTGGAGCAGTCACTGGGGGACACCACTGGGCTTTCATACAGTTTGTCCAGGGCAAATCAAACCTGGCACAGTCCATCCCTCTCAGTCCAGATCGCACTGGGATAGGATGCTGGATATGTACCTGTGATCGACTGACATACACTGGTCTTTTATGACCATTTTTTTAAAAAGTCGTTTGTCGTATGGATAGCTCAGTTTTTAGGATGAAGGCAGTAAAGGTCTTCCAAGTCGCAGTAGAGATTCCTTGCCACTTGGGTGGGGTCAGGCTAGTTCCCTTTCAGAGTGCCTTGTGTAGCGGGCAGGACTGTAGTGCATATTCTGTGAGATGTACGAGTTTTCACTGATGTGCAGCGCCAGACATTCTGTGGATTTCGGTTTATTTCATTTAATTCATCTGAGGGAATGGTACAATAGTACGTGGTCTCAACCAGACATCATTGTGGGTGAGAACAGCGCGTGGTCACAACAGCATGTGGTCACAACAGCGCGTGGTCACACAACACGTGCATTGTCACAATAGTACGTGGTCACAGCAACGTTTGGTACAGCACGTGGTCACAACGACACGTGGTCACAACGGCACGTGGTCACAACACCTCGTGCTCACCACGCCACATGGTCACAACCACATGACCTCGGCTACACCACCTCTCATCATCTTTGTTTACAGACATGGGTGCAAATTTGAGCCTGTGTATTGCTGGGTTGAACATAGAAGGTGCGTATCCAGTTCTGTCCGTCTAATGGATTCAATTATATTAATTTTCCCTTAGCCCTGTGATGAGCCATTGCACTGACCTGCTCATGCCGAGTTAATCTTGGGCAAATAATTGTGGAAAATTGAACCTGACAGAGCCCATCCTTCTCCATAGCCATCCTGCACTGAACATGTTGGCATCGTCCACATGCAATAGGCCATAGGTTGACAACTCTAAGTTGTCGAAAAACTCTACTGTTTGTGCCAATGCTTCTCTTGGGGTTGGGATTAGGATGTGTGTGTGTGTGTGTGTGTGTGTGTGTGTGTGGGGGAGGAGAGAGAGAGAGAGAGAGAGAGAGAGAAACATAGACAGAGACCCTGTGTGTGTGTGTGCGAGTGTGTGTGTGAAGTTCTTTAGGGTGAGTTGTGTGGTTACGAATGTTTCTTTTTTTTTGTTTTGTTTTTTGTTACGAATGTTTCCAACTTGTTCATTACAATGACTATCACCATTTATTTATTTCCTTTTCATCAAAGACATTGGTCAAGTTCATTACAGTGAGTTTCTATCCAGGTAGGATGACTGTCTAAGCGGCTTTCTCCGTGTTGATAGGGGTCCGTCAGACACAGCATCAACCTTGTCTTTACATCTCTACAACTATATATACAGATCTGGTCCATCCCAGTCAATGTATGGGTGTTTGAACTTTATTTTCTGTAACTCAACTATAACAATTTTTTTAATGTATTAACAGTCTGATTTTCTAAATTGATGTTTCTGGCACTAACACTTTCGGACTTTCCCGTTAGGGATGCCCGAGGGGGAGAAGGGGGGTGGGGTGGGGGGTGGGGGGTGGCTGTCAGTATAAATACTATCCCCAACTCCTGAAAATGAAATGTAGGACTTTGTCTTTTCTGTCCCTCTCTTTGTTTCCTCCTTGTTCCTTTTCTGTCTGCCATCTCCTTCTTGTCTATTTTCTGCCTTCGTGATCCTTTAAAAAACCCAAAATGTTCTACCATCGTGATCCATTCTTCTGCCTTTTTCCCCCAGAAAGACTCACAAGATAAAAATCCTCTCCCACGCCGAAGTCGGATGCGCTGGACCTGACTTGACAGGCGCTTAAGGGCAGTACAATGCATTTTCGCTCATATGAGAAACAATAATGGTTGCTGTCTGAGCGTTTCATGAAGAACAGAGAAGACTACTTTTGAACTAGGAACCAACAACAAGCCACCAGCTCTTTGACAAAGGCGTTTTAAGACACTGATGGGATTGTTTTGTCTTTTTCTTTTAATGAGCGCACATTAAAACCTTGTTCCACCTTTTGAAAGAGTAGGCCTAGGCTAAGAAATACAAAAACAACACAAACAAAACAGTCACATAGGCGGAAATTTCAGCATTGGTAAACATCAGAGCTCTAGCCAAGAAAAGAAAAAAAAAGGTAATAAAAACAAACAAGAAGACAAAAGACATAGGCTATCATGACAGAAGTAAGCTACAATGAACACTAAAAGCAAGTACTAGCAGTGTAGGCATTGGAAGAGATCAGTCAGAATGGCCGGTGGCATGGATGATATGAACATAGACCCCCATGCAGCTTGTCAGCATTGGAGTAAAAATGATACTCCCATTCAGAGAGTGAAAAGGAAGGAGAGAGAAACCTTAGCCCCAAAGCCACAATAGTGTCATGTGAGTGATGTCTTTTGACCCAAGCAAGGACATACCAGTTAATATGGAGGGGGAGGGGGGGGGGGGGAAGGAAGGGGGGGGGGGTGTTTGTCCTTGGATGGAAGCGACCTCACATAAAGAAGGATAACTTTTGGCAGCCAATGAGAATTCAGACATAAAGAGTAGCTTCCCACCAATTGTGTGTGTGTGTGTGTGTGTGTGTGTGCTGGCATTCTAGCACACACATAATTATGTGTGTGTGTGCACACATGCTCACTGCATGGGGGAAAGCATGTGTCCTTGTGCATGCATGTGTCCTTGCACTAACCCAAGTGAGCCAGCTGCATAGTTAGAATACAGGACAGTTGCAGGAATGGCCAAACGTCTATTGTACAGAGAGCTGTGCCAGGGCAAATGGTCAGTTGGGGGAACAGCAGTATAGATGAAAGCTCCCTCAAAAAAGTCTGGACATTAACCTAAATCCTGGGAAGCCATACAGCCCTGTATGGGGGAACAAGAGCTGGAGGTACAGATGTGGCAGAGAAAAATAATAATTACCCCCCCCCCCAGAAAACTGCATCACGGGGGCCAAGAAGACAGAAAACCTAAGCCACCTTCACTCTGCTGCAAAACAGACCATCCTCACAACCTATGGACCCAGAGCTACAGACCATCGAAGCAAACTTGCAAGTCACTATTGTAAGACAAATGATCACAGTCCACCTGAGAGATACAGGAGTCTGTGTATTCATTTATTTATCTATTTGTCTGTTCATTCATTCACTTATTCTTTTTTTTTAATTTCAAGAATAATGGAATGGGATCTTTAAAAAAAAATTGAATTACATCCAGTCCCCTGAGAGGCCCACTCTTCGAAGTTGGTAAACTGATGTAACATGTGGGCAAGATGCTTTGTGTGTGCTGCCACAGGAGACTTTGGTTTATAGTCTCATTTGGAAGACTTTCAGGGGAGTGGAGTTGGCACTGATGTTAACTCTGTGGGAAATAACCCCCTGAAGGGGCGTCTAAGTGATAGGTGAAACCCCAGCTGTCAGATCACAAGTGCAACACCAGAGACTCTAACCACCAGGCTACCCTACCCCATTTCTTTCCTTAATTACTCTGTGTGTGTGTGTGTGTGTGTGTGTGTGTGTGTGTGTGTGTGTGTTGTGTGAGAGAGAGAGAGAGGAGAGAGAGAGAGAGAGAAAAGAGGGGAAAGAGAGAGAGAGAGAGAGAATAACAATGGTTTATTGTGAAAAGCTTTCAAGCCCATCCACAAGGGGACAGTGGGAAGAGGAGTTGGCACACATATTTCACCAATAAGTATGTATGTTTGTCCGTCGTGTCCGACGATGACCTCCAAAACAGCAGAGGAGGCAACTGCTGTTTTGGAAATTGGGCAAAAATTTGATTATAATGGAGATACCTTGCTCACAGTACATCCCCCACTCTCTCGGCCAAGTGGGCATAAGGACAGTCAGCGTTGGAGATGTTCTCCAAAGGCCAACCAGCCCCCAGGGCTGCAGCACATAAGGACTGTGCGAGTCAAGCCTCGTCATCACCGCTCGGTTTGAGTCGCGCTTCCAGAAGGTGTCCCTTGTCATGTGCTACGCCCCTACCAACACCGCGGAGGAGGAAGACAAGGACAACTTCTACACCCAGCTCCAGTCGGTGGTAGACAAGATTCCGAGACGGGACATGCTCATCCTCATGGGGGACATGAACGCCAAGGTCGGGACTGACAATACTGATAGAGAGGGGGAGAGGGGACGACAGGACTTGGAAACAAAATAAAGGAAAAATTTCTTGCTGATTTTTGTGCTGCCAAACACCCTTTGTGATGGGGGCACGCTTTTTTCCACACCAGCGTTGCCACAAAGCCACCTGGGTCTCCCCCGACCACCAGACAGAGAACCAATAGACCACGTCATGGTGAGACACGCTACCGGAGCTCCCTACAAGACTGAGAGTAAGACGCGGAGCAGACATAGGGTCAGACCACCATCTTGTGGTCACCAAGATCAAGAGCGCTTGTCTGCGAGAAAGACTCTGCAGAATCCAAGGAAAAAGTTCAACGTTTTGAGATTGAAACAAGAAGACACAAAGCAGGCCATTTCAATCTCACTTCACAACCGCTTCCAAGTGCTCCAGTAAAGGAGACAGAAACATGGAACACAAATGGACCACCTTAAAAGACGCCATTGTGGAGCCGTGATGAGGTTTGGGGACAACCACAGACGAATAGGAAGCCATGGATCAAGGATGAGACCTGTAAAAAAGTCGAGGAGAGAAGGCTAGCCAAAACAAGAGCTAAACCGAGCTACGACCCCAACAGAAGCAGCGAGAAACACCAAGTACTCCATATTTGCCAAAAAAGCCAAGAATGAGCTACGAGCAGACAAACGAGCCACATCAATGCCATGGCAGATGGGGCAGAAAGGCTGCGGCAAGGGGAGACCTCAAGACCCTGATGCCACAACCAGACTTTCTTAGGGGGCGTCGCAGCAACCCAAACAACCTGTCAGAGACAAGGAAGGAAAGCTTCTCACCTCATTGAAGACCAGCTAACAAGATGGAAAGAGCAATTTCAGGAGGGCTTGAATCGACCAGCCCCAGAGAACGACCACAGCTGAGCCAGGGACCTCTCGACATCAACATTGGAGAGATCACCAAGACAAGAAACCGAAAGGCCATCACAGCTTGAAGAACGGCAAGGCTGCTGGGATTGACAACATTCCCCGGGAGAAGCCTTGAAGGGAAGGGGTAGTGATATCGTTGACGAGTTACACCACTTGCTCAACCTGATCTGGACAAATGGGGGGGTCCAGCAGAATGGAAAAGGCCGCTTGTGAAGCTCCCCAAGCACGGCGACCTCTCCCAGTGTGGAAAGTGGCGAGGTATCACCCTGTTGTCCATCCCCAGCAAAGTCCTCACAAGAGTCATCCTGGACCGAATGAAAAATGCTCTCGACAAGACCCTTTGAGATGAACAGGCAGGCTTCAGAAAAGAACTTCCTGTACCGACCAGATTGCGACCCTCAAATCATCGGGAACATCCATAAAGGCAGTCACCTCCCCTACACCCTGCTTTATCTATTTTTGAGAAGGGTTTTGACACGTGGACAACAAGCAATCTGGAACATCCTTCTCCACTATGTGTGCCATCAAGTTTGTCAACATCAAAGACAACTTTACGAAGGAAATTTTCCTGCCAGGTCATCCACGGTGGGAAGACTCTCCGACAGCTTCAGAATCTCTTCCGGGGTCAGACAGGGCGCTTTTTGTCTCCACTCCTCTTCCCCTTTTGGGGCTGGACTGGGGGACAAGGGCGGCCTACGCAAGTTCCGGGAAAGGTATCCAATGGACCCTCATGACAAAGCTGGAAGATCTCAATTTTTGCCGAAAACCTGCTCTGCTAATCCCACCGCCTGCAGCACATCCAAGACAAAGTCCACTGCCCTAGATACCACAGCTAACATGTTGGCCTCAGGATCAGTCAAGAGAAGACCAAGCTACTGCGTACCAACAACCAGCAAGAGGCTCCTGTCACCATCTCTGGAAAGCAGTAGAGGATGTCAGTGAATTTGTGTACCTGGGCAGTAAGATCACCAGACAGGAGCACAGACGAAGACATCAAGGCAAGATAAAGAAACACGCCAAACATTTCCATCTTGAAACCCGTATGGAGAACAAAAAGCGATCTCCACAACCGCCAAGCTCAGGATCTTCAACTCCAAAGTGAAGTCTGTGCTTCTCTAAAGGTCAGAAACTTGGCGGGTCATCAACACCACTCCTCCAAGATCCAGACCTCCCTCAACGGGTGTCTCCGACAGATCCTTCATCTCAGAATGTTTTGACAGAGTGCCAAGTACCGACCTGTGGGTGAGGGGGAACCAACAGCCTATGGATGTCCCAAAATAAGGCGCGAAAGTGGCGTTGGGTCGGCCACACCCACAGAAGGAGCCTTGCAACATCACCAACAAGCGCTCGAGTGGAACCCGAGGGGAAAAGGGAAAAGAGGGCGCCCCAAACAGACCTGGGGGAGAAGCCTGCACAGTGAGCTGAGAGACTCCAGCCTGACATGGGAAAAGAGGCCAAGACCCTTGCCAGAGACAGGAGAAGGTGGAGGGACGCTGTTGAAGTCCTATGCTCTGCTAGGAACTATAAGGACTAAGAAGAAGAGTCAAGCCTCCTAGTCAGAGAGTCATAGTCGATCACTAAAGACTAAGCTGTAAAGTGGAATTCCATGAGTGGGAAAGCCACTGGTCATACAGCCTCTCACTTTGCTGTTGCCCCCAGCGTCAATGGTTTAATCAAGAACTGTGTAAAGCCGAGGCGCTGACGATGTGATATAGTAAAACAATTAAAAACTGCCCAAATCATCATGACATAGATTCCATATAGAGGTTTAACAGCTGCAACTAAGTCAGGTATATTGTAAACTATGAGTATTCTGATTTTTTAGCAGAGCAAAAATAAATAACAAAATGTATTGCTGGTAAGGCTTTACCAGCCATACAGCAGGACCTTTCATAACTCATTGATACAAACATTTTTGTTTTGACAGTTTACATCAAGTGCAAAACCAACTGTGATACCAGGGACTTTAGGAGGAAACCACCTGGGCACAATTGTATGTTTAAGATAACTTGACAAGTTAGGGCCTAGCAGAGAGCCAAAGGCAGGCACTCACTGCATGTTAACTACTGGATAACAGCAATTGACCACTGTGTAAGGTGTGTAAATGCTGTAAGGCTGTTTTAGGGGTCTCCCTGTACTAATGAAAATAACATCATCATCATCACCATCTCTTCTTTTTCTTCTTCTTTTATTTCATCAGAGTAGTGAAAGTGAAACTGAAACATCATGTCTTCACTCTCACAGATTGATGTGGGACGGTATAGCCTAGTGGTCAGAACACTGCGCTCACAATCTGACGACCCGGGTTCGATTCCCGTTCAACGGGATATTTTCCCCTGGAGTTAACATCAATGCAGACTCCACTCTCCCTAAAAGTCCTTCGGATCAGACTATAAACCGAGGCCCCGAGTGCGAACGCAGGCAGAACATCTTGCGCACACGTTAAATCCTGCTCTGCTTTTTGTAAGAGTAGGCCATTGTGTGCCGGTGGGAACAGATGACAACATTTACAAAACCGCATACACTTGGGGACTGGATGTAAAAAAGCACACGAGTGCTTATTCCATTATCCTCGATATAAAAGAATAAATAAAAATAAAAAAAATAAAATAAAATAAATGTGTTAGGTTCATCATTCTGAAGAATTATAGACCTGTCTCAAACTTACCTTTTGTCTCTAAAGTACTAGGAAAAGTTCTCAAACAGCTCAACAGTCACCTTCATTCCAATGATCTTCTTCTTAGTCCTTATAGCTCCTAGCAGAGCATAGGGCCTCAACAGCGTCCCTCCTGTCTCTGGCAAGGGTCTTGGCCTCTTCCCATGTCAGGCTGGAGTCTCTCAGCTCACTGTGCAGGCTTCTCCTCCAGGACTGTTTGGGGCGCCCTCTCTTCCTTTTCCCCTGCGGGTTCCACTCGAGCGCTTGTCTGGTGATGTTGCAAGGCTCCTTCCGTAGGGTGTGGCCGACCCAACGCCACTTTCGCAGCCTTACTTTGACATCCATAGGCTGTTGGTTCGCCCTCATCCACAGGTCGGTACTTGGCACTCTGTCGAACCATCTGAGATGGAGGATCTGCCGGAGACATCCGTTGATGAAGGTCTGGATCTTGGAGGAGCTGGTGTTGATGACCCGCCAAGTTTCTGACCCGTAGAGAAGCACAGACTTCGCTTTGGAGTTGAAGATCCTGAGCTTGGTATTCCAATGATCTACTTCCCCCTTTTCAATCTGCCTATCGCCCCAACCACAGCACCGAAACCACCCTAGTGCACACTTTGGATACACTTCTACTTGCTTCTGATGCAGGAAAAATCTCCCTCCTCACTCTTCTTGACTTATCTGCAGCCTTTGATACTATAGATCACTCAATTCTTCTTTCTCGCCTCCAAAATACGTTTGGCATTAATGGCACAGTCCTCACCTGGTTTACTTCATACCTCACAGACGGATTCCAGAAAGTTATTGTAAACAAAATTCAATCAAAACCTGTCAAAATGGAATGTGGAGTCCCGCAGGGATCAGTCCTGGGCCCTGTTCTCTTTACTCTCTATACTGTTCCACTCTCACAAATAATAAATAACCACCATATTGATCATCATTTCTTTGCCGATGATACTCAGCTTCAGTGCAGTGATACTGTTGAAAACTTGCCTTCCCTCCTGACAAATATGTCCTACTGCCTTCAAGACATTCAAAACTGGATGACTCAGAACAAGTTACAACTTAATGCCGATAAACCCGTCAGTTCCTTTGTCCAACTCTGTGAAGTATTTAGGTGTAGTTCTTGACAACACACTCTCTATAAAAAAATTCATCACCCAGACCTGCCAGTCTTGCTACTATCAATTACAGCGCATAAGCCTGTTCGCAAGTATCTGTCCACTGATGCAACTTCCAAGCTTGTCACATCTCATTCTTTCACATTTAGACTACTGTAATTCTCTTTTGGCTGGCTACCAGCATCATCTATCCACTCTCTTCAAAACGCTGCTGCTCGACTGGTCCTAAGAAAAAAAAAATCTGTACACAAACTCCCCTTTCATCTTTTTAAACGGTTTCCTATTGCAAAGGGGGGGGCCCCTTGGGTTTTTTTTAAAATTTTTTTTTTTGTTGTTTTTTTTTGTTCCCTTGTTACCCGAGAACTTTTGTTTAAAACCCAGATAAAAAAATGGGCCCTCGTTTTTTGTTTTCGGTCCATAAACCTAATGTTTTTTTCACTTCCAAACCGACAACCTTCAAATCCACCAAAAAAAACTTTATTTCCTCCCATTTTTCCCCCCTTTACTACCCAATTTTAACAGCACCCTTACCCCCTAAGGGTTCCCCCATTTGGTTTTTTTTGTTGTTGGTTGTTTTTTGTTGGTGTTGGTGGGGGGTTTTTTCCCGGGTTTGGGGGTATCTGGAATTTGAAATTGAAAAATGTTTAAAAATTTCATTTAAAAATTTGATAATTATTTGTTTTTTTAAATTAAAATATAAAACCAATTTAATTTTTATATTTCACAAAATCATCACACCCCCGGAAATCCAACAAAACCCACTTTTCCAAACAGTACAAAAAAACTTCCCAGCCCACATCCCCCCTTTTTTCCACCAAACCACTTCTATACCCCCAACACAATCATCCCGAAACACTTTTTAAAATTCAAAAACGCCCCCTTTGCCACCAGGAAAACACGGGCCCACACAAACCACCACCCAACCCAACTTATTGGTCTCATTTCCCTCCTCCCCCTCCTGTCTCCCCACGGGCTTGGGTGTTTGCTGGGGTATGGAAGGATGTTGACAGGTGTCCCCTGACCCCTATATTGCCCTTAGCCTGCCTTTGGTCTGAGAATAATTACAATGCTATAGTTATCTCCTGTAACCTTCCACATGGAGAGGCACGGTTGTTGAAGCAAGGCACTTAAGGTAACATCCAGAGCTTTGACCCAGGCCAAAAGCTGTGTCAGTTATTGATGTCAGCTAATTGCCAAGGCCTACACTAAAATGTTGTTATGTTGTAAAATGTTGTGTTGAGATTGCCTTCAGCCATGACAAGCTCTTAACATAACAATCTGCACTCTTCTTTTAAAGAAGAAAAAAATCCTCTGAAGTCGGAGTATGGCTGCCTTTTTGGCAAGGTACTTGAAAATAGTCATACAGCAAACTTCCATCCAGTGTGCTTCCTATCTCACAGTGATTCTCAGGTGGGATGAGTGAGTCAGAGTGCACGTTCTGGGTGACCCCCAGAGTGTAAAGCTGGGGAATGCACAACAACAACAACAACAACAACAACATCCAGAGCTTTTGGTAGACCAACAACTGGCATGTTGCTGGATTAAAACCATTAATTTACGTAACTTTTCGCACAGCAGCAAGTATATCTGCCTATATCCAAGGGAGATCACCTATGGACAGACCATGACAATGACAAATTAGTTTATTTCGAGGATAATGAATAAGCACCCCATGTGCTTTTTTTTTTTTACATCCAGTCCCCGCCCATAGGGATACATCATGATAATTAGCCCAATAATCATACACTCACACAGTAAAAACAAAGAAAAACAAACAAAACAAAACTTTAAATCACATCCCTTCCCACGAACAAAGAGGAAAAAGCCAAACATATAAAGTCACCAAAATAAACAACTACACATTATAAGTAAGGTACACATAGTTGTTACACTCAACAATAAGATATTGATATAAGACATTGATGTGTGTTGTTGAGAACAGATGACAAATCTTACAATATAAAGTGAAGCTGCCCACACCCTCAGGATGACTTGATGCCACAAGTAAACAGAGTCTAAATAAAAATATTTGTGTGTGTGTGGTGTGTGTGTGTGTGGTGTGTGGTGTGTGTGTGGTTGTGAGAGAAAAAGAGAGAAGAGAGAGGGGAGAAGAGAGGGGAGAGAGGAGGAGAGAGAGAGAGAGAGAGAGAGAGAATGACAATGAAATGACAAATTCTTTTATTTCGAGGGTAATGAATAAGCACATATGTGCTTTTTTTAACATCAGTCCCCGCCCGTTAGGGATCTCTTAATAATATAACCCAAATTTACAGTCTCACAATAAAACAAGGGGAAATAAACCCTTTTTTTTTTTTTTTTTTAAACAGCTCCCCCCCACCAACACCCCCCCCCCCCCCCAACAACAAATAAAAGAAAACCAAAATACCCACCCCACCACCCCCCAAAAAAAACCCTAACCAAACAAACAACAACAAACAAAAAGAGAAAGAAAAACCAAACCAACAGAAGAAGAAAAAAAAGAAAAAACAACCAAACAACAACAACAAGAACAAACAACAGAGCCAAAAAAAAAACACAACCAAAACTTAATAATCATAAAGGAAAAACATCTACACCAATGTTCAAATGGTACACATACTTGTACACTAAACTAATAAGATATTGAAATAGGGCACCATTAAAACTTATGTACAGAGGCAAGTCCAATAAAGTATTTAAATATAAAATATGAATCCTTCATCAGAACACTATAACTATAAGCGAGACGATAAAGGTGAGAAAAGAGAGAGAAGAGAGAAGAGAAAGAGAGGAGAGAGAGAAGAGAGAGAGAGAAAGTACTCAAAGGGGCTTTTTACACCTAGTCCCCGTGTGTATGCTTTTTTGTAAAATTTGTCATCTGTTCCCATCAATACACATGAAACTATATTTAACCTATAATGCATGACAATTTTATTTTACTCTGTGGAAAAGGAAAGAAAGAAATATCGACATGCCTGCATTTCACGCAAAAAGGCAGGGGAGGGGGGGGGGGGGGGGGTGGGGGGGGGGGGGGGGGGGGGGGCCCCAAGGTCACGCCAAAACTAATCATATTCTGTAATCCCTTCAAGGTGTCCGGTTTGGTCCTGCAGACATCGACGATCATGGCTCTCCATTCTTCCCTGTGCTCGGCCCTCTCATGAGCTCATTGTTGGTGCCCTCTTTATTCGTTGCGAATTTGTTTAAGCTGTCTGTTAATATTGTGCGTTGTCTTCCTCTGCTCTTGTAACATAGAGAGCAATGAAAAGCTAAACAAGCCTATCCATTCACTCAATTAAGTGTCAGTATCGTGAAATAAAACAAAAACTGATTGGTTTGCTAAGAGTTATTATCAAAGTCGCTATCCGGTTCTGTGAGCACTCAATGACTTAGGCTATTTTTTAATTTTCTTTTTCTTCTTCTTCAGTGTTCCCATGCTAAGTTTTTAGTTCAGCGTGGATAGCATACCTTGCCGCACCCATTCCACCTGTTCCCAATAATTTGACATTACTTTCAACAGCAAAAAATGCCTATTAAAATGTTTAACTTTTGGACTTTTTGTATATGAAAACTGCCAAAAGTGAAAGTGCGCAGTCAGTCAACGTCCGATAACTCTTACTTGAATGTTCAAGTAAGAATGATTGGCCTTGGACTCGCCGCTAGAGGCGCCATGTACTTCCCCTGACGACCCTGTCAAGCTGCTTGGTTGCCGTTAACAACCCAGGTGGCCAGGTGTGTAGCAACGCTGAGAGCTCACCTTGTATACAGCCACTCAGCAGACCACTGTCCGAGTCATCATCCACACCGAAAATGGCGACTTTGATGAGCAGGGAGATTCCCCCGGAGCGTGCTCCAGAACCTGCCGTGAATCCCAATCCCCAGATGGAGATCACGTACACAGGTAATACTGGAAACGACATGGGCATCTCTACAATGGGTTTTCGGGCCACCAAGTACAACCCCAGTGAGTGGCACGAGAGCAACTACGCCAAGTACTACCAGTCCTTTGTGGACAGGGATTCGGCAGACAGAGTCCGTCATGAATCCAAACGTACACGTAACGAAACGGAGGCGACCACCAACAAGACGCAGGTGTGTGTGTGTGTGTGTGTGTGTGTGTGTGTGTGTGTGTGTGTGTGTGTGTGTGTGTGTGTGTGTTTTAAATCACATTTTAAATGAAAGGTTTTCCGACATGTTAAAGCTACTTGACAGGTCAGCCAGTAGGCCTATAGACTAGCATTAAGAAAAACAAAATTGAGTTATGAGTAGATGGATTCACAAAGGGATTTACACAATACTGATTGGCATTGGATCAAATATATAACAGCAATGTGCATTCTGATTAAGGCGTTCACATCGGATCAAATGTATAACAGCAATGTGCATTCAGTTTAAGGCATTTGCTTTGTATCAAACGTATAACAGCAATGTGTATTCAGTTTGAGACATTCTTTGGACCATTTCTGTGATGTTCTAGAAAAATAAAACAATCATTTAATCCAAATCAAACAACATTGGACTGTTGAAATATGACATTCAATGAAAGCTGTGAAGATACAAACACTTTGTTCAAACTGGAAATAATTCATCTTTGGATCTAAGATGTAAGAAGCAAAAAACACATGGTATTAATATGTGCAGCTATGCATCTCAAAGACAACTAACATTTTACAGTTATGTGTGCTTTAAACAGTTTCTTTTCATCATGTGAAAAAATTCATGTATGTAATTCCGTCACTACCATACTGTGAAATGCCAGCATTGTTGAGGTCACATACTAAAGTATTGTTATGAATTGACAAAAGATGCATACTGTGGTGGTTTTGTTGTTGTTGTTTTTTTGTGTCAGAATGTCAAAATGTGGGCATGTATGTGAATGTTTACAATGCTGGAAACAATGGCAAACAAAACCAACCCTTCTCTTTCCCCTCCTCTCCCACCCCCTCCCCTTTGAGAAATAGTTTTGAGCTTAATGTTTTGTACCATTTGTTCATGTTAAAAAAAAAAAGAAATGCACACAGAGAATAGGTGTCATGAAATGGTGTGCCTTTGATAGAATAACAGGTGTTGTTACTGTTTAGATATCAACACCTTTACCCCCTTCATACAAATCAATTTGCAACATAAAATCTATTGCACTCGCTAGATATCTTACAACTTTTGTATTTTGTAAGGAAAGATCATGGATGAAATTTTATATGCGGATTTTAGTGCTTGGGTTAAGTATTCTTCATGGCAAGTTACTTCATGATATCACAAGAGAAGATTTAAAATCACACACTGACTGACTTCATTTTCATGCCAGAATCTGTGTGTGATAGAAAATTGTGAATAAATCACTTTTGAAAAAAAGAACAGATAATAATTGAAAAAATCATTAAGGTTAAAACTACTAACACATTTTTTCCTTCATGTAAAATGTTTTTCTTTACATTCTGTTCAAATTTTATCAGGCGGAAGTCACCAAGAAGTTGGCAGAACGTTGCAAGGATATTGACTTCTGGAAGGCTGAACTGGAACGTGAAATTCGTGACGTGATTGACGAGACCGATCTGCAGCTAGCACAGAAAAAGCGTCTGGAGAATGCCCTCCGAGCAACCGAGATTCCACTGCATATCGCCACTGATAATCTTAACTGTCGTCAGCGACGTCAGGGACTAGATCTAGTGCAGGATGATGTGGAGATCTCTTTGCTCAAGGTCAGTCTTCTTGGTACTGGTTTGTTGCTGAAGCGAACATGTTACTCAAGAAGTGTGCTATCTTTACATTTTGTATACCTCTGCTGGATACTATTTATTTTTTATCTTGTAAATTTGATGTAGATTTTGTATGAACACAGTACCAAACTCATGGAAAAGGATGAGAATTTTGTTTTTCAGCAGTTTATGTATGCATTAGAGCAAGAAGAAGAATTGCTAAATGCAGTGATAAGTTTTCCAGAATTCTGTAGAGAAATATCTATGCTTACAGTGTATCAATGTCACATCTTTTGTATTCAGATGTATGGGGTTCTATCAGTAGTTAATGCATGCATTAGAAAAAGAAGAATAGTTGCTCAATGCAGTGATTAGTTGTTTTTTTTCATAATTCTGTAGAGAAATATCTATGCTTACAGTGTATAATATATTCTATAGTGTGTCACATCTCTTGTATTCAGATGTATGGGGTTTTATTAGTGTTCAAATTTGTAAGAAAGTGACATATATCCATCCATCCATCAAACACTTCAACAGACAATCTGTGAAAAAATCATTGAAGCTTTATTGGAGGGATTCCATTATTTGCAAAGGCTATGAGAGAGGGAGAGAGAGAGAGAGAGAGAGAGAGAGAGAGAGAAGAGAGAGAGGAGAGAGAGAGAGAAGAGAGAGAGAGAGTCAGTGGCTGGGAGGGCTCATCTTTCAGTTTAGATAATATTGCTCAGTTTGGTTTGCAAACCCATGATGGACATTTCTTGATATTTCATATTATGATTCTAAATTTCAAGACATTCAAATTTCTGTTTTTGAAAGGAAGTGTACATATGTGAACAAGTGAAGTAAGATTGGGAGAGTAGCTTTAAAAAAAAAAGTTGCTGTTGTGGGTTTGGAAATGATGATGTTGATATTGTGTGTGTGCATGCGTGCATGCATGCATGCATGCATGCATGCGTGTATGTGTGTGTGTGTGTGTGTGTGTGTGCTTGATGACCATGCAAGATTAAGGTCAGTGCTTCTGTTCTTATATTTCTTTTTTTTGCCCCCAACATCGTAGCTTTGCATCCACTTCAGGCAAATCGTTCTATTGCATGCAGGTGATAGAAATACTGAGTTGGCTTTCCAATATTTTAGAACATGAATGTGCTTTATTTTCTTGGTTGGATATGTACAGTGTTCTATATAAAGTCTTCTTCCAAATGCGTTAGAGATCAATTTGAATGGAATCAGATGTTGAATAAATGCATTTTCCTGTTTATTATTTTATTTCAGGAGGTCGAAATCACAACAATGTCAGGGATCTTCTCCAGAATACCATCGCTCATCTGAGAAACAAATCAGGTCAGTGGTGTTTTTGTTTTTCTTCTCTTTTCTTCTTCGTTCCTCGGCTAGAGCTTTGAGGTTCACCAATGGTGAGATTTTGTGTTTGCAACCGTTTCTGCCTACCATGAAGGTAGCTGCATTCCCAACTCTGGAGAGGTCAGTTGTTAAATCAGCAGTTGTTAAATATAAAAACTGAGAGAAATGTTTGAGTCCATAAATCGCATTGTTAACTTTTCTTTTGACAGTGCATTAAAATGCAGTCGGTGAGACTTAAACATCAATATTTAGGCTTAAGAAAAGTAAAGATTGTGTTGTTTGTTTTTTTTCTTCAGCATGGTAATATGATAATAGTGATAAAAGTTTGTATATAAAGCATTTCTAATTCAATAAAAAGTTATGAAGTTAAGCAACAAAGTAAAAAAAAAGAGACAGAAATGCAAGGAAAAATATCAGCTTTTGAAATGAATTTTTTTTTCCATTAAATAAAAAGTTTTATGTGAAATATTTCAGCTTGTGCATCAAAACAAAAACTAAAACTTGTTTTGAACAGCAGCACTCACTGATCAAAATTTTATTGTCTGTTTTTGTTTGTTGTTGGGTTATGGTTTTTTTTTTTTGGGGGGGTGGAGCAGGGAGGGAGTGTTTGTTTCTTTGTTCATGAAAATACCACTGGGGAATATGCTTACAGGATACAGTTGGTGCATAAGGTGCTGCCACTGGTTGAAATGTCAAGTGGAACAGAAATATCTTTAACTCATCAGCAGTCTTCAACCTCAATTTGAGGAACAACACATTCAATAATAAAAAAAAGTTTTTAAAAAATCCTTGCTGAAATTAAAAGTAAATACACAATATTGATGAACAGAATTTTGTTTTTAAACGCCACGACACGTTGGTTCCAGAAAGCACTTACAATAAATTTAATTAAGAATGGATCCATAAAGGTGTTGTGTGTGCGCGTGCGTGCATGTGCATGTGTGTGTGCATGTGTGTGTATGTGCGTGAGATAAAAGTGTGTGTATGTGCATGTGCATGTGCGTGCGTGCGTGCATGTGTGTGTGCATGCACGCGCACGTGTTTGTGCATGTGAAAAAATAAATCACACCTACATGAACCTACGCTGTGACTGTGTGCAGTTGAACCGTGATGCCAAGCAGAACCTGGAGATGGACTGGAGCGACAAGAAGGAGGCGTTGGAAATCGACACAGGCTGTGGTGTCCTGAGGAACCACCACACCAACAAGCAGTTCCACGATGCGCTGCCAAGTTTGAGGAAATGTTCGTCTCCTTTTTGTTTTACTGTGCCTTTTTTCTCTTTCTTTTTTCCCCCCCCTTCAGCTAGAGCTTCAACGCTCACCAATGGTGGAATTTTGCGTATGTGATCATTTTAAAAAATAAATAGATAAAATAAAAAAGTTTGTATGTGATCGTTTACCCACCTTAAGATAGCTGCGTTCCGACTTCAGGGTATGTCTAATGCGACGCCATTGTGCATGTGGCTTTTTGTAAATTTTGTTATCTGTTCTTACTGGCACAAATGGCCTTCTCTTTCAAAAGGTGGAATGGGTTCTAAGGTCTGTGCAAGATGTTCTCCCACATGTTCACAACCACTAGACCGGGGTTGATGTTTCTATTGGAAGACTTCTGGTAGTGGAGTTGGAAACTTCTGTTAACTCCAGGGAAAAGTCCCATCGGGGTGGGCATCTTGGTGTTAGATCAAACCTGGGCCATCATGACTGCTTTGCTTTAATTACAAAGGCTATCCCATCCCCACCCCACCTACTTTTGTAAAAAGATTATTTTGATGCATTTTCACTTCACCTTACTATAAATGTTACCTCATTTTTAAAAAAAACACTAAGAAAACTTACCTTGATTATCAAGAAGATGGAAAACTATTAAAAAATCAGACATGCAAGCTGGTGTCCTCATGAGAAGTTTATGAGAAATTCCAGATGTGCTAAATATGATGTGTTATTTTCAAACTACAGTATGCTAATATCAGATTTTATCTTTGTAATATCAGATTTTATCTTTGGTTTTGTCAATTTCATGTACCCCTTGGGTTTTTTTATTGAAATAAAATCTTGAATCTTGAATCCAATCCCCACATCATCATTTGTATTAGTGCCTCCAAGAAACCAAACTGATATGTGAATGAAATTATCATAGATTTATCGAGAATAAAGAAAAATGTCATGTGCTGTTCTTTGCTATAATGGAATGAGAAAAAAGTTAAATGATATAAAAACAAGTTTTAAGCAAAGTATTGTGATAATTCTTTTTAATAATAAACCCAGTGTTATTTCTTTGTTGTTATTGTTGATTTTAAAGCCACTTTAGATCAGGAATAAAACCAACAGGATCAGGGAATAAAACCAACAGACACCTCAAGGGAATTTAATCCACAAGAAAAAAAAATCAGTCAATTATTAGAGAAACAATACATCTTTTAAAAAAAAGTATCTTTGTCTTCTTTTCTTTATGTTGGAGTCCCACAAGAAACTGCTTCCTTTGTTTAGCTTGGCAGGTTAGCCAACCATTTACTTACTTTGTATTCCTATTGTCATCTTGGATGGATGTTGACCATTTTTTTAACAACTGTCTTACAGCCAGAGCACTCCAGAGTCCTGGCCCAGTTCTCTCATGACAACATTGCTCGGGCGGAGCATGAGCGCATGGCTTCTATTCAGCTGCGCACACTCATCGACAATGTCCTGGAGGACACATCCCGTGACAATGCGTGAACAGTGCGACACAGTAGATGTCAACTTCCAGAAGCGTGTGACAGAAATGGAAGATGCCAAGGCTAAACTGGAGAGAACTTGAAAAAGGTGAATCATTTGTTTTCATGCATTGTAACCATAATGCCAACCTATGCACAAATTTAGCTATTGATCAGTGGAAAAGGAGATCTATAAATCTCTGACAAAGTGATATTTTTCCCCAGGGTCAAAATACAATCAGCCAACTTAAATCCCATGGATTTATCTTACTTTTGACAAAGTGTGATACTAACCATATCAAAATCTGCTTAATTTCAGCCCTTCTAAACCAAAAGTTTCATTTTCTTTTTCAAATTTTAATTTTTAAAAAAGAAGATTATCTCATCTGTGTAAAACTCTGTAACTTTTAACATGAACTTTGTTCTGACAATTTTCTCTTTAAAAGTTTCATCCAACACAATATTAATGAGATTTTTCATTTGTACAGTCCTAACTCTGCTGTGGTTTAAACAGGTAAATTTTGGATATACATTTACGTTAAAGTGTGATGCAAAAAATATGATTAAAAGCTTTTTATTTTTAATCAGCTCCAAACAGGGCGAACATTATGTTGTCACCTGTATCAGACAGCTAACATCAAAATGCCCCTTGATTGCATGAAGCACAAATGAACAATGGAGGTATCTTTGTCCTGCAGGTATGCACAGAGATTGCCCAGCAGGAGAAGAACATTGATGACTTGAAGACAGCCATCAGAGACAAGGAGGACCCCATGAAGGTTGCCCAGACACGTCTCAACTCCCGAACTACCGCCCCAATGTGGAACTGTGCAGAGACCCTGTCCAATATGCGTAAGTGGTCTTCATATGCTTTGGAAGCTGACACTATCTTTTGACTTTTTTTTCATGTTGTCAAAAGAAACAGATCCAATAGAAAAATACACCACTTGATATCACTGTGAAAGTATTTCATGATCAGTTTGACTCTTGTCAGATTCAATTTAATCAAATCTGTTGTCAGATTCACGTTAATGTGTAATTATCTTATGGGAAACAATGTAAACACAAAACGAAATTGTCACATATAAATTTCAGCCATGAGAGAACCTTCTCATTTGTGTGTACATAAATCAGAGCCCGTAATGGCAGACATTTTAATGTTGATTGAATCACAAAGTGGTATTTACCTTCAAAATCTTCCATCTCCAGCAAGATTATTACTATTTGTCCTAAATGGTTTTGTCTAATTATGCCTTGGCATGCAAGGTAAGGCTTTCCTGTGTAGTTCAGAATTTATTACATGAAAAGCCTCACAATCAGTGCAAGACTTTCCTGTGTTATACATATTTATACCTGAAAAAGAGTCGCTTTTGCCAACAATGAAAAAAAGAAAAGGTCATACCTAAGGAGGGACTGCTTATACATAAGCAAGAAGTGCAAGACTTTCTGTTTTAAATACAAAATAGATCCACATGGTCATAATACATACTAACCCAGAACATTAAAAAAAAAGAAGTTTTTCTTGTGATTTATGTCTGTTTAGTACACAAGTCAGTTACTGAAAGGTAGTGGAGGCAGTAAATGCTCCAATAGAACCAGTGTTTATTTACCTATTAGTTGTTTATAGACACTGCAATATAACCAATGTTTATTTACCTATCAGTTGCTAACTAACATGCACACACTATTGATGATGCAGGCTGGTGAGCGAGGTGAATGAGATCTGCCAGTCCATCGATGCCCTGAAGAACCAGCTGAACCAGGCTGAGAACTCCCTGAAGGACCTGCAGGACAATCGCATGTCGCTAGAGAAAGAGATCTCCGTCAAGAAAAACAGCATCTTCATCGACAGGGACAAGTGCATGACCGTGCGCACTACGCTACCCCCTCCACCATCAAACTGCAGGGGTACCAGTAGCTGTGATTGTTTCTCCCACAAAGAACACTTTAATCAGTCATGTAAACACCATCCCCTCTCTCTTTCTCCCTGAAAATTATTTGTTCTGGTTGGTTTAAAACTGACTAGAACTAATAAGCGGGTTTGTTTTGGTGATTTTTTTTTTTAAACAATAAGAACACAGCTTTAGTATTTCCATGAACACTATTTTCTAAATTTAACTGCTGTCTCTACTTACTGCTGCCTATCTTGCAACCAATCTGCCTACCACACAACCCTGGTAATGAAAACATGCATTTCACATTGTCACGCCAGTTCTACCATTGTTGTTATTATGTGCAAATTGTTGACCAGCCTTTTTTTTTTCCTTCATCATATTTACTACTAAAATATCATGTACATGTGTATATGTTTGTTATAGAATGAGTGCTTGGTCAGTTTGTGTGTCCTGACTTTTGTCTATAAATTGACTGTGACATTCTGTGTACATATCTCAAGACTGCAGTTTTCATCTTCAAGCTTTGGAGATGTAGCTCTCTGTCCATATTCTATTCCAGGTGTCTGTCTTTCCTGACCTCTCACAGACTGTTGCCGTGCTGTGTATGATGCTTTTTTTCAGTATTAAATTGCCATGCCCACTGCAGTCAGATCACCTGAGATAATCCTTTATATCTGTGGGCCATTACAGTACATCAAAAAGAACATTTAGTTACAATAATGAATAAAGACAATGAAAATCTGTATCGAGTCAGATTTTTTTGTTATACCTCTCTCCTGTGTGTTGTGTTGAAGCACTCTGATTCATGTGAACAGGCATGAGAAAATGTGTTCCAAGTATAAAGATTACAAGATCAAAAATATGAGAAAAATTCCTACAGAGACTCTTCTAGCTTCACAGGAATGAGAAGACGGTAATTGAAAAGAACACATGTTATACATGTTAGAGGGAAAGATACCTTCCTGTCAAGTATTGGGGCCATTCTCACTAGCTTTCAATTTCATCATTGAGTCTTTTCAGCCAGTTAGAATAAACATAAAGCCAACAATGATGAAGACCTGTGCTGAGACTTTTCTACATTCATCAAAGTACAAGTTTTCTTAGTAATTCCAGGGTGAAACAATACTGTCACTTGCTATGGGTTCTCACCAAGTAATTAAATTAAATTATGAAGTTTGTTCAGTTCACACCAAAAACACTCAACAAAATTCCAGCTGAGACATTTTCTTTTCTCACTCCCATTATTCCATTTGGCTGGAAGGATTCCATATTTGCGGTGAGGACTGCTGGTAAAAATGATGAGACTTGGCAGGCAAGATTTTTAAATCAAATATATTTTGTACATTTACCATGGGAATAGGATAGCTCAGTGATCAGGACACTTGTTCTCTCAAAGCTGCACTGGGTGTGGTTGCCTCGTAGATGGGTGACCATTCGTGTGCCTTGGCTTCAGAACAGTCCCCCATGCACAGCAGTCCTTTTCCCCCTACTTTTAGCTACTTTCAGCTGCTATCCATTTCATCCCACCCAGCTCAGCTGAGGCCAGCCGGTGCTAATTGACCACCCTTAGAAAACTATCATTCAGGATAAAGAAAGTGATGTCAGGCGCATGTTAGCTCAGATCAGGCACCACTGAATACCACTGACGGATGCTGGAGTCAGTGGTCAAGACCGTCTTGACTTCATTACTGTGGGTCAATGATGTAGGTTTGAATCTCAGTGGCAGCGCATGGTGAACTGAGGGTGGGGATTTGTATGATCTTCAAGGTCAACTTCATGTGCAGACCTGCCAGTGCTTTGATTCCTTTTGCGTTAATACACACGCAGAAGATCAAAGATGCATATTAAAGATCCAGTAATTCATGTCAGCATTTGGTAGGTAACGGAAACATGAATAATCATACCCCGCATGCAACCTGTACACTGAAATGAGCTGCTCTGAAATCTGAACGTGTCAGTTGAGGCCATACCTCCTGTAAAGTAACCAGCATAAGAGAAAACCATGCACTATGCACCCCCATCCAGTAAGGGAACGCACAGAGCGAGGGTGGGAGAGAAGAGAGAGAATACCACTACAGTGGCCAAACACCAGTGCAGGGCCCTTCTGCTTAGTGGCCCTATGGCGGCCTTACTTTAAAAAGCTCAGAGAAATGTGACCCTGAGGATGTGACATGATGAGACAGGTTATGTTTGGGGAGGAGAGATAAAAATGAGCAGCGTGGGAACAGCAGGACAGGAGCGTCAGTTACAAAAGATGAGGCAGCAAGGATAATTGTGATTTTACTGTAGGTTTCATTTATCAGCTTAAAGTGTTGTATATTTCCTGTGGAAACACTGTTGTAACAGCACTTACTGTTATAGCCTACTATCTTTGTGGAAGCAGTAAATACTTGTAAAAAAGCTGGCCCCAAGCTGTATGAATGGTCATAGTAAATCTAGTTAAGTTTTCCACAATCTGCCATGTTCTTATTGTACATTGTATTCATAAGTTCTCTGTGTACTTTTCTTGTCTGTACATTTTCATAGACTTGAAATATTGAGGTCAAAGAAATTCCATCTTGTAGGATTTGAACCTCACATTCCAAATTGTTAGTTTAAGTGCTAACTACAGCAGACGCTATGGTCGATACATAATCATCTGGTTCAAAATGAAATTGGAATAAAAAAAAACTTCTGAGAGCAGATTCTGATGCATGTCAAAGTAAAACTGGAATGAACATCCCACCAGTCATACAATCGATGCCGGATGTGGTTGACTGCATACATTCACCTTTCTCCAACAATGCACAAACACAAACCTGCTTGTCTTTTTTTAATTTATTTATATATATACAGATGCATCAATACAGCAGCACATACTTTACAATCAACATGTTATCTGAAATGTGACTTGTACACATGCTGTTCACATTTATTCCTCTCAACGTAACATTTTTCACCAACAAAACCACCAAGCCCTTTTCCATTTAAAAAAAAGAAAAGTATTTTATTCCTAGTAGCATGAATTAACCCAGGATTTAGTGCTGCTGGCTGAATTAACATAGGGCAGTGTAGTTTTGTAGCAGTGTGGGGTAAAACAACCCTTAGTATTAATAATTATGTACAAGTAAATATGTCACTGGAAACCTTAGCTAACACGTTTTATTTTAGATAATGCATTTTTGTTTGACTGTAATTATATAGCAATAGATTTTGTTTATGATCATGACAAAAACACACACAAAACACCACTTCACAGGTGTGCATGAATTAGTTATGTTGCAACATCGGGCCCTGGGTTGCTTTCCTTTCAACACAAGCGTTTGTTGAGGAGCAAATGTGACATGAGTAGGTCAACATCAACAACCAAAAAGACAACCAAACCAAACCAAACACCCCATACAAACAACAAAACAAAGCAAAGACGAGTGGGTAAGTCCTATCAACAAACAAACAACAAAACACACAAAAAGACGAGTGGTTAAATCATATCAACAAACAAACAACAAAACACCCCAAAAAAGACGAGTGGGTAAGTCCTAACATCAAACAAACAACAAAACACACAAAAAAAAGATGAGTGGCCAAGTCCTATCATCAAACAAACAACAAAACAAAACAAAAAGACAAGTGGGTAAGTCCTATCTCTTGACATTAGTTTCTAAAAAAAGAGTCCATGTCCTTTGTCAGTCCTCAAGTACTCAGAAAAGTCCAGCAAAATGATCAGCCCCATTACGATCATCATTGCAGTGCCAAGTGGGTGGCTTTCTATGATGAAAACGTGACAATGGCTTGATTTTGTATGAAGCCAAGAAGACAGAAATGGCGCTTTATCTATTTGTCTGAACAACTGTTTCTTATGTAAAGGAGAACACAAAAATGACACACTAAACCACTAAAAATTTCTGCTGCTCCTTAAAACCCTATCAGCTGCCCTGCAATGGCCTTTTCTTTTTTCTTGTCTTGTGAGATAAACTATAGGTATCAATGAGCCTGTCAGTAATTGTAATTGCCCTTCATGGGATATTTAAAGTGTTTTTTGACTTGACTTGGTATTTATCATGACCTTTAAAAGTGAAAGTAAGCCATCAATTACATCACCTAGGTCATCCCAGATTTTTTCTGAGATTTACCATGAGACCTAGCAACTTTAAACCCAAAATATTCTGGGAGCAACACTACTAAGATTAATTAAATCTGGTTATCTGTATGAACAAGAGTTTTGAAATAAAAGCGTGAAAAGACTATACATGATTACAAGTCTGAACTTATGCCTGAGCTCCGTTTCCCCAAATTCACTCCTTCATGCACACTCTGTAGATAAACTTTTAAAAAGAAACCCCCAACCAACCACTCAGTCAATAACACAATCACTGGAAAGCAGCATTTCACTCAACCAGTTGAGATTGTTTTTCAAATGATACTGAACACAAGCATTCCAGAAAATCCAGAGTTTTAATGTGTTTTGTTTTCAGTAATAAAATAAAAAAGCAAGACATGATCATCACAATAAGAACAGAAATATCCCTTGACCAGAGTCAAATGTCACCATGGGAATTCAGCTATGGATTAAACAGTCTTCCCCACATAATCTGCAAAACCAACTCTATGACAGTGTGCTATCTCCTTTATTACAAATCCTTGCTGGCCATAAAGCACCAATGAAACAGCCACGTACGTGTTCTGTCACCAAATGCACCTAAAACCAATAATGCTCTAATCACAACTGTATCCCAGAACATCAGAATCGCCTGGCAGTAATAGCAGCAATGTTGAAGCGCGTGTCTTGCTGTCGAGAGATTGTACTTCCACCCATCATCAGACTGCTGCTCTGAGGTGCCCCTGACGACATATACATGCTGCTCCCACACCGAGGCGCCCTACTCCTGTGCTGTAGCTAGAACTTCCACTGGCTCGTTGATGCGGGGATCCCCCCAGACTGCTGCTTCCCAGCCAGCGCTCACCAGACCCTGAACTGCCCTCCATGCCTCCACGCCCCCAGCTGGATTCTGATTTGATATGGCTTCCATCCGCAGGGGCACCCCAGGTTGGCCGACCTCCCATCATTTCTGCGCAACAAGTTGCAATGCTTTGTTATGCATGACATTCCCCTTTCTAACAACACACTAGCACATATTTTTTATATGCCCTGAAATAATGAGTTTGATAAAAGTGAGTCAGGATCCCAGATCACCAACACCATCTCATGACTTCAAAAGTAGTAATATTACCTGATGACAAACATCTATACCTTTTAGTATGACAAATTTTTGTTTTCCTCTTGATTTTCAGCTGAAGAGAACAAGATGAAAGTGGCAATTGGCGAGACAAAAATAACTTTTTTTTCTTTTCCACATATTTTTTTATAATTGCTATGTACAGGTTTTATCTGTGCTCAGACCTTTCACCCCCTGAAATGCATTTTCAGTAGTCTTGGAACTTCTGCATTTTCAGTAGTCTTGGAACTTCTATCAGTAGTATTCAACTCGTGCTTTCTCTTTGTATACCAGGAAAAAAACCTAACAACAACCCCCCCCCCCCTCCCCCAAATCCCCGCACACACAAAGACATGCAATGAGTAGCAACAATTTGAAAAAAAATCCTTTAAAAAAAGAGAGAAAAAAAGTGCATGTTGGGGTAACCTTTTCTAGACATCTCTTCTGTAATACAATTTAGAGACATAAAATAATAATAATAATAATGTATGGAATTTATATAGCGCTGAATCTTGTAAAGCAACAAATCAAAGCGCTCAATTTTATTTCATAACCATTTTTAATCATGGCAGATTTCTCTCCGTGAAATTCGGGCTGCTCTCCCCGGGGATGAGCGGGAGAACGCGTCGCCCATCATTAGCGCTGCGCCACCCTTCACCCTTTTTTTTTTTTTTTTTTTTTCTGCAGCTACTATTCTGAAATATGATCAGCTTGCCTACACATCACGGGACATGTAAAATTTGTATCATCCTGTAACAACTGACCCTAATCGATGCCAATCACTAAGAAACTTATGATCTCACTGTAATACTAAGTAATACTATGGAGTTTACCAAAATTCTGTTACAAATGGCAGATTATGCTGCGATTTCCACTTACTTCGGCCGTCACGATTGCCGCTATGACCTTGTCGGCTGCTTCCACCAGACAGAGCAAAGTCCATCCCCTCGGTATTCATCTCGCATGTCTCGGTGGCCCCGCTCTTCACGACGGAAATCTCGGCTTTTGGATGGGAGAAAAAAAATCCACATTTAGAATTACTGAAAATTGTATCCTTATTTAATCATTTTGATCTACCAACGTCTGATATAGAATATGGCTGTCTAGTGACAGAATGAATGGCCCAGACACAAAGTCTGTCTTCAAGGTTACTAGAAGGTTCTGTTTGTGTATCACAGGGACTGGGAAACTTGCACAAGTTGAAAGCCAGCTCACACAAAATAATACATATCCCCATCTTTAATTACCCACAATGAAGAACAATGAAGTTAACATCTACCAGTGAATAAGGCAGGAGCGATGTGATTAGACTAGACTAAAATCATAGCGTCCTTGACAAAACACTACAACTTTCCAGGTACTTTTAGAATAAAATTCAATGGATAATCACATCAAATGGTATTTTCCCCATTCATTTCCAATAATATGAGAGAAAAACCAAATATGTTATGAAAAAAACAAAAAACTGCTGTAAGCATTTTGGTAAGTTTTTTTTATAAAAACTACAATTTACCTTTTCACCCCCACAACAAGCAATCAAAACACCAAAGAAATAAATACTTAGAATATACTGATTATAATTCCGTCGGGCTTTTTTCATACAAATATATGTCTGACATTTTACATGTTTCAGGACATTTACCATAGACAGAGATATGGCTGCAACAGCTACATACCAATCTGACAATAAGAAAACTTCCTCTGTCAAATCCTCTGTCACTGAACCTGCTTTCTTCCTTTCTGGATGATGGAAATCTTCCCGCCTTGAGTCATAGCGGCTCCATCATCTCGGCGATCATATTTCCCTCCACTTTTCGCTCATACCCACCACTTCTGTCAGCAAAAGGGCCTGGTTCCCCACTCCTCTCTGGTACCTGAACACACAGGTTATTTTACAGGTTTGCATCTGACAAATCTTAAATCTCATGGTTGAAATTCTATTTATATGAAAATAAGCAGGCTGGTATGTCCATTGCTGTCTAAACTCTAGTGGGGTGAAGAAACTGTAAATTTGCACGGGTATTTGGCTTTTTTCAGTTCTTCAGATGTAAGACGTGACAGCCAAGTGAAACGATCCAGAGGGCTTTGTCCTGCTACCAACCGGCCTCCCCCATAGAAAATAGAAAAAGTATTTGGACAGGCCCAAAATACTATTTTGATGGCAAAATAGTATTCAAAATCTTCCTTGCATTTTTGCAGTCTTCATCACCATTTATTTGGATGGTTGCAATCAGGGCGTCCCTGGATATGCTACACTTTCAAAAAGGGAGAGCAAATTTTCAGAAAACCTACTTCAATGTGTGTGTTTATTTATTTTTAAAAAAATCTTTTATTTCAAGGATAATGGAATAACACTCCCTGAAGGTTTTTCAGTAATTCTAAGCTGTAAAAATGGCTCCCCTTAAATTAATTTAAGTTCTTCATAGCAAGCAATCTCTGCCCTAAAATAAGCTCTCCTTTACAGTTATTTCTTCAATCCAGGAGGTTTAACCCAAGAAATCACATAGCAAAAATAAGGACAATCTGACAAATGTGTGTGTGTGAGCGAAAAGAAAGAGAAATGTGGTGTGTGAAAACTGAGTGTGTGTTAGAAGAGAGACAGAGAAAGGGATAGCGGTTTGTGTGTGTGTGTATGTTTGTGAGAGAGAGAGACAGAGACAGAGAAGTGAAAGAGAGAGAGTGTGTATTGAGACAGAGAAGAGGAAGAGAACACACACAGAACAGAGACAGAAGAAGAGAGAAGTGTGGGTGAGAGGAGAGAGAAAGAGAGAGAGAGAGAGGCAGGCTCTCTCCCATAAAAAGAAAGGGGAGCTGGTTTGCCTTCTGATTGTTTTGTAAACATTGCTCTCTGACCTAACCCACAGCTGAAAGTGAAACAGTCAGTGAAAGCCTCCCACCAAACACTCCACTTCTCCCCCTTCCCACCAATCCTTTTCTGGTCCACCCCCTTTCATAAAACAGACAACTATTGTTGATAACATTTGCCCTTCTAACGGGCCCTTGCTACCTAGTGATGATCGCAATTCAAGAAAGGTATAATCCACTGGAACATTACATCCCTTTAAGCCAACTGGCTTTCCATGGTTTCAGTTTTTTCTCCTTTTTTGTTTGTTTTCTTTTTTTCTTTTTCCCCCTTTTCGCGGATTTTGGCGAATTGCGGATATACCATGCCTGTCGAACAGCAAAACATGTATTTGGTTTTTCACCATGGAATGGGATATTAGGAATGTCAGATGATGAACACACAGAAATGAGAGGTGGAGTGAGAGAAAAATAATAAAAACCGATTGAAAGACAATATAACAGAGTTTGGCAAGGGGGAACATAACGTGACAGAGACGCATGTCAAAAACAAACATTACTACTTGAGAGGGTGAGAACAAAACCAACCAATTTGCCAATAAGAAAAGATGATATAAATATTTTAAATTATCATTTTTTCCACACGACACAGCCCTGCCAACATAAGTGTATGTGTGTGTGATGTTGTGGTGGTGCCCTGCCTGAGGCTTAAATTAAAAAAATTTTTTTACAAAAAGGAAACCATAAAAGATCACCGATTTACGCCCATATGGAAACTTTTATTTCAAAATAAACATCAATATGAGAACGACTGTGTCTAATTAGTCATTCTTAATTTTACCCTTTAATACAACCTTGTCAAGTGTGCATGTCACCCCCCCCCCCCCCCCCCCCCCAAAAAATAACACCATTCAGACTTGATTTTTAAAAAAACACCATTCAGACTTGATTTAAAACAAAATACAAAAAACACAAAATTTGTATAAAAAAAAATTCTTTGTAAATATCAATAGTATACGAAAAAACACTTCTGAAACTGAAAAAGGATAATTCTTGGTTTTAAATCAATTTTACTATGTACGCTGATTTTTTTTGGAAATGGCCAAAACATTAAAATCACAAAATAGCAATCAGAAAACTTCAAAGTGACTCCAATAAGTTAATCCACCAGGCGTAAAAAAATAAATAAATCCACTAAGCATTGCTGATTTTCCCAATCACGGGAGTCAGGACTAAAAAGGCCCAAAGAATCCCACCATCTTTCCATCAGCTGTTGATCTGCTGCTTACACACACACATTTGTGACATTTTACCCGTATTTAAATCCTCCCTCTTTACGTGGCTGTTTGGCTTGCTCTTCCCACATATCATCCATATCCATCCGACTTTTTGAACACAGGGCTTGTCGTTTGATGGTGCGCGCTCTGCTGCCAATCTGTGATTAAAATCAATACCAACAGGTCAATCTAAATAGAATTTTACAAATATAAACCATACACTGAAGACATACATGTAGTAGCAACGACACTTGTAAAATTTTTTTTTTTACCAATGATACTAAAGAAATAAGCAAGAGCAGGTCCTGTCTAAAAACAAAGATTCTCTTTTTTTTTTTGTTTTAATCTAACCAGAATGGGAAGTTTCTGTGAAAACCCTTTCTTTTCAACTGAAATCATGTTAAAGTGTACCACAATTGAGTTGAAAAATCATTTTAAAATGTACCATAACTGAGTCAAAGTCAAGAGTATTTTCATTCTGTTTCTGATCAGTAGGACTATTGCAAACAAATAAAGCCTCAAAAGGAAAGAAAATCCCCACCCCCCGCTCAAAATATGGCATTTTAATAATTTTCCACTCCACACAAGCATCTGTGAGCTCAGGCAGCAGAGAACAGTTTGTATGCTAATTACCTGCCCTTTGGTCTCGTCGCAGGTTTTCCTCTCCCAAAACCGTTAAAAGCGAGCATTCTCTCTACGCAATCTCTCAGCTTCCTGACCTCGAACTCCAGCTTCTCTTTCTCCTTCTGCACATAAAATTTAAAGACTTTGTATACTAATTGTTTTTTTGTATACTAATTTAATTCTTGCCATGTTTCTCAGCGTGAAATTCAGGCTGCTCATCCCCAGGAAGAACACATCACCAAAAGAGTAATGGCAAACCCCCCCCCCCCCCCCCCCCCCCCCCCCCCCCCCATGTAAAATTTCTCTCTGAGTGGCTTTTTAATACAATATTTTGCCAAGGACTACTCTCTTGTTGCTGTGGGTTCTTTTATGATGCTAAATGTATTTTTGCATAGGGGACCTTGGTTTATCATCTCATATGAAAGACAAGCACCCAGATCACCCCTTCACAGTCTACTGGATGGGGGGAAGTTTCAGGCACAAACAGGGATTCAACCCAGAATGTTCACTTTATAGGCAGGGATTAAACCCCTAGACCATAGCATTTTCTTTTTAAATCTGATTACTGACAATTCACAGAGGAAAAAGAAAATGTTATCCTCCACAACACATTCTATAATCCCCCATTAGTCTTGTAACAGTATACACAAGTATACATGCATCTTTCAAGAAAAAGATATTCTATAACTGTTATATCCTGTAATATTCTGTTATGTGTGACTTTATTCCAAGGACTGTATCCCCCAGAAATATGTGACTCAAACTATCAAAGCAACCATCCCAAAACAGCAGTCATGAAAACTGCTATGATTTTCCTTTCTATTCGTGTTTTTTATAAAAAAAAGTGTTTCCCTTCTTTTTATCCATGTTGTTTGCAGTAACACCTTCAAAAAACATAAAAAGGGGGGGAAAAAAGAAGGAATACTTACCTCAGTCTTTCCCTTCTCCTTTCCAACTGCACTGCATTTTTCCCGCTGCTTCCTGTGGGTTGCTTTCTGCTTCATTCGCTCTCTTTCCAGCTCTTGCATGCGGGAAGCGTTCTTCACTACGAAGCTGCATTTCCTTCCCGTCTCAGACGCTCTCTTTCTCGTTCAGCCTGTTTCAAACAAGAGTCAGTTATCAAAACAGCACTCAATTCTTAAACTAAAAAAAAGTAAAAAAAAAAAACCCAAACCAACAAATAAAAACAAAAACAACCAAAAACAAACCAAAGAAGAAAAAAAAAAGGAAAGAACATACAAAAGACAAAAAAAAAAGTCACCTCACCAACTAAAAAAAGAGACTACTGAGATTAAAAAACAATTCATGACTTCTGAACATTTCTTTTTTCCTTTTGACTTCTGAAGACAAACACCACAGCATTTTAAATGTCAAGTTAGCATGTTCAAAGATTTTTACCCACAATGCAACTGTGACAGGGAGTCTTCCAGTAGGGAAGTCCCTGGATGCCATTTTGGATTTGGTTGCATAAGATTTAATTGAGTAGTTTTGCAGCTGGGAGTTTTCACAATAAAGCTTTTATCACAAATCAGATTTTTAAGGAGACATCAGCATATAGTGAACCGTTACAGCTTCTAGAATTTATTTTCAAATACATTATTGATGGCAAGCGCCTTTTGAAGGCTTAAACTTGAGAAGAAATTTGGAAGTCAGGCAAGTCTGAAGTAGTTTTGTACATAATTATGAGCAATGATCTACTTATAACAATGATCCTCTGCTCGCTGACTTTTGAGATTTTTATTCCTCCGGGCCATTACTTCATTTGGAAAACAATTACTGTTTGGGTGCAGCGATTCCTTGGACTTTTCAATTTTATGCAGTTGGAGATTAAAAAGTTTTTGTGGTTTTTTTGTGGTTTTTTTTTTTTTTGGGGGGGGGGGGGGGGGGGGGGGGGGATGTAAAGAGCGTACATTCTTCTTTATCAAACACTCAGACAGCAGCTACTGTTGACTGTCATATGAGTGAAAATGTGTTGCACAACTGTAAATGCCTGACAAGTCAGGCCCAGCGCATCAACTTCAGCATAGGAGAGAACTGTTATCTTTTCAGTCTTTCTGGAAGAATGTTAGGAGAATGGACCAGGCAGGCAGAAAATAAGACAAGGGGGAGACAGTAGAAAAGGAGTAAGGCAGAAACAAAGAGAGGGGAAGAAAAGACAGGATTCCTAGCACAGAATTCCCAGAAGGTGGGAAAGCTATCTTTAGCACAGTCCTCTTTAGTCATATAAGCACTGTGTTAAGGCATCAGGAGGGTTAACGTAGTTGTGAATAATTCATTGCTGTCACCCAAAAACTATCACAGAAAACTATCATGATGTAACCACTATAATCACTTTCAGGGAGAAATAACAACCATACTAACAGCAGCATTACAATCACCATACCCTGATTTTTTCAAAGGACAGCATATCTCTTTCCCTCTGTTCCCGTGATTTAGTAGAATCTCCGTGATGACTTCTGTCACGACTGCTGCGCCCAGAACGACCAGAGCGCGCAGAACGGATACTTCTAGAATCTGTAAGGCAAAAGAATTATGTTTAATACAACATGAAAATTACCAACATCAGAGTTCTCTTATCCTCTATTAAAAAACAACAACAGAAGACCAAACGCACTTCCTTTGAAAATGTGAAATGTACAGTATCAAAATAAATGCATTTTCATCAATGTCACACAGGAATATGTAATGGAAGAACCCTCTTATTTCCATTGCTACAAAGAGAAAAAAAAGTTTCATTGCAAGTTTGCAAAATATAAATTTACAGCATATAAATTTACTGTATTCTCTTATTTCCCTTCCTTCAATTTTCAATCTAAAGAGTTGTTATAAATCAACTTGCACTAAGCTGTCTCTTAGCAAACACAAACCAATGTGTCACCCATCAAAAATAAATCTGAACAAACCTCTGTCATCTCTTTTGGGTGACTTCTTGTCTGTTTTTGATTTGTCATCTTTGTGATCCTCTTTCTTCACCGTCGTTGTGACTCCATCCTTTTCTCCCTCCTTCTTCTCACCTATGTCAGACAGTGAGCCATACGTCATATACATCAGAAGTTGTTATAAGGATACATATTCCATTTTGTCACAATACAATAACATGCATAGTTCACTAGTTCAAGTAGTAACTTTACTGTTTTCTTTACAATTCATTCCATATTGTTTATAGCCATAACGACCAAGAAAGCCATATCAGGGCTGTCACCTCAATCAGTCGCTCCAGTAACTTTCACTTCAAATTCAAAACCAACACCTCCTAAAACCTTCAAATATCTAACACTGTTCTGAAAAAAAGAAGAAGAAAAACAACAACATTAAGGCTGATAAACCAGGCTGTGCTGAGAACGCCAGCCATTCCGCTTAATTTGTCATCCCCAGATTTAAAAAAGCATAAAAAATTATAACAAACATTCTAAAGTATAAAAAATATATATTAAAAAGTGTCACATGGGCAAATAACACTGCAGAATCCTGTGCCCATTCCAGTGTTTAAATATCACTACCTGGCTGCCAGAACAAAAGAATACATGCAAAATGTCATACCACGAAAACAGAATATTTTTTGACAGATTTGCTTGAAAAAAGGCAGGAAAATGGACCGGGAAGGCAGAAAATAAGCAAGAGAGATGATAGAAAGGTAAGGAGAAAGACAGAAACAAAGAGATAAAGATAGAAAAGTGGAAATTTCTTACACAGAATTTCCAGAGGTGGGGGGATGCTATTTATATATGAAAGAGCCCCCGGCATCCCCACAGGGGACTTTTTCTTTACAAAAAAGCATTTACTAAGGGTACCAATTTGACCACTGGTCTATTCATTCATAACAATTACACAACAGTGATAATCATAATCATGTCTACATACTATTCACAAAACACTTATTCACAATCATGACAATATTTTTCCTTTGGGCCAAGCACCCTTCGGGCTTTCCAGGAGACAGACCACAGCTATTCTGAAGTGTGTTGGGATCTTGAGAGGTTCTACTGAACTCATTATGCTCTTTAACCCCCATTCCCCACTCCCAACCAAAGAAAAACCGGAACACACAGTAAGAGGCAGGCATATTTTTGACAAAACTGCATAGTACTATTAAGAGAATTAATTGTGCTTACTTGTCAATGACTTTTTCTCCTCTTTTTTAGCTGTTCCACTTTTGCTGCTGGAAACACTTGCTGCTTTGCTACTTGCTGGGCCTGCAGTTCTGGCCTTGAAAGAAGAGAACTGTACACAGAGGAAAAAAGGGAGTTATTTTTACAGTAAAAATAAAAGTTCAAAATCAAATGCAAGATCTAAATTTCACAAAACAGTTCCCACTGATCTGCACATTAAATTTTCATATGAAATATACTTCATAGTATACATTTTAACAGAACCATGACAACCTCTTCAACACTGTGAAAGGACATCTAGCACTACAGCATGCAATACAAAATATATATGCATACTGGCACCTCAACCAACACTTAACTTGGAAGTATCTATCCTTTCTTACTGAATCTTTTTCTCTCTTTTTGGAGCAGACACATTTCATACATTTGCTTTGCACACGTTTCAATACATGAACAGAATTTTAAGGGCAAACAGTCCATTTCATGCTGTTTATAGCCCCACTGACCACAGAGGCCATATCAGGGCTGTCACCTTGTCAACATGTTTAATCTCACATTAAAATTATGCAACTATTTACAGACTAAAACCGAGTCTAAAATCAACTTTACTGACACTCCTCCAACATATGCCCTGGCCATCCATAAAGGTCAACCCAGAATGGTCACAATATGGGAGAACCACATAAACAACAGATGAAAAACTGATTCATCAAAACCATCCTTGTTTGTAATAATATCTTTGACATCATGGCACCTTCAATCTTTACAGCACCAGATATTTCAACATGTGTAATTGCATCTGTCAACCTCAATCTGCAAAGCATAACCCTATCTTTTCTTGTGTGCTAATTTTACATACACACAAAGTTGGCCCAGTTTAATATATGTAAAAGATATCAGCAAATCCACACACCCGTTCCACAGAAATCATTTTGCCATGCAATTCTGTGCGATGAAGATGCTGAATACACTTGGTGGTTTCATCTGCAGAGGCCATTGTGACAAACCCATAGCAACGCCAACCTGGGCTGCGGGCATTCGTTACCACTTTGGCTCCAATCACCTGCAAAATGGAACACAGGTATTCATCTAGATTCTCATGACAATGTTCCGTATTTCACAATGCAATATCTCAATTGCTTGAAGCTAATTTCATTTACTACCATGTGGGGTAAAGTACATTGATTACTGTATTTCACAATAAGAGCATGGGTTCAAATCTGCTTCAGTACACAAAAATACTCAGTGGGCAGTTTACAAAGTTGTCCTTATCAGTGTTGTGATCAGACTGGGGGAAAATATTTTTACATTAGTACATTCCACATTTTTCACAGTATTTAAGAATGGCATAAACACTGACGGGCATGTATCCACAACACTGCTGTCAAGAAACACTTCTGTGGGGACAACTGCAAAGGTATGGGAAATTGTAATCAATAGGAACAAGGGAAATTTCTTCTTCCTTTCTCTCTTTGAAGCAATCAAGGATGGAGACAGTACCAAAAGAAATACTGCAATGGGCAAAAAAGGACTGACTCACCTTGCCATGTTTTCCAAACAGGGACTTGAGATCCGCAGCTCTTGTTGAAGACGACAGGCCACTAACCCACAAGTTACGACTGCTAGCTGCAGCTGTAACATGCATTCCATTTCATGTATTAAATATAAATAACATGTACATAAATAAATTTTAGCCAACTGCATATTCTTTGTAATGGCTGGCTACAACTTTCAACAAGTAAAATAGAATTCAATTTTATTTAACAACTAGACTGCCCCACCGGGGTTTCGGACCAAAGTAAACAAGCCAGCTTCCTCGACTACAGTTAAAGGGAAAGAACTCCAAAATTATAGATCACTCTCCTGTTGCTTGGCAACATCCAGTTGCAAAAACCATGGCAAAAACAATCGTTTTTTAGCTTGTATTTTGTGTTATTATGCAAGACTGCTTGGGCAGTTCTTGTTCAAAATGGCTGACACTTCTCGTTGAAGGTGTCAATAACTTTACACAGCTGAAAAAGTGGCAAATTAAATTTTAGATAATCCTGACAGTGATGAAAACGATCATATATGATTCAGGAGATAGCGCATTAAAAAAAAAGACAAAAAAAGACAGATAGTGCATTAAAAAAAAAAAAGAAAACCAAAAAAGACTGAGATTTTACCTGGACTTATGTTTGACGATACCGAGATGGGGGTTACTCAGAATGACAGTGGTGATGAAGTGTATTCTTTGTCGATTTTTTAATATTTTAAATATGTTTTTGTAGTGAAATATCGTGCTAACTAATTTGAGCTTGCCTCAAAGCAATCTACAATATATATACTGTCATTAGGCAGACTATCAGGATTATTCATTTAGTAATTCCTGAGTAAGAGGGATATGAACATAGCATGTGGTACATGAGAATTCCCTGGCATATAGGGTGCATTTGCACTCGGCAGTTAAGAGGTTAAGGTCTCGAGTGAACTTCTTGGTTTTAACCCCAAGAAACTTTATTTTTATTAAGGCTCTGCTCAACCAGTTTCCATTTACTTATAACCCTTTCAACAAAGCTATGCATCACCTTCAACTAGACACACTTTATCATAAAAATGAATTTTTTTGTACTTTTTAGAAAAATAAAAAATACTGCATTATAACTACCCCTACAGGTCAGATGAGACAGACTGTTCTAGCAGCTTACTGAAATTTGGGATGTGATGAATCATAGCTTTGAATAACAGCAAAAATAGGTATTTAAAAAGATGGGTGGGAAATTAGAGAAAAATCTTTGATTTGGTGCTTTTATGCAGACCTATTATAGATGGATCTATAGATGAAATCTTTCCTGTCTGGTGCAGAAACACCATGGAATAAAGTATCTTAACAACAATCACAGAAATATACTAGTTTGTTTTGTCCATTTTTCATGACAAATCTTTTATGTCTTTAATGCCTTGTTTTTCACTTCTTTTGCTTACTGGCTGTACCATATACATGTGTACTTGTGTATAATCACAATGTCTTCAAACTGAGAAAAAGACCAATCATATTTACAATATGAAATCACTTACCTTTGTCCTCTTTGCCTTTAGCAGATTTGGCTGCCACTCCACTGTAAGAAAACCATCAAAACATCATTTTATTGGCGACTAACTTCCACATACAGCTTTTAATGATTTACAGGAAAGCTTGACTAGCAGACTTTTAACAAAAGAATGAACACTTACAATTATGAATGTGAAAGAAAAGCATAATGTTTATATTACAGCATATCTGTTTTTCTCAAGTGGCAGTTAAAAAGCTTTTCTATTTATTTATGTTTTACTATTACTCATTAGTTATAAATCAGGCATGGGAATTCACTCATAAAAAAATGAAAGAAAGAAGAAAAGAGAGGGAAATTTGGACTAAAACAAACGAACAAAAACAAAAAAGGAAAAATCAGAAAAAAAGGAGGAAAACCTGATGCGCACTTGCAGCAGTCACAAAAGAGCAAGTAATCATTTTTGACAGGCACCACTGGAAACGCATAACACCATTAGTGAAACATCAGAACATATGTGACTCAATAGCAACACAAGTTTTCTATCCATTTAACATACAGTATATTGAACTGATAATACCCCCCACCCTCTCTCTCTTATAGGTTTTTCTTTTGGTCACTTCTAACACAAAATTAGTCACAAGTAGCTTCCTTTCCTCACTTTTGGACATGGGATAAGAAAATTACGCATTAGAAAGGTTTATTAACTAAGTGGAAAAACACCTTGAAGTAAGAAGCAATAATATCTCTCTGTCTCTGCCATATATAACACTAACACTAGGGCAGTTAACACACAAAACTCCAAAAACTGAAACCTGAAAAAAAAATTATCTGAATCAGTGCTTGTCGCTCGCATGCTTACATATTTGAGTGTATAAATGCAGGCATATATACTCTATATCAGCAGAAATGCACAGGTATATAACCAAATATCTATAAGCATGTGTGTGTATTCCCCCCCCCCCCCCCATTAACTGTTTTGTAATATTGTTTCTATGATGTGCTTTCAAATATTCTTTGTTTCATGTACTCTGGTAAAAATGGCATGCTAATGGTAACAGAACCAATGCAGAAATTGTCTTGTGATCTGGGAAGAGGAACACATATTATTTCTCTTTAAAATAAAAAGCAATAACTTGTGAAAGATTTGGCAAAGCCATGAATCTATACTTAATTTTTTTTTTTTTTTAATCAAATTTGAGAAGAAAACCACTGTCACACTTTAAGAATGCTGGAATAAAAGGAGCATTTACGACAGTTTGTTAAAATAGGTGGGGGTGGGGGTTGTTTTTTGCTTTTTGTTTTTTGAAAACATAAATGGTACTTATTTAAGAAGGAAAACACTAAGTATGCTGGGATGATAGGCATATTTACAATTTGTAGAATACCCCCCCCCCCCTACCTTTTTACACCCACAACTTCTTTTAAAAAAGTAGACTACATAAACTAAAATACATATAAACCAAACATTAGGGTGAAGAGAGACTGGGGAGGGAGGGAGGGAGGGAGGGAGAGGGAGAGAGAGGGAGGAGGGAGAGGAGGGAGGGAGGGAGAGAGAGAGAGGAGAGAGAGAGAGAGAGAGAGAGAGAGAGAGAGAGAGAGAGAGAGAGAGAGAGAGAGAGAGAGAGAGAATTCAACAAGAACACATCTGCACAAAACAGCAGCAGAATGTATGCACATAGACACGAAAACAGGGAATATTGGTAGGGCAATTTTCTCTTGACTCATTGCCAGCCCCTTCACAATGCTGCATTCTAAAAATCCGTAGCTATTTGAAGTTTCACGTGCACCAACACGATGGCTGAATGGAGTGGTACGACACTTAACCCACATCATGCCTGCAGTTTATGTCCATCATGGTATCCAAACAGATTTCAACATTTATATATGGTCTGACACAACAAATAATAATATATTCTGATAAAGATTCTAAACAACAGAGCTAATTTGAAGTGACAGTTGTAAAATTGGATTAAATTATATCTACAAAAAAAACAACTGAGTACAGCAAGATTTAGCTGTCAATTTTATGCTCACTTTTTTTGGTGCTTTTTTTTTTCAAGACAAGTTGGTTGATTAGATATAAACGGCCGTTCCATAGGACATCTTCTAAGAGTAAAATATCTTTGATGATTGATAATGTTAGCTCGCAGAAAGCAAAACATACTTTTTAAAATTTCTATTTCATACTTCTGAGGGTAGAGGTCACAAGCTTTTAGACTTTCACAATTATCGATTTTAATACTAAAAAACTGAACGGAGATTTGTTTGATAATGCAAGATTGTGGCCATGACAAAGGAACCAAGCACACACAACTAACACTCACAAACACCAGTATAAACTACGAATGAGGGCAGTAGACCAAAACAAACAACCTCATTGGCTGGCTTCCCATCTTTTTCATCCTTTTTCTCTTCTGCCTTCTTGTTGTCTTTTGGTGCTGAATCATCGGCCTTTGCAGCTTCGGCAGCCTGGACCCTCTGGAGGTGTCTCCTTCAGATCTGTTCTGGGTCCTTTGTCGTCGGAGCCGCTCGTTGTGTCCGCCATGGATTCGTCAAGCAGTGTAGTCCGGTGTCACTGGTCATCTCAGCAGTTGGCTCAATAGTAGCAGCCTCTCTCTATTATCTGGATGGCGGACTTTTCCCCTCAAGAGGTCATCGATCTATATCATTCTCAGCATCCTGTGTCATCTACGATGAACTTCAAAAGATTCTTTCTCAGCCTCCAAGGCGGAGGTTGTAGTGTCTGATTTTGGCAGATGGTGGAATGGCCGACACATTACCTGCTTTCAGCACAAAAAAACTCACCTGTATCTTCCCCAGCCTGGGCATGTTTTAGAGTGGATGCACACATTTGGTGCCAAACGCTGGTTTGGCAGTATCCAAAGTTTGTTTTGAAGCAGCTGCAGTCCCTGCAGGTTTCTGTGCTGCTGTCTTTTGAAGAGCTTTTGAAAGGGGTTTGGTGGAAGATGGTGCTGTAGACTTGACAGCTGTAGCTGCTGTTTTTTTCACAGGTGATGGTGCAACTTTTGCTACAGAAGCCTTAGCTGAAGCCACAGAATCTGGTTTAGAAACTGCAACAGGTGTTGAACTGACAGCAGTCTCCAGTTTGGTTGCTTCTGCCTCAGCTGCAACAGGAGTCCCACATACAGAAGTCTCCACACCAGAGTCCTCTGAATGCTTGTGCTCAATGTCTACAGCAGATTCATCAGGAACAGGAACATCCACCGTATCAGTTTTATTCTGCACTTCCTCTGTCTCTTCACCTTCTCCAGCCTGGTCCATTACTTCCGAGAACTCTTCCATGTTGATCTGTTCTTCCCCTTCAAATGGCTTCATCCTCGTCCTGATGTGCACCCGTGTCGTCTCGCTCCAAGGCTTCTTGCTCCAAAGACAAGAGCTTTTCCTCAGCCTCATCATCTACCGAGTCGCCTGGAGCTACAGGACAGGAGGTGAAAAATTTAGGTCCTCAGAAGTTCTGCTAACAACGCCAAGATTCAGGTTTGGAAACCAGACTTACCTTTCCCTGGATTTTTTTTTCTTATATTATAAATGTGCTTGAAATAAGAACTTAACACGGAAGAAAGATAAAGGGGCAAATACATGTCTTTAAAAAAAAAGAGGGAAAAATGGGAGAGAAATGAAAAAGGACAGAGATATGTACAGCTTGTGTAATAGACATCTATCTACAGACAGCAAAGGTCGAACACCCACCCCCTCCCCCCACCTATCTACAACATAAAGCTTGATCTAGAAGGACTTTAGAAAAAGCAGATATACAATATTTAGTCAACTTGCTAATAAGAAATGAAACCTTCACACAGTCATTTATCTGATGAAACCAATGATCAAGTGATTACCAGGTGAACTTAATCAACCATAACTGACGTGTGCAAGCCACTGATTAGTCTTCTTCATGCATGTGCTTTGTCACGCCAAAGTAAAATGGACAATATTGTCTATGTACCTTCCCCTTACACAGAATAAAAATAATGAATTTTCATCAGCGATTCGTGTTTTTTCCAGATGCACTTGTACTGTAAACAACAGAAACCACAACCACAGGCTATCTAAGTTCACAATAAGTTCCACCTTGAATTTTAAATAAAAAAATCATGCTAGCATCGATATGCTTTTTGAGCCTGTATTCACAATGGCGCAGAGGATGACCTTCATCTAATCTGGGTTTTCTTTCAATTCACCACTCCCCAAAGCATCATCAAGGCTTGTTTACCGACACTAAACATGCTGCAGTATGCATCTTGGCTAGTCAATTCTTTGGGCTTTGATGACTTGATCCAATTCAAACAGCCAGTGAGTGCAGAGGCTAGAAAGGTTCCGATGATGATCAAGCGTCTTCCCAATGAACTGGAATCTGCAACTCCTTTCTTGTATAAGATTCAGGGCGCAACTTTTTAATCAATATCGAGTTCATGCAATCACAACGAACATTTTGATAATTTGATCAACTCCCCACCTTAAAATGTAATAACTTACTCAAATCTCTTTAAGATGGCAACTTGTTCTTTTTTTTAAAAAAACCCACGTAAGTTCTTATAAATTTGAGTGGAAAAATAAAACTACCATGAAACCCTCCCCCCCCCAGCTTATTAAGTGATCTTTGATACTACCTTACAAATATACTTTAGCTCTACCATGCTGCAGTATCCAGTGTTACCTTCAGCCAACATTTCAACATCGCCGCCTCCATGTTCCTCAGGCACAATACTCCCTTCTTTCTTTCCGCTGTTCATCCTGCAGATCAATCATAGCTTTATGACACACATCAATATGGTTTAGGTTTGTATCTTCTAAAGTACCATATATATACCAAGGACTATAAGCCTAAAAAATTGTCCTTGAAAATGATCCCTATTGGTTATTTTACACTCTGACTTCATGTTGCTGAAAAATGACAAAGTTATCCTTGAATTTTTATTATACTTGATGAAAAAACCCTCTGTTTTTATGTAAATGTCTTTTCATTTCGCTTTATCACACAACTGACAATGTCTTTCCTATTTGACATAAGCTAAAGCCAAAGCCTCTGACTGGCTCCTAAATGTTGACTGGTACCAGAAGACATGAGACCTGTTCAAAGATGGCATACATCTTCCACTGATTATTCATGCTTGTTTGCTTAAACTTTGAGATTGTTAAGATTCATGATAAATACAAAAATATATCAGAAAGAATTGTAAAAATGGCCGTATTGGGGAAGAAGCAACAGATCAGCAACACCGATGAACAGAAGTCGGTGATAAGTGATGGCTGATTTGACTTCATACTGATGGAACGTTTCAGTATGGCGTAATCAACACAATTTATGCACTCCCCCCCCCCCCTCTGCCCTTTTCAACTTATCATTTTTTTTTATAATCTCAAGTATGGGTATAACAACTTCTATCTTACAAGCCAGATTGTAGTTCATTAATTACGGCAGTCACCACATACGATAATCCCAGTCCTAAAATATGGGACACGGAAATACTTCTGTAAGGGCAAACAATTTCTTAACTCTTCAAACCTTTGCCATGATTTTCAATGATATTAAGTTACAACATTTCCTGATAAAAGTTTTATGGTTGCTTTACTATTGTCTTACAGGTTATTTTAACATATTACCTTGATAAGCCCCACAAATGACAGACAAATCTGAATTGCATAATTAATATCATCTTCTAATTCATCAGGGAGTTATTTCTATTTTAAACACCACCATCTCTGGATCAATAACTGGCAATAATATCTATACCTCTTCATTTTCATTCAGAGCTGATTCATCCCCATTTACATCAACACTATTCTCTTCGTTCTCCGCATCTTCCACATCAACATCCTCCTCCTCTTCAATGTCTTCTTCCTCTTGTGAATTATCAGCACCACCTGTAACAGAACAGATACAATAAAAGCTGATAACATTCATAACCTGCTCCTGCCCCTAATTCTTTTTTTTACATGAAAATGTGCACAAAAAGCTCATCACTTGCCAATCTTTATACTGAAAACATTTTGAGGAATGGTTAAAGAAATCGATATACCGATTATGCCTTCATCATTTCATGTGCTTTTTCATCCGTCCCCCGTGGTGGTATCAGTTTTGATTTTGTCATCTGTTCCTACCAGCACACAATGGCCTACCCTTCTGAAAAGCAGAACAGGTTTAATGAGAGTTTTAATTCAGGTGCTTCTGACAGCTGCCAAACAAACCAAGTACTGTTCGAATTTCCCTTGCACCAAAGTGTTTGTTACACGAGGAGCAGCTAGCCGTATTACAGAAGAAAGTATGTTCATTTCAGCCAGAAGGCCCATAGAGCCGGACTTTCCCGGTTTTCTGTAAGCGTTCAAGCGAACTGATGGTTTGTTCACCACCCTGTACAGGACGCTAGTCTGTCGCCTAGATACTTCCCCAGCAGAGCTGGTACCCACTTTTGGTACACCTGGGTGGAGTGAGGGAAAATAGGAGTAAAGTGTCTTTTCCCAAGGACCAACACCGAGCCGAACGGGGATCGACACCCGCGACCTCTGAATCACGAGTTGACCGCCTAAACACTCGAGCCACGGTGCCTCCTTTATCTGAAGAAATATCTAAAATAATATTTTTTAGTCCATAGCATGTTACACAACCACACGTCCATTAAATCTCGTAATAATTATTTTATCAATAAACAAAACTTACCGTTTGATGACCTCTTGGTTCCTGGAGTTTTCTTTACCAGTCCGCTGTCAGACACCTCTACCAAATAGGTATCTGGATCGTGACCCTCTTCTTTCAATACCTATTCCAAACAATAAATAAAAGAAGAAATCACCTATTTATGAATCAAACTGTCATATTTTACGTGTGAGAATCATCTTTATTTCAATGTCAATAAAGTTGCATAAATCAATAATTCAATTAAGTCTAATACAGTAGTAATACTAACAGTCACAGTAATGTCATTTGTGACAAACCATGATGTGGCTAACACTGCATGCTGTTACGGGTCACACGTAACAAATATTTTAAATAAAAAATGAAGTTCAAATTTTACATAGCCCTTCATGCCAACGTTTTGAAAATGTGCTGTAATGGGAAATATTTACTTTAAAGCATATATACTAAGAATAGGGTGGTCAAGCACTCACACCCCCCCCCCCCCCCCCCCCAGCCAAGTTAGCAGCATGAGCGTGGGTAACCATTGGATGGGTGACCGTTTATCACACGCCTGGGCTTCAGTATACAAGTTCCCCCCCAGCTGTAAATGGGTACCTGCCCTCTTTAGGGGTCAGCGGAAGTAAAGCAAAGCACTAGGAGAGGAAATGGCGCCGCCATAAATACAGCTGGCCCTAGAGAAGTGAGTCTCACTCCCCTACGACCTTAATATAGGTTATGGGACACCTTATATGCATAGTGGTTCTGGAAGTGGAATGATACTGTTTTAAAAGCTAGTCTTGTGTGTGACATGTCATATTCAGTTATTGCTAATGCTAGACAATAAACAATGTTTAAACTAAAATCTTTACATTTAAAGAAAAAAATGACAGCATAGAGAGCTAGGGTAGCCAGTGACTGAACTTTTGAATTTGAGACAGTATAATTTCAACTTCATCAGTTCAAGGCTTTTGGCAGATTCATTAATATTGAGTGCTTATCCAGACAGTATACACAGTTTTAACTGGATCAATAACTGAATAAGACAATATATAATATATATTCACATGTTAACGTCGATTATGACATAAGTACAGAATCGATTATCTCTGTCATGTTTATTTAAAACCTATTACTGTGTTACTGTTAGGCCTACTAATAGTATACTATACTGCTAATACAGTAAGCTAGACTTACGACGTTATGTCCCTGGATCAAATGAGTGGAAAAATTAATGTTAAAACTGGACTCCAAAACAAAACCTATCAGCACCAAGCAGGCCTTCTACTCTTTTTCTGCACAAATTCTAACTGCATCACAATTGTACTTAATTAAAACTTTCATTTTCTGTAGCATACTAAAGACAATGTCACTTCTATTTCCTGACCGAGGCCACATGTTACAGATTTTTGTCGTGGTTATGATATACACATGACAATACTCAACACACAGAGGCTACATCATATAAATCTTAAACTTACTTCTTGAAGCCTTTCCATGAGAACAGCCTTTACACCAGCTTTGTCCAGATTTCTTTCTCTTAATCAGCTTTTTTAAACAACGACACGCAAGTCGGAAATTTTCTTCATCTCAATTTGGGTGGCCATCTTCTCGCAATGTTATCGCGTAAATGCCCGTATGAAGACTTGCCTACCGGATAAACCGATGAATAAGGACACTGCGCATGCGCAATGGAATATAAACCTGTGGCAAAGTGGTTAATACAAAAGAGATCAAAACCTACCCTACCTGGAAAACCGCACTGTCCACAGCTTTATACAAAATCACGTCCGTCTGTTTCTCGTTTGAAAAGTTATACATAATTGTAACTTACAAATTGAATGCCCATGTAAAGCAGCAGTAAATATTAGATTCAACTTGGTCTTGATAGAGACATCAACTGATTATATATATCGAGTTCTTTATTTGGACCCATTTTATTCTATTCATGTAATCATAGGGATTAATTATCATACAACTGAAACATGAAAAATCTGAGCACATTACTCCTCTCTTGCAATCTCTCCACTGGCTGCCTGTGTCACAAAGAATAAACTTAAGATAAGAACCCATAGATACAAAATGCCACCGTAAAAACAGTATCTTTCTACCTCCGTGAATGTCGTTCACCTGTACACACCTCTCCTTTTTGTTACAATTGCCTCCAAAAACAGTTATTTCCTACCATCCCGGAATGTCTTCACCTGTACACACCATCAGTTACCATCCGCTCCTGCTGCAGATACTTGTGCCTAAGAATACCTAGATTCAACCAGTCCCTGTTGGCCATCACTATATCTCTGTTTCTAGTCCACCCATTTGAATGACCTCCCTCTCTCCTGTGCCAAAAACTGTCTTAATGGGCTTTTTAAAACCGGCCTGAGACACAATTATTTTTCAAACCTACGATCTCCCTCTGTTTCCATCTCAGTTTTGTCCCTACCCTCAACAGCCCAAACCCCATCACCCTGCTGGAGTGTATAACCTTTATGTGTGTGTGTGTGTGTGTGTGTGTTGGTGTGTACATTTGAATTTGTAAAATCTATTAATTGTAACTGGCTGCATGTGAATGAGTGGGATGAATGAAAGCACTTTGATTTGTTTTTTGCAAGATATGGCCTGGTGCTATATAAATTCCATGTATTATTATTATTATTATTAACACATAACTTGACTTATGCCTCACTTGGTTCCTGGGAACATAGGGCGCAACAACAACCCCTCCCAACGAACTCGGTCTTGGGAAGATCCTCATTCCGCTCAGCCATGTCTTTCGGCTGCCTCTTCCACAACACTTCTGCGCCAGGTCTGCTTTGGTTAACCAACTTTCTGCTTCCTTGTGGATTTCAGTCAAATGCCCTGCCTGGTGACCATTCGGCCGAAAGCTGCCGAGTAGTATGGCGATCCATCCCCACTTCCTTTGTTTTAAAGGAGGACTAGTATTAGGGGTTGTCTGGTCCTGTCCCACAGTTGTTTGTTTGGATATGACTTCCGGCCACCTATTGTTGAGGATGTTGAACCACCCTAGGCATTTGTTGTGTAAAAGACTGGATTTGTGGTGTTGGTTTTGTTACCCGCCAGGTTCTAAGCCTAAAGTAGGACCGATTTGACATGGTGTTGTAGATCGAGACTAGTTAGTCACAAGGAAACTCTATTCCCACACAAAGACATTCACAAAGCAACATGGACACAGCGGACAGACGAGTGAAAAACCAAATTGACCAACACTATTGATCAACGGACAGTGGAGATCATCATACAAGACTGCCAGTACCGAGGGGAGCAGATGCCACAGCAACTCACTACCTGGTGGAAGACAGATCAAGTTACGACTCAGCTCACCGCATAAACAACACAAGAACCAAGACAAGACTGGGATGTTGAATGACAGAAGGACAAAGATAATAAGAAGAAATCTGCAACGCAAGTGAAGACCAAACTCAAAGAGAACAGAACTGAAACTGAAGATGTAAAGAGGTGTGGAACATCAAAGAACGCCTACATCAAATCAGCGAAATGTGCTTTTGCTTACAGAAAGGGAAGAGCAAGACATGGATCAGTGAGAACAAAGCTGGAAGCTGATCGATGAGAGGAAGCGCATCAACATAAGAATCACAGAACACACTTGGAGAGATACAGAATAGAATGAAGGAAGCTCTACAAGGAAAAAACAAGGAGGTGAAAAAGGTAGGAGAGGACAAGAGGAGATGGGATGTCAGAAAAAGCAGAGAGAGCGCAAGAACGAAGCAAGAATGGGAACAGAAAGAACTATACACATTGTGAAACAGCTCACCAACCAAGGCACTAGACAAGCAGCAGCAGTGAAGAATAAGAACGTGGAAGCTGCTAAAGAATCAAGAGGCCAGGCTGAGAAGATGGAAGAGAACACATCCAGGAAGATTCCAAAGGATGCACCGAATGGAACCACCACAAGGATTGACCAGGGGAGGTGGAAGAACTATACAACTCGCAGAAGAACTCAAACCAACCATGAAATCAAGAAAGCACTGAAGACCCTAAGGAACGGAAAAGCACCATGAGCAGACCAGATCACAGCAGAGATTGCTAAAAGCAACATTGAAAGACCGGCAAGGAACTAGAACGGATATTTGACCTCGTCTGGGAAAAGGAGACAGTACCAACTCAATGGACGAAAGGACTCATATCAAGATTCCAAATAAAAATGAAATCTTCAGGATGTGGAAACTGGCGTGGGATTACACTACTTCACTACTACCCTTAGGCCAGTAAGGTGCTTCTAGCAAAGATCTTTTCATCAACAGAATACAAGAGGGAGTAGATGCATCTCTCAGAAAAGAACAACTGGATTTCGAAAGGGGAGGTGAACTGACGCCAAATATTTTAACTCAGGATCATCTTGGAACAATCCAACGAATGGAACACGACACTGTACATACACTTCATTGACTTTGAAAAGGCCTTTGACTCCATACACCGAGACAGTCTCTGGATCATCATGCATCAATATGGAATCCCACAGAAACTCATACCAGATGGTCAAGACAATGTACGAGGATTTCAGTGCTCCGTCATTGTTGACGAACGAAACACAGACTGTTTCCCAGTGATTACCAGGGTGAAACAGGGATGCTGCATGTCAGGATATCCTCTTCCTTCCTTCTTGTGATAGACTGGGTGTTGAGATAACAGTGGAAGGCGAGAGAACTGGATAAGAATGGGACTTCATAACATGTTAGAAGACCTTGACTTTGCAGACGACATCGCCCTCCTTTCATCAACCATGAACCATCTACAACACAAACTAAAAGACGGAAGACAACGCAGCAAAGGTTGGACTCAAGCTGAATGGACAGAATGCAAAGCCATGATAGTAGAACAGCAGTAACGTCGTAGGTCTGAGGGTAGGAGATCAGGAAGTAGGAAGAGGTGGAAACTTCACCTAATCTCGGCGGGAGCAAACGCACCAAAACGGAGGAGGAACAGCAGACGTCAAGAAGAGAGTAGCACTGGCCAGTGCAGCAGATGAAAACGATTATCCAAACATCTGGCAAATGGGAAGACATACGTCAGAAAAAACCAAATCAACCCTTTTCAAGAGCCATAGTTATTTCAGTTCTTCTCTACTGATGTGAGAACCTGGAAATTAACGAAAGGAGAAGAAGAGAAACTAGACATTTTTCCAAACCAAATGTCTGAGGATGGATCTTCAATCCCATGGCAAAACATATTGCCAACAAGACAGTCTTTGGAAATAGCAGGAGCAGAAAAAATCAGCCAGAGATTAGAAGACGGAGAATGGAACTGAATCGGACATGTTCTTATAGAAAGGACGGAGTGACGACTGTGGTGTTGCCCCTCGATGGACACCTGAAGCAGAAGGAAAGGGGACAACCCAAAAACAGCATGGCGACGGAATGGTAGAAGAAGAGCAGAACCGTGCAGGCTGGAGCACGTGGAACGCCACACCACGCACAGCTGCAGACGAACCAGTGGAAGAATGATGTTCAAGCCTTGTGTGCCTCCTGGCACAGAGACAATTAAGGTTAAGGTAAGGTTGTAGATCCGAAGCTTATTTTGGAATGAGAGGGCTGTTGACCTCCAAATTGGCCAAGGGTGTTGAAGGCGTGACGGGCTTGTTGATTCGGCACTTGATGGTCTTCATCTGTTCCCCCATCTTTTACTGACGGACACAGCCCATGTAAATAAACTTGGTGACTTCTTTGATGGTTTCTTGCTGCATCGCACTGGGTCAAGTGTTTTGTGTCACCCTCATGATCTCCGTCTTCCCGATTTTGATTTGGAGGCCAGTCTTTTCAGCTCAATCAGCAACATGACAAAGCTTCTCTTGTGCGTCTTGTTGCCTGTGGGAGAGAAGTCTGATGTCATCTGCGAAGTCCAGGTCTTCAGCTGCTTCATGAGGGTTCCACTTTATGCCGGTTCTCCAGCCTGCTGTGGCTATGCGCATTATCCAGTCAACCACCAACCAGGAAGATAGGATTGCGACAACAACAGCCCTGACGAACACCCGTCGTGTACGGGAGAAGGCTTACCGTCAGTTCCCTTCAATGGATGACTTGACAGTGGCATCTTTCATATAGCTGCTGTGATGATGGTATGAACTTTGTGGAAAGCCTCGTAACCTATAGTGATGCATCAGTTTCCAAATGACATCTCTGTCGACGCTGTTCAAATGCCTTCTTAAGTCGACACAGACGAATAAAGGGGTTCTGCCAAACTCCAGGGACTGCTCAATGATGATGCCGCATTGTAGCAATTTGATCTGTTGCATGATCTGTTCTTGCCTAAAGCCTGCCTGTTCATCCCGAAGTGTCTTGTCCAGGTGCTGTCTTCATCCTGTCAATCATGATCCTTGTCAGTACTTTCCTGGATGGACAGTAGCATGATTCCTCCTCCAGTTGTTGCAGGAGGAACATGTACCCTTTCTTTGGCAGCTTACGAGATGGCCTTTCTTCCAGTCTTCTGGTACACTCTCTTGCTCCTAATCTTGTATAGAGTGGGTATAACATCTCAGTGGAAGTTTTTTGATGTCTGCCTTCATTAGCTTAGGTGGTATACCGTCTGGGCCGCTGCTTTGCTGATTATGAGTGACTTGATGGCTTTGTGATCTCAATTCTTGGTAGTGGTGGACGGTGTTTGATGCCAAGGATTTCAGTAGGTGGGGGAATCATCAGCGGCATGGTGGTTCAGGTACTGTGAGCGTTTCTTTGAAGTGCATCTGCCCATCTGCTGTCTGGTCCTCCTCACCTGGAATGGTATTGCCAATTCTTATCTTTGACAAGGCAGCTAAGGTTGTTTGTTTTTCCTGAGAGAGTTTCTCGTGATCTCGTACAGTTCCACTTCTATTTCTTTGGGCCTGCTGCAGTCTCTGCTTCCTGAGTCAGTTCCTCAAGGTGAATTTCTCTTGTCTCTTCTGCATTTCTCTTTACTGCCCGGACTGTTTGTCCCAGTAGCATGCTGGCAGTTCCTGTTTCTTTTCTTGATCTTGTGTTCGGTGATCGATCTTTCAGCTGTTTTTCTCTCGGTGATCAGTGCCATGTTTCTGTTGTCAGCCCTCCTTGTATTTTCTTGTTTTTCTTATATCCCCGTATCCGTTTGGCATTTTGTCTTCCAGGTCTCACGTAGACCTCTGCCATTGCTTTTCGACTGTTTCTCTGGCAGCCTGGGAAAGCACACTGAAGTTGTTCTCTCAGTTCGAGCCTGAAATTCTCTATTTTTTCCTTTCCTTCAGGCTTTGCACATTGACTGTGTGATGGTCTCCTGCCCGGTTTGAATGTAGGCTTTGAGCTTGGTCTTGAGGATGGCAACTACAAGAATGAATGGTTAAAAGAAAGAAATAAGAAAAGGATATTGTCAAAGGAAATATCACGAGTAAAATAGAACCCCTGGATGCTGCATCTGCTCCGCGCTCACCCTGACACATGCAGGCTCTTTCTCCAACTTTTGCCCGATGGTGATGTGGTCAATCAAGGTTTCTGTCTTGTTGCCATCGGTGGGGGAAGTCCATGTGATCTTGTGGACTTTCTTGTGAGGAAAGATGGTGCCTCCAAAGAACCAGGTTGATTAAACATGCAAAATTCTGTAAAAAGTTCCTCCATTTTCATTTTTGTTCTCCAGTGCCATTCGCCCATGATCATTTCACTGTTTGTGTTGTCCAGTCCTCCACAATTTTGCATTCATGTCTCCCATTAGTATTTTTAAGGTTCCCCTCTTTGGTGCTTTGTCCAAGATAGGTCTGAACTTGTTCGACAGAAGTTTCTTTATCTTCTAACTCTGGCTGTGTTTTGTTGGAGCGTAGCACTGCAGGATGGTAAACCTTTCAGCTTTTGAGTTGAAAACGAGCTGTGAGGATCCTGGTGACACTGGTTTCCCAGGACCGCAGTGGCTTGCGTTTGCTTCGGGTCTCATCAGCAGCGCTACTCATGTGTGTGGGGGCTGGCCTTCAACCTGACCAGAGTAGATGATAGTGTCTCCAACTCGCAAGTTTTGACTGCGGGTTCCATTCCATCTGGTCTCCACGAGGCCAAGGATCTTTAGGATTGTACCTGTGCATTTCTCTATCACACCTGTGCTTTTTACCGGGTTTCGTACCAGGGTTTCCCCAAGAATGTACCATGTTCCCTATCCTGGTTGTTGACTTGGGTTGTTAAAAGAGTTGTCGGCGCACATGGCTTCCCTGAAGGCTTTCACCAGCAAACTCGTCATAGGCTCTACCAGAGAGGACTCTTCCCCAACCATGTCGCGCTTCGTAAGAGGTACTGTTGCAGTTTCAGTAACAGACTGGTTTTAAGTGAATGGGTTGTTTAGCCCAATGCAACAACCCCCAACCAGGAGACCAGGGTGCATCGATTAGTCTGGCTCCTCCCCCCCCCCCAACTGTTGAGCATGGTACACCTGCCAGAGGCCGAAGCCCCCGCCCACATAGACTCTGGGGGTCATTGACGCACGAAAGAAAGCCATCCCACCACATGACAAGGTGATACACCATCGGACAGATTAAACTCAAAGACAGACTTTATTTTCCCTGAATCTTTGTGGAGACATTGGGAACCAAATTGAAAACTTTAGGTTATGTGCATCTTGGGCAATTTGCAGCTTTGGTGCCTGGTGGAGCCCAATCATTTCCAAGAACCACTGAGATTGCATGCTGGGTGTGTTGTGTCATCCATTTCTCAGTCTCAGCTCGCCTACTTTTTGTATGAAAAATGGAAGGATTTTTAACGGGAGCTGTGTAAAATTGCATGCTTTAATGTTTGCACATGGGATAGTGGCATTGCTTAGTAGCCCTTGTTTTGAATGGCTTGCTTCCCTGCAGAATGCTTGTGGTCTTTCCAAGAATAAATAGCATCCCCACCTATAAAAAATTCTGAGAGTTGAAGCAATCCTTTAAGCTCCAAATAAAAATCCCCCAAACAGTCACCCCCATAGCAAATTGAATCTGCCTCCTCAGATTACCATTAGGTCAAAGATCGAATGCTTCTGTCACCACACTATCCCACTTCTTAGCTACACTTTGAGCCCATAAATCAAGATTGCACAACTGACATAATCGCCTTTCAACAATTGTTCAAAAGTCCTATGAACATAACAGATAGAATTTGAAAGATATGCTCAGAAAACGATGGTTGGCAACCATCAACATCAGCTTTATTAGGCAATTGATTAAAGTTTTTTTAAAATAAAAAAGAGAAAAGAGCCCTGCACATTCTTGGTATAGGTATCTGTTGGTCGAGAATGTCTTGGGGGCTGTGCCAATAGAGTCGCAATCAGTCTTTTGGCGCTTGAAAATGTTGTATGTACAGATTTAGTGATGCAGGGTTACGCAGTTTTTGCTATGCAGGACCCTCACTTTATTCGAAGATTGTGTCAGTTAATGCTTAGGATAAACTGAATTGGTTTGGCTCATTTGGTGTGTTTAAAGCTCGAGATCAAAACTCGACCTGCAAAGCTGAAACTTCATCTCGGTTCGATTTTTTTTTTTCACTGGTCCAGATGAGTATTGGAAAAAATAATGGCATGTCCCTTTCCATGTCCTCATTTGGGCAGAACAGTTTGGTTTTGTAGGCTATCTCCATAATTATAAAGCCGAGACTGAAATAAATCATAGGTAAAAAAATGTATTTCCTTGGTTACTGACTTTTTAGCAGGGGGAATTTGAGGACTTGATGTAGCCAATTACAGAAAAGCACGGGATTTTACGCTTAAAAGCGCTTAACAACCGAAAGAAAGTTGGGGGTGGGGCTCTTTTTCTGATAACACCGGGACAAATCCTATCGGAGTACCCGAAATACAATTTAACAATTGTTACGGAGAAAGTGAAAACAGCACATGTAGGCCCTGTTCTGCCTTGAAAGGGTGTTGACTTGGTTACATGGAATACTGAGGCTTAACTGAAATTAAGGGTGTTATCAACAAGGGGTTCAAATAACAAATAAAAACGAAAGGAGGCGCCCTGGATTGTCAACCTATGGCCTTTCAACGGTAAGTGGTAGACCTATGTAAAAATTAAATTATAATATACAAGTCCTAGTTGTAATGTAACACTATTTTTGTTTATCACTATTCAGGAGTATTCCATATGAGTTGGAACTGGGAATATGAACAGATATTCCAGGCGTTTTAAACCGCATTTCAGAACAAAGGTCAAAGGGTGCCTGATTGTTTGGGACATTACGGCAATTCATACACTGTATGTGTCCAGATAAACAGTTAAATTAATTTGATTTATGAGTGTTGCATTGTGTGTGTGAGTGGTGTTGTGTGTGTGAAGATGTAAGTGTGTACATATTTGAGCCCATGTGAGTGTTTTGTGTGTGTGTGTTTGGGTGAGAGAGAGAGAGAGAGAGGAGAGGAGAGAGAGATAGACGAGAGAGAGAGAGAGAGAGAGAGAGAGAGATACACCACTGTCACCAGAGTTAGACTCAGAGAGTGTGTACTATTGATATTTTAAAAAAATTGTGTGTGTAATATAATAAAAAGTCTTCCTACTCTAGTATCAGCAGAAATGCACAGGTTATATAACCAAATATCTATAAGCATGTGTGTGTATTCCCCCCCCCCCCCCCCCCCCATTAACTGTTTGTAATAATTGTTTTCTATGATTGCCTTTCAAAATATTCTTTGTTTCATGTACTCTGGAATAATGGCCTGCTAATGTAACAGAACCAATGCAGAAATTGTCTTGAGTGATCTGGGAAGTAGGAACTCATATTATTTTCACTTTAAAATAAAAAAGCAATAACTTGTGAAAGAATGGCAAAAAGCCCCCAATGAAAACAAAAAAAAATCTATACTTATTTTTTTTTTTTTTTTATCAAAATTGAGAAGAAAACCACTGTCACACTTTTAAGAATGCTGGATAAAAGAGAGCATTTACTACGTTTTGTTAAAAATAGGTGGGGAGTGGGGGTTGTTTTTTGCTTTTGTTTTTTGAAAACATAAATGGTACTTATTTACGAAGGAAAACACTAAGTATGCTGGATGATCAGGCATATTTACAATTTGGTAGAATAAACCCCCCCACCCCGCCCCCCCTACCTTTTTTTTCAACCACAACTTCTTTTAAAAAAGAAGACTACATAAACTAAAATACATATAAACAAACATTAGGGTGAAGAGAGACGGGGAGGAGGGAGGAGGGAGGGCGAGGGAGAGAGAGGAGAGGAGGAGGGAGGGAGGGGAGGGAGAGAGAGGAGAGAAGGAGAGAGAGAGAGAGAGAGAGAGAGAGAGAGAGAGAGAGAGAGAGAGAGAGAGAGAGAGAGAGAATTCAACAAGAACACATCTGCACAAAACAGCAGCAGAATGTATGCACATAGACACGAAAACAGGGAATATTGGTAGGGCAATTTTCTCTTGACTCATTGCCAGCCCCTTCACAATGCTGCATTCTAAAAATCCGTAGCTATTTGAAGTTTCACGTGCACCAACACGATGGCTGAATGGAGTGGTACGACACTTAACCCACATCATGCCTGCAGTTTAAAACAGTCCATCCATGGTATCCAAACAGATTTCAACATTTATATATGGTCTGACACAACAAATAATAATATATTCTGATAAAGATTCTAAACAACAGAGCTAATTTGAAGGGACAGTTGTAAAATTGGATTAAATTATATCTACAAAAAAAACAACTGAGTACAGCAAGATTTAGCTGTCAATTTTATGCTCACTTTTTTTGGTGCTTTTTTTTTTTCAAGACAAGTTGGTTGATTAGATATAAACGGCCGTTCCATAGGACATCTTCTAAGAGTAAAATATCTTTGATGATTGATAATGTTTAAGCGCGCAGCAAACAAAACATACTTTTTAAAATTTCTATTTTCATACTTCTGAGGGTAGAGGTCACAAGCTTTTTAGACTTTCACAATTATCGGATTTTATCTAAAAACTGAACGGAGATTTGTTTGAGAATGAAAGATGTGGCATGTACAAGGAACCAGCACACACAACTTCACTCACACACCAGTATAACTACGAATGAGGGCAGTAGACAAAACAAACAAACCTCTTGGCTGGCTTCCCATCTTTTTCATCCTTTTTCTCTTCTGCCTTCTTGTTGTCTTTTGGTGCTGAATCATCGGCCTTTGCAGCTTCGGCAGCCTGGTCCTCTGGAGGTGTCTCCTTCGTCTGTTCTGGGTCTTTGTCGTCGGTGCAGCTCGTTGTGTCCGCCATGGATTCGTCATGCTGTGTAGTGCCGGTGTCACTGGTCTTCTCAGCTGTTGGCTCAATAGTAGCTGCCTCTCTCTGATTATCTGGGATGGCGGACTTTTCCCCTCAAGAGGTCATCGATCTATATCATTCTCAGCATCCTGTGTCATCTACGATGAACTTCAAAAGATTCTTTCTCAGCCTCCAAGGCGGAGGTTGTAGTGTCTGATTTTGGCAGATGGTGGAATGGCCGACACATTACCTGCTTTCAGCACAAAAAAACTCACCTGTATCTTCCCCAGCCTGGGCATGTTTTAGAGTGGATGCACAATTTTGTGTCCAACTGCTGGTTTGGCAGTATCCAAAGTTTGTTTTGAAGCAGCTGCAGTCCCTGCAGGTTTCTGTGCTGCTGTCTTTTGAAGAGCTTTTGAAAGGGGTTTGGTGGAAGATGGTGCTGTAGACTTGACAGCTGTAGCTGCTGTTTTTTTCACAGGTGATGGTGCAACTTTTGCTACAGAAGCCTTAGCTGAAGCCACAGAATCTGGTTTAGAAACTGCAACAGGTGTTGAACTGACAGCAGTCTCCAGTTTGGTTGCTTCTGCCTCAGCTGCAACAGGAGTCCCACATACAGAAGTCTCCACACCAGAGTCCTCTGAATGCTTGTGCTCAATGTCTACAGCAGATTCATCAGGAACAGGAACATCCACCGTATCAGTTTTATTCTGCACTTCCTCTGTCTCTTCACCTTCTCCAGCCTGGTCCATTACTTCCGAGAACTCTTCCATGTTGATCTGTTCTTCCCCTTCAATGGCTTCATCCTCGTCCTGATGTGCACCCGTGTCGTCTCGCTCCAAGGCTTCTTGCTCCAAAGACAAGAAGTCTTTTCCTCCGCCTCATCATACTACCGATCGCCCTGGACTTACAGGACAGGAGGTGAAAAATTTAGGTCCTCAGAAGTTCTGCTAACAACGCCAAGATTCAGGTTTGGAAACCAGACTTACCTTTCCCTGGAATTTTTTTTCTTATATTATAAATGTGCTTGAAATAAGAACTTAACACGGAAGAAAGATAAAGGGGCAAATACATGTCTTTAAAAAAAAAAGAGGAAAATGGAAGAGTAATGAAACAAGGACAGAGAGATAATGTACAAGCTTGTGTAATAACACTAACTAAAGACAGCTAAAGGTCGGAACACCCACCCCCTCCCCCCACCAATTCTACACATAAAGCTTGATCTAGAAGGACTTTAGAAAAAGCAGATATACAATATTTAGTCAACTTGCTAATAAGAAATGAAACCTTCACACAGTCATTTATCTGATGAAACCAATGATCAAGTGATTACCAGGTGAACTTAATCAACCATAACTGACGTGTGCAAGCCACTGATTAGTCTTCTTCATGCATGTGCTTTGTCACGCCAAAGTAAAATGGACAATATTGTCTATGTACCTTCCCCTTACACAGAATAAAAATAATGAATTTTCATCAGCGATTCTGTTTTTCAAAGATGCACTTTGTACTGTACAACAGAAACCACAACCCACAGGCTAATCTAAGTTCACAATAAGTCCACCTTGATTTTTAAAAAAAAAATCCATGCTAGCTCGATATGCTTTTTGAGCCTGTATTCACAATGGCGCAGAGGATGACCTTCATCTAATCTGGGTTTTCTTTCAATTCACCACTCCCCAAAAAGGCATTCAATCAAGGTTGTTTACCGACACTAACATTCTGCAGTATGCATCTTGGCTAGTCGAATTTCTTTGGGCTTTGATGACTTGATCCAATTCAAACAGCCAGTGAGTGCAGAGGCTAGAAAGGTTCCGATGATGATCAAGCGTCTTCCCAATGAACTGGAATCTGCAACTCCTTTCTTGTATAAGATTCAGGGCGCAACTTTTTAATCAATATCGAGTTCATGCAATCACAACGAACATTTTGATAATTTGATCAACTCCCCACCTTAAAATGTAATAACTTACTCAAATCTCTTTAAGATGGCAACTTGTTCTTTTTTTTAAAAAAACCCACGTAAGTTCTTATAAATTTGAGTGGAAAAATAAAACTACCATGAAACCCTCCCCCCCCCAGCTTATTAAGTGATCTTTGATACTACCTTACAAATATACTTTAGCTCTACCATGCTGCAGTATCCAGTGTTACCTTCAGCCAACATTTCAACATCGCCGCCTCCATGTTCCTCTGGCACAATACTCCCTTCTTTCTTTCCGCTGTTCATGCCTGCAAGATCAATCATAGCTTTATGACACACATCAATATGGTTTAGGTTTGTATCTTCTAAAGTACCATATATATACCAAGGACTATAAGCCTAAAAAATTGTCCTTGAAAATGATCCCTATTGGTTATTTTACACTCTGACTTCATGTTGCTGAAAAATGACAAAGTTATCCTTGAATTTTTATTATACTTGATGAAAAAACCCTCTGTTTTTATGTAAATGTCTTTTCATTTCGCTTTATCACACAACTGACAATGTCTTTCCTATTTGACAGAAGCTAAAAGCCAAAGCCTCTGACTGGCTCCTAAATGTTGACTGGTACCAGAAGACATGAGACCTGTTCAAAGATGGCATACATCTTCCACTGATTATTCATGCTTGTTTGCTTAAACTTTGAGATTGTTAAGATTCATGATAAATACAAAAATATATCAGAAAGAATTGTAAAAATGGCCGTATTGGGGAAGAAGCAACAGATCAGCAACACCGATGAACAGAAGTCGGTGATAAGTGATGGCTGATTTGACTTCATACTGATGGAACGTTTCAGTATGGCGTAATCAACACAATTTATGCACTCCCCCCCCCCCACTCCCTTTTCAACTTTTCAATTTTTTTTTAAATCTCAAGTATGGGTCCAACTTCTATCTTACAGAGCAGATTGTAGTTCATTAATTACGGCAGTCACCACATACGATAATCCCAGTCCTAAAATATGGGACACGGAAATACTTCTGTAAGGGCAAAACAATTTCTTAACTCTTCAAACCTTTGCCATGATTTTCAATGATATTAAGTTACAACATTTCCTGATAAAAGTTTTATGGTTGCTTTACTATTGTCTTACAGGTTATTTTAACATATTACCTTGATAAGCCCCACAAATGACAGACAAATCTGAATTGCATAATTAATATCATCTTCTAATTCATCAGGGAGTTATTTCTATTTTAAACACCACCATCTCTGGATCAATAACTGGCAATAATATCTATAACCTCATCATTTTCATTCAGAGCTGGATTCATCCCCATTTACATCAACACTATTCTCTTCGTTCTCCGCATCTTCCACATCAACATCCTCCTCCTCTTCAATGTCTTCTTCCTCTTGTGAATTATCAGCACCACCTGTAACAGAACAGATACAATAAAAGCTGATAACATTCATAACCTGCTCCTGCCCCTAATTCTTTTTTTTACATGAAAATGTGCACAAAAAGCTCATCACTTGCCACTCTTTATACTGAAAACATTTTGAGGAATGGTTAAAGAAATCGATATACCGATTATGCCTTCATCATGTTCATGTGCTTTTTTTCATCCAGTCCCCGTGTGTATGGCAGTTTTGTTTTGTCATCTGTTCCTACCAGCACACAATGGCCTACCCTTCTGAAAAGCAGAACAGGTTTAATGAGAGTTTTAATTCAGGTGCTTCTGACAGCTGCCAAACAAACCAAGTACTGTTCGAATTTCCCTTGCACCAAAGTGTTTGTTACACGAGGAGCAGCTAGCCGTATTATCTGAAGAAAGTATGTTCTTTCGAGCCAGAAGGCCCATAGAGCCGGAGCTTATCCCGGTTTCTGTAGCGTTAAGCGAACTGATGGTTTTTCACCACCCCTGTGACAGGACGCTAGTCTGTCGCCAGATACTTCCCCAGCAGAGCTGGTACCCACTTGTACACCTGGGTGGAGTGAGGAAAATAGGAGTAAAGTGTCTTTCCCAAGGACACAACACCGAGCCGAGCGGGGATCGAACCCGCGACCTCTGGATCACGAGTTGACCGCCTAAACCACTCGACCACGGTGCCTCCTTTATCTGAAGAAATATCTAAAATAATATTTTTTGTCCATGCATGTACACACACACTCCATTAATCTCTGTAATAATTAGTTATCAATAAACATAACTTACGTGATGACCTCTTGGTTCCTGGAGTTTTCTTTACCAGTCCGCTGTCAGACACCTCTACCAAATAGGTATCTGGATCGTGACCCTCTTCTTTCAATACCTATTCCAAACAATAAATAAAAGAAGAAATCACCTATTTATGAATCAAACTGTCATATTTTACGTGTGAGAATCATCTTTATTTCAATGTCAATAAAGTTGCATAAATCAATAATTCAATTAAGTCTAATACAGTAGTAATACTAACAGTCACAGTAATGTCATTTGTGACAAACCATGATGTGGCTAACACTGCATGCTGTTACGGGTCACACGTAACAAATATTTTAAATAAAAAATGAAGTTCAAATTTTACATAGCCCTTCATGCCAACGTTTTGAAAATGTGCTGTAATGGGAAATATTTACTTTAAAGCATATATACTAAGTATAGGGTGGTCAGAGCACTCACCCCCCCCCCAGCCAAGTTAGCAGCATGAGCGTGGGTAACCATTGGATGGGTGACCGTTTATCACACGCCTGGGCTTCAGTATACAAGTTCCCCCCCAGCTGTAAATGGGTACCTGCCCTCTTTAGGGGTCAGCGGAAGTAAAGCAAAGCACTAGGAGAGGAAATGGCGCCGCCATAAATACGCTGGCCCTAGAGAAGTGAGGTCTCACTCCCCTACGACCTTAATATAGGTTATGGGACACCTTATATGCATAGTGGTTCTGGAAGTGGAATGATACTGTTTTAAAAGCTAGTCTTGTGTGTGACATGTCATATTCAGTTATTGCTAATGCTAGACAATAAACAATGTTTAAACTAAAATCTTTACATTTAAAGAAAAAAATGACAGCATAGAGAGCTAGGGTAGCCAGTGACTGAACTTTTGAATTTGAGACAGTATAATTTCAACTTCATCAGTTCAAGGCTTTTGGCAGATTCATTAATATTGAGTGCTTATCCAGACAGTATACACAGTTTTAACTGGATCAATAACTGAATAAGACAATATATAATATATATTCACATGTTAACGTCGATTATGACATAAAGTACAGAACTCGATTATACTCTGTCATGTTTTAATTTAAACCATTACAGTGTTACAGTTAGGCCTACTAATAGTAATACTATACGCTATACAGAGCTAACTTACGACGTTATGGTCCCTAGGGATCAAATGAGTGGAAAATTTAATGTTAAAAAAGAACTGGACTCCAAAACAAAACCTATCAGCACCAAGCAGGCCTTCTACTCTTTTTCTGCACAAATTCTAACTGCATCACAATTGTACTTAATTAAAACTTTCATTTTCTGTAGCATACTAAAGACAATGTCACTTCTATTTCCTGACCGAGTCCACATGTTACAGATTTTTTGCCGTGGTTGATATACACATGACATTACTCAACACACAAGAGGCGTACACATATAATCTTAAAACTTACTTCTTGAAGCCTTTCCAAGAGAACAGCCTTTACAACCACTTTGTCCAGATTTCTTTCTCTTAATCAGCTTTTTTAAACAACGACACGCAGAGTCGGAAAATTTCTTCATCTCATTTGGTGGCCATCTTCTCGCAATGTTTATCGCGGTAAATGCCCGTATGAAGACTTGCCCTAACCGGAATAAACCGATGAAATAAGGACACTAGCGCATGCGCAAATGGAATATAACCTGGGCAAAGTGGTTAATACAAAAGAGATCAAAACCTACCCTAACCTGGAAAACCGCACTGGTCGCACAGCTTTATACAAAATCACGTCCGTCTGTTCTCGTTTGAAAATTATACATATTGTAACTTTACAAAATTGAATGCCCATGTAAAGCAGCAGTAAATATTAGATTCAACTTGGTCTTGATAGAGACATCAACTGATTATATATATCGAGTTCTTTATTTGGACCCATTTTATTCTATTCAGTAAATCCATAGGGATAATTATCATACAACTGAAACATGAAAAATCTGAGCACATTACTCCTCTCTTGCAATCTCTCCACTGGCTGCCTGTGTCACAAAGAATAAACTTAAGATAAGTACCCTTTGTTACAAATGCCTCCATAAAACAGTATCTTTCTACCTCCGTGAATGTCTTCACCTGTACACACCTTCTCCTTTTTGTTACAATTGCCTCCAAAAACAGTTATTTCCTACCATCCCGGAATGTCTTCACCTGTACACACCATCAGTTACCATCCGCTCCTGCTGCAGATACTTGTGCCTAAGAATACCTAGATTCAACCAGTCCCTGTTGGCCATCACTATATCTCTGTTTCTAGTCCACCCATTTGAATGACCTCCCTCTCTCCTGTGCCAAAAACTGTCTTAATGGGCTTTTTAAAACCGGCCTGAGACACAATTATTTTTCAAACCTACGATCTCCCTCTGTTCCCATCTTCGTTTTGTCCCTACCCTCAACAGCCCAAACCCCATCACCCTGCTGGAGTGTATAACCTTTATGTGTGTGTGTGTGTGTGTGTGTGTTGGTGTGTACATTTGAATTTGTAAAATCTATTAATTGTAACTGGCTGCATGTGAATGAGTGGGATGAATGAAAGCACTTTGATTTGTTTTTTGCAAGATATGGCCTGGTGCTATATAAATTCCATGTATTATTATTATTATTATTATTATTAAACTCAAACTTGACTTATGCCTCACTTGGTTCCTGGGAACATAGGGCGCAACAACAACCCCTCCCAACGAACTCGGTCTTGGGAAGATCCTCATTCCGCTCAGCCATGTCTTTCGGCTGCCTCTTCCACAACACTTCTGCGCCAGGTCTGCTTTGGTTAACCAACTTTCTGCTTCCTTGTGGATTTCAGTCAAATGCCCTGCCTGGTGACCATTCGGCCGAAAGCTGCCGAGTAGTATGGCGATCCATCCCCACTTCCTTTGTTTTAAAGGAGGACTAGTATTAGGGGTTGTCTGGTCCTGTCCCACAGTTGTTTGTTTGGATATGACTTCCGGCCACCTATTGTTGAGGATGTTGAACCACCCTAGGCATTTGTTGTGTAAAAGACTGGATTTGTGGTGTTGGTTTTGTTACCCGCCAGGTTCTAAGCCTAAAGTAGGACCGATTTGACATGGTGTTGTAGATCGAGACTAGTTAGTCACAAGGAAACTCTATTCCCACACAAAGACATTCACAAAGCAACATGGACACAGCGGACAGACGAGTGAAAAACCAAATTGACCAACACTATTGATCAACGGACAGTGGAGATCATCATACAAGACTGCCAGTACCGAGGGGAGCAGATGCCACAGCAACTCACTACCTGGTGGAAGACAGATCAAGTTACGACTCAGCTCACCGCATAAACAACACAAGAACCAAGACAAGACTGGGATGTTGAATGACAGAAGGACAAAGATAATAAGAAGAAATCTGCAACGCAAGTGAAGACCAAACTCAAAGAGAACAGAACTGAAACTGAAGATGTAAAGAGGTGTGGAACATCAAAGAACGCCTACATCAAATCAGCGAAATGTGCTTTTGCTTACAGAAAGGGAAGAGCAAGACATGGATCAGTGAGAACAAAGCTGGAAGCTGATCGATGAGAGGAAGCGCATCAACATAAGAATCACAGAACACACTTGGAGAGATACAGAATAGAATGAAGGAAGCTCTACAAGGAAAAAACAAGGAGGTGAAAAAGGTAGGAGAGGACAAGAGGAGATGGGATGTCAGAAAAAGCAGAGAGAGCGCAAGAACGAAGCAAGAATGGGAACAGAAAGAACTATACACATTGTGAAACAGCTCACCAACCAAGGCACTAGACAAGCAGCAGCAGTGAAGAATAAGAACGTGGAAGCTGCTAAAGAATCAAGAGGCCAGGCTGAGAAGATGGAAGAGAACACATCCAGGAAGATTCCAAAGGATGCACCGAATGGAACCACCACAAGGATTGACCAGGGGAGGTGGAAGAACTATACAACTCGCAGAAGAACTCAAACCAACCATGAAATCAAGAAAGCACTGAAGACCCTAAGGAACGGAAAAGCACCATGAGCAGACCAGATCACAGCAGAGATTGCTAAAAGCAACATTGAAAGACCGGCAAGGAACTAGAACGGATATTTGACCTCGTCTGGGAAAAGGAGACAGTACCAACTCAATGGACGAAAGGACTCATATCAAGATTCCAAATAAAAATGAAATCTTCAGGATGTGGAAACTGGCGTGGGATTACACTACTTCACTACTACCCTTAGGCCAGTAAGGTGCTTCTAGCAAAGATCTTTTCATCAACAGAATACAAGAGGGAGTAGATGCATCTCTCAGAAAAGAACAACTGGATTTCGAAAGGGGAGGTGAACTGACGCCAAATATTTTAACTCAGGATCATCTTGGAACAATCCAACGAATGGAACACGACACTGTACATACACTTCATTGACTTTGAAAAGGCCTTTGACTCCATACACCGAGACAGTCTCTGGATCATCATGCATCAATATGGAATCCCACAGAAACTCATACCAGATGGTCAAGACAATGTACGAGGATTTCAGTGCTCCGTCATTGTTGACGAACGAAACACAGACTGTTTCCCAGTGATTACCAGGGTGAAACAGGGATGCTGCATGTCAGGATATCCTCTTCCTTCCTTCTTGTGATAGACTGGGTGTTGAGATAACAGTGGAAGGCGAGAGAACTGGATAAGAATGGGACTTCATAACATGTTAGAAGACCTTGACTTTGCAGACGACATCGCCCTCCTTTCATCAACCATGAACCATCTACAACACAAACTAAAAGACGGAAGACAACGCAGCAAAGGTTGGACTCAAGCTGAATGGACAGAATGCAAAGCCATGATAGTAGAACAGCAGTAACGTCGTAGGTCTGAGGGTAGGAGATCAGGAAGTAGGAAGAGGTGGAAACTTCACCTAATCTCGGCGGGAGCAAACGCACCAAAACGGAGGAGGAACAGCAGACGTCAAGAAGAGAGTAGCACTGGCCAGTGCAGCAGATGAAAACGATTATCCAAACATCTGGCAAATGGGAAGACATACGTCAGAAAAAACCAAATCAACCCTTTTCAAGAGCCATAGTTATTTCAGTTCTTCTCTACTGATGTGAGAACCTGGAAATTAACGAAAGGAGAAGAAGAGAAACTAGACATTTTTCCAAACCAAATGTCTGAGGATGGATCTTCAATCCCATGGCAAAACATATTGCCAACAAGACAGTCTTTGGAAATAGCAGGAGCAGAAAAAATCAGCCAGAGATTAGAAGACGGAGAATGGAACTGAATCGGACATGTTCTTATAGAAAGGACGGAGTGACGACTGTGGTGTTGCCCCTCGATGGACACCTGAAGCAGAAGGAAAGGGGACAACCCAAAAACAGCATGGCGACGGAATGGTAGAAGAAGAGCAGAACCGTGCAGGCTGAGCACGTGAACGACCACACACGCACAGCTGCAGACGAACCAGTGGAAGAATGATGTTCAAGCCTTGTGTGCCTCCTGGCACAGAGACAATTAAGGTTAAGGTAAGGTTGTAGATCCGAAGCTTATTTTGGAATGAGAGGGCTGTTGACCTCCAAATTGGCCAAGGGTGTTGAAGGCGTGACGGGCTTTGTTGATTCGGCACTTGATGTCTTCATCTGTTCCCCCATCTTTACTGACGACACAGCCCAGGTAAATAAACTTGGTGACTTCTTTGATGGTTTCTTGCTGCATCGCACTGGGTCAAGTGTTTTGTGTCACCCTCATGATCTCCGTCTTCCCGATTTTGATTTGGAGGCCAGTCTTTTCAGCTCAATCAGCAACATGACAAAGCTTCTCTTGTGCGTCTTGTTGCCTGTGGGAGAGAAGTCTGATGTCATCTGCGAAGTCCAGGTCTTCAGCTGCTTCATGAGGGTTCCACTTTATGCCGGTTCTCCAGCCTGCTGTGGCTATGCGCATTATCCAGTCAACCACCAACCAGGAAGATAGGATTGCGACAACAACAGCCCTGACGAACACCCGTCGTGTACGGGAGAAGGCTTACCGTCAGTTCCCTTCAATGGATGACTTGACAGTGGCATCTTTCATATAGCTGCTGTGATGATGGTATGAACTTTGTGGAAAGCCTCGTAACCTATAGTGATGCATCAGTTTCCAAATGACATCTCTGTCGACGCTGTTCAAATGCCTTCTTAAGTCGACACAGACGAATAAAGGGGTTCTGCCAAACTCCAGGGACTGCTCAATGATGATGCCGCATTGTAGCAATTTGATCTGTTGCATGATCTGTTCTTGCCTAAAGCCTGCCTGTTCATCCCGAAGTGTCTTGTCCAGGTGCTGTCTTCATCCTGTCAATCATGATCCTTGTCAGTACTTTCCTGGATGGACAGTAGCATGATTCCTCCTCCAGTTGTTGCAGGAGGAACATGTACCCTTTCTTTGGCAGCTTACGAGATGGCCTTTCTTCCAGTCTTCTGGTACACTCTCTTGCTCCTAATCTTGTATAGAGTGGGTATAACATCTCAGTGGAAGTTTTTTGATGTCTGCCTTCATTAGCTTAGGTGGTATACCGTCTGGGCCGCTGCTTTGCTGATTATGAGTGACTTGATGGCTTTGTGATCTCAATTCTTGGTAGTGGTGGACGGTGTTTGATGCCAAGGATTTCAGTAGGTGGGGGAATCATCAGCGGCATGGTGGTTCAGGTACTGTGAGCGTTTCTTTGAAGTGCATCTGCCCATCTGCTGTCTGGTCCTCCTCACCTGGAATGGTATTGCCAATTCTTATCTTTGACAAGGCAGCTAAGGTTGTTTGTTTTTCCTGAGAGAGTTTCTCGTGATCTCGTACAGTTCCACTTCTATTTCTTTGGGCCTGCTGCAGTCTCTGCTTCCTGAGTCAGTTCCTCAAGGTGAATTTCTCTTGTCTCTTCTGCATTTCTCTTTACTGCCCGGACTGTTTGTCCCAGTAGCATGCTGGCAGTTCCTGTTTCTTTTCTTGATCTTGTGTTCGGTGATCGATCTTTCAGCTGTTTTTCTCTCGGTGATCAGTGCCATGTTTCTGTTGTCAGCCCTCCTTGTATTTTCTTGTTTTTCTTATATCCCCGTATCCGTTTGGCATTTTGTCTTCCAGGTCTCACGTAGACCTCTGCCATTGCTTTTCGACTGTTTCTCTGGCAGCCTGGGAAAGCACACTGAAGTTGTTCTCTCAGTTCGAGCCTGAAATTCTCTATTTTTTCCTTTCCTTCAGGCTTTGCACATTGACTGTGTGATGGTCTCCTGCCCGGTTTGAATGTAGGCTTTGAGCTTGGTCTTGAGGATGGCAACTACAAGAATGAATGGTTAAAAGAAAGAAATAAGAAAAGGATATTGTCAAAGGAAATATCACGAGTAAAATAGAACCCCTGGATGCTGCATCTGCTCCGCGCTCACCCTGACACATGCAGGCTCTTTCTCCAACTTTTGCCCGATGGTGATGTGGTCAATCAAGGTTTCTGTCTTGTTGCCATCGGTGGGGGAAGTCCATGTGATCTTGTGGACTTTCTTGTGAGGAAAGATGGTGCCTCCAAAGAACCAGGTTGATTAAACATGCAAAATTCTGTAAAAAGTTCCTCCATTTTCATTTTTGTTCTCCAGTGCCATTCGCCCATGATCATTTCACTGTTTGTGTTGTCCAGTCCTCCACAATTTTGCATTCATGTCTCCCATTAGTATTTTTAAGGTTCCCCTCTTTGGTGCTTTGTCCAAGATAGGTCTGAACTTGTTCGACAGAAGTTTCTTTATCTTCTAACTCTGGCTGTGTTTTGTTGGAGCGTAGCACTGCAGGATGGTAAACCTTTCAGCTTTTGAGTTGAAAACGAGCTGTGAGGATCCTGGTGACACTGGTTTCCCAGGACCGCAGTGGCTTGCGTTTGCTTCGGGTCTCATCAGCAGCGCTACTCATGTGTGTGGGGGCTGGCCTTCAACCTGACCAGAGTAGATGATAGTGTCTCCAACTCGCAAGTTTTGACTGCGGGTTCCATTCCATCTGGTCTCCACGAGGCCAAGGATCTTTAGGATTGTACCTGTGCATTTCTCTATCACACCTGTGCTTTTTACCGGGTTTCGTACCAGGGTTTCCCCAAGAATGTACCATGTTCCCTATCCTGGTTGTTGACTTGGGTTGTTAAAAGAGTTGTCGGCGCACATGGCTTCCCTGAAGGCTTTCACCAGCAAACTCGTCATAGGCTCTACCAGAGAGGACTCTTCCCCAACCATGTCGCGCTTCGTAAGAGGTACTGTTGCAGTTTCAGTAACAGACTGGTTTTAAGTGAATGGGTTGTTTAGCCCAATGCAACAACCCCCAACCAGGAGACCAGGGTGCATCGATTAGTCTGGCTCCTCCCCCCCCCCCAACTGTTGAGCATGGTACACCTGCCAGAGGCCGAAGCCCCCGCCCACATAGCTCTGGGGGTCATTGAAGCACGAAAGCCATCCCACCAGGACAAGGTGATACACCATCGGGACAGATTAAACTCAAAGGACAGACTTTATTTTCCCCTGAAGTCTTTGTGGAGACATTTGGGTACCACATTGAAACTTTAGGTTTGTGCATCTTGGGCAATTTGCAGGCTTGGTGCCTGGTGGAGCCCAATCATTTCCAAGAACCACTGAGATTGCATGCTGGGTGTGTTGTGTCATCCATTTCTCAGCCTCAGCTCGCCTACTTTTTGTATGAAAAATGGAAGGATTTTTAACGGGAGCTGTGTAAAATTGCATGCTTTATGTTTGCACATGGGATAGTGGCATTGCTTTGTAGCCTTGTTTGAATGGCTTGCTCCCTGGCAGGAATGCTGGGGGTCTTTCCAAGAATAAATAGCATCCCCACCTATAAAAAATTCTGAGAGTTGAAGCAATCCTTTAAGCTCCAAATAAAAATCCCCCAAACAGTCACCCCCATAGCAAATTGAATCTGCCTCCTCAGATTACCATTAGGTCAAAGATCGAATGCTTCTGTCACCACACTATCCCACTTCTTAGCTACACTTTGAGCCCATAAATCAAGATTGCACAACTGACATAATCGCCTTTCAACAATTGTTCAAAAGTCCTATGAACATAACAGATAGAATTTGAAAGATATGCTCAGAAAACGATGGTTGGCAACCATCAACATCAGCTTTATTAGGCAATTGATTAAAGTTTTTTTAAAATAAAAAAGAGAAAAGAGCCCTGCACATTCTTGGTATAGGTATCTGTTGGTCGAGAATGTCTTGGGGGCTGTGCCAATAGAGTCGCAATCAGTCTTTTGGCGCTTGAAAATGTTGTATGTACAGATTTAGTGATGCAGGGGTTACGCAGTTTTTGCTATGCAGGACCCTCACTTTATTCGAAGATTGTGTCAGTTAATGCTTAGGATAAACTGAATTGGTTTGGCTCATTTGGTGTGTTTAAAGCTCGAGATCAAAACTCGACCTGCAAAGCTGAAACTTCATCTCGGTTCGATTTTTTTTTTTCACTGGTCCAGATGAGTATTGGAAAAAATAATGGCATGTCCCTTTCCATGTCCTCATTTGGGCAGAACAGTTTGGTTTTGTAGGCTATCTCCATAATTATAAAGCCGAGACTGAAATAAATCATAGGTAAAAAAATGTATTTCCTTGGTTACTGACTTTTTAGCAGGGGGAATTTGAGGACTTGATGTAGCCAATTACAGAAAAGCACGGGATTTTACTCTAACAAGCGCTTAACAAACCGAAAGAAAGTTGGGGTGGGGCTACTTTTTCTGATAACACCGGGAAAATCCATCGGAGTACCCGAAATACAATTTAACACTTGTTAACGGAGAAGTGAAAACAGCACATGTAGGCCCAGTTCTGCCTTGAAAAGGGGTGTGACGTTGGTTACATGGAATACTGGGCTTAACTGAAATTAGGGTGTTTATCAACAAGGGGTTCAATAACAAATAAAAAAGAAAGGAGGCCCTGGAAGTCACCTATGGCCTTTCAACGGTAAGTGGTATACCTATGTAAAAATTAAATTATAATATACAAGTCCTAGTTTGTAATTGTAGCACTATTTTTGTTTATCACCTTAAATTCATGAGTTATTCCATATGAGTTGGAACTGGGAATATGAACAGATATTCCAGGCGTTTTAAACCGCATTTCAGAACAAAGGTCAAAGGGTGCCTGATTGTTTGGGACATTACGGCAATTCATACACTGTATGTGTCCAGATAAACAGTTAAATTAATTTGATTTATGAGTGTTGCATTGTGTGTGTGAGTGGTGTTGTGTGTGTGAAGATGTAAGTGTGTACATATTTGAGCCCATGTGAGTGTTTTGTGTGTGTGTGTTTGGGTGAGAGAGAGAGAGAGAGAGGAGAGGAGAGAGAGATAGACGAGAGAGAGAGAGAGAGAGAGAGAGAGAGATACACCACTGTCACCAGAGTTAGACTCAGAGAGTGTGTACTATTTGTTTTAAATAGAAAGTGGGAAGGGGGTTTTTAAAAAAAAAAAAGTTTTTTTCAGTTTTTTTCTCTTAAAAAATTAAAACTTTACGGGTTAACAACTTTAAATTTATCAAAGGGAAACTAAAATGAGGGAATAAATTCTGAAAAGGGAAAATGGGAATTTAAATTTAAAAAAAATTTATTATTAACCCCATGTAACTTTAGGCTTTTTTCCCCAAGGATTTTAAAACTTTGAAACTTTGTGGGGTCCCAAATCTTTATTAATTTTCTAAAAACTTTTTTTGGGATCTTTCTTTCCTTTCCCCAGACAACAGACCAAACATTTTACTTTAAACCCAATTTTTAAAAAAGGGTTTTTTTTTGGCCCAAAGGGAAAAAATAAAATGCTCCAGCTAATTTTGGTCATTAAAATTTTTTAAGAACAACAAAATTTCCCCAACCCCAAACCCAAACCCATATATGGGTGTTTTAAAAACAAATAAAACAACAACAAAATGGTTTGTAAAGCATTTTGAAATGTACGGGAAAATTTGGAAATTTAAAGGGTTGAAAGGGGTTGTGTTTTTTCCCCTTTTGGCATGACAAATTTCTTCACCTTGCAGCCGAGGTGCTTTTTCCCCCACCCGTGCAGTTGTCCAGAAACAGACAGCATACTGTTTGGGCACACCCCTGCCGAGGGTTTTTCCCGCACAGGAAACCTGCCAAAACCCCCCGCTCTCTCCCCACACCCCCCCCCCCTTTAACCCAAGCAAACAGCCCCGTTACTGCTTTTTTTTATTCCCCCTTTTACATTTGGGGGGGAAATGAAAAAAAAAAACACATTAGTCAAGAACATGAAAAACATTTTCTGTTTTAAAAACCCCCAAAATAAGTGCCCCCTCCCCCCCAAAAATACCCTTTTTAATAGCCCCCAAATTTAAAACAAGTTCAAAGTGAGGTTTTCAATGAAAAAATTTAAAAGACCTTTATTTGCTTCTTTTTTTTTAATTTTTTAAAAAGTTTTAAATTGAAATTTATGTCAAAAATTCTTTCATAAAAAAAAAATTAAATAAAATGGCTTGAAAGTATAAAACCGGGGCTCACATGGGATTTTTATTAAACCAGATGTTTTCACAGCTTTCCACAATTTTACTTTTAAAATTAATCAAGTTTACCCAATTTTCTTTAGCAAGAAGGACTGTCTCCCCTCTCTATATTTTTTAAAAGGGCAAGTTTGGGAAACATTTTGATGCCAATTTCCTGCTTTGCACCCTAAGTAATCTGTACAAAGACAAATAAAAGATGATATCATAATATTTGCAAAGGGTTAAGTTTTGGATGTTGAACAAGCACTAAAAATTAAAAAAAGAAAGGCCCAATTGCTTTAATATCTAAACACTAAAGGGAAACCCCTTTTAAAAAAAATTCACTTTTTTTAAAGAGAGGAGGAGGGGAAGGGGTCATCCTTATTAATTTTTAAAGAGGTCAAAAAGGGTTTTCCAACTTCAAAAATTTTTCCAAAATTTAAACACATTTTTTGCAGGAAATTGTGGCTAATTTTTTCATCTTTTCATTTTTTAAAATTTTTAAAAACCCAATGTTAATTTTTCAATTAAATCGTAAAAACCCAATTTTTTTTTTTATAAATTAAATTACTTTTTCTTTTCCCAAATTTTTTTTTCTAAAATAAGTAAATAAATGTTTGGGGCCTTTAAACGGCAATTTCCCTTCAGATTGGGGGGAAATTTGGTTAAAAATATGCTAAGACAAAAAACAACAACTGAAAACTATTTTATTTGTTTTAAAAAAATTTGCTTTGTTTAAAGATAAAAACCCACATATTGTAAAAAACCTAAAAAACTGAACTTTTTTCCACACAACAAAAAGTTTTTTTTTTTTTTTTCAAAAAATGAAAAAAACACGGGTTACTTGTGGAATTCATCAAAACAAAAAAATCCCCATCATTAATAAAAATTTTAAAAGAAAAAAAAAAAAACCCGAAATTCACAAATGAACAAAAAATTACAAATTTTTTTATTATACTTTGGTAAAAACAAAAAAACAGCAGTTTAAAACACCCCAAAATATTGCCCTGCCCAAAATTTTAATCTGCAGCCCAAAAGGGGCTGGCGGGGCCTGCATCAGAAAAAACGGGGGCGGGTCATCACATTCTACAGTTTCGTCATCGTCCACATGCGTTTGGGCGGGTAAAATCCCCATTTTTCCCTGTGTTTCTTTCCCTGGGGCTTTTGGGGATCGGGCCGGTTTTAGGGGGGAAATTGGATCCAAAAGGGCTTCGTTCCTTTTTTTTTTGTCCCTGGCTTTGCTTCTGCTGCGGTCGCACCCCGGGTCTCCTGTTTGTGGGATCTGCCCCCGGGAATGACTTCTTGACCGTCTGTGCCCCTCCCAGTGGGACGCCCCGAGCCCTTGGGACGGTGACGGGAAACCTTTGAAACGATATGAAATATAAATGACCCAACTTTACAAAACTTTCCTTTAAAACAGTTGAACCCCAAACCCTAAAAAGTGAAATTGATTTTTGATCAATTTTAAATTTTAAAATTTAAATTTACATCGAAAAGCCCCTTTCCCAAACCGGTTTAAAGATTTTTGGGGCCCCCCAAACCCCCAGGAAAAAACCCAAGAGAAAAAAATCCCGGGAAAAACTTTTCCCCTTTTTTTGGTGTGTTCTCCCCTACTGTAGTTTTTAGTGTTAATTTTTTTCCCGCTGCTCTCACAAAACTTACCCCAATCTCCCCCTCGGGTTTTTTCCCCTTTAAAAACGAAAGGGTTCTTTTTAAAGGTCCCATAAATGAAAATGTGCCATGCAGCAGAAAATTTTGCGCACGTTAAAAACCCAAAATCTGTTTTTTGCCTTTTTGGGAAATGGAAAAGGCCATTGAAAAGTGGTTAAGACTGGGATGCCATTTTTTTTTTAAAAAAGTGTTTTAAAGGTCACGGGGTGGGTTTTTAAATATAAAGGGTCATCCCAAAAAACCCAGAATGGGTTTACCTAAATCGGAAACACTGGGACAGAAACTTATAACAATAAAATCCCCAAAAAAACACCCATGAAAAACCTTCTAACTTAGTCAAAAAGAAAAAAAAAAGGAGGAAATTAGGAGTGGGGAAAAAATTTTGGGTTTTTTCCCCAAAAACTCCCCTATGCAGCAAAATTTATTTGTCCCGGGGCAATTAATTATTTTATCACTATCGGTTTTCCCTCACCCTGGTGCAGAAACTTCTCTCCCCCCATTTGGATGACCTGACCCGGGAAAAATTGGGACCCCCCGCCCCCTTTTGAGACTGGGAACCCTTGGTCTGGCAGTTGGGTTTCACAAGATGTATCTTGGAAAAAAGGGCATAAACAAGATAGGGAACCCTTTTTTTTTTTCCCCTGCAAAACGAACTTAAATGCTGTTGTTTTGTTCCTCAGCTTAACACCTGGTTCAAGGGAAAATGGCCCCTCTCACTCATCCCCCCGGGAATCCCTGTTAAAAAAGGAAAAACCCTGGATAAAAAAGTTTGTGTATATGTTTTAAGGGACCTTGCCATAAAGGGAGCCATACCTTTGGCTATAGGGGAACAATGGAGTGATCCCAATCTTCCTAACTCCCATTTGGGAACATAAGACTACCCTGCACTTGGGTTGGCCCAGCTTTGTGTAAAAAACCCAAAAAAAAAACCCAAAAACCCCCATGGAATTTGAACCTTGGCCCTTAACATTTAGTCGGGCCCCAAAAATCACCCTTTGCCCAAGACAATTGATCAAACTTTTTCAGCATTTCCCCCAAAAGGGCCCCCATTTGAAGGATTGTTCTCTAAAATTTATAATATCAAAACATTTTATCATTAAGTGGCCCCAAAAGGTACTTTGGGTAACATGCGCCATGTAATGATGATTTTGAAATTTGTTTTTTTGAACACCAAAATCGCAATTTAAAACCCAAAAGTAAACTAAGGGATAAAAATAAAACCCATTCCCGCCAAAACCCTTTCCCCCCCAGGGGCCCAAAAAGGGAAAAATGTTTAACCCCAAAAATAGGCCAACCCAAAAAAAAAAAACGTAACCACTGCAACCCTGTCCCCATTTGAAAAGAAAAATTTCCCACCAAACAAAAATCCCGGGTTGTTTTGGGGTTTATCTACAATTTGTTGGTTTAAAAGGGAAAAGGAGTCCCATAACCCATAAAGGTTTTAGGGGGGCGAGGCGTAAGGAAACCCCCTTCTCTAGGGCCCGCCTATTGGGGCGGCGCCCCTCTCCTTCCCACGCTGCCCTTTCCTTCCCCACCCTAAAGAGGGCAGGGACCCTTTAAGTGGGAACTGGGGGAATGTACTGAAAACCAAGGCGCGCAAACCCGGGAAACCCCTCCAATGGGAACCACCTCGACCGCTGTTTTAAAAAGGGGAGGAAAACGGGGGTGCTCCGACCCCTGAGTATCCCGTCCCCCCGAGCTTTCAATTTGACCCAGAAGTAAAAAAACCCCCCTGGGGCCTAGGGGGTTTTGAAAATAGTCTTGTTTTCTGTAAAAGACCCCCCCCCGTCGGGATGGGGGGGTCCACCCCGTTGTAGGGGTCTGCCGGGGCTTCCATAAACGCGCCAAACGACATTGAAGCTCTCCCCAATCTAAATAAACTCCCCTCCATCGAGTCCATTGCGTTTCGGGGATCTCGCCGGTCAAAGAAAAGCACAAAAAGGGGAAAAAACCCCGGCTTTCCCCGCGAACCCCATCACGGGGGGGTTTCACATCACCTACATCTCCGTACTTTTCAAAAGGACGGCCCAAGATCCTTGGTGTAGTCCGGGGAATTTAAATTGTCAACTTTCAGAGGGAAAAAATTTCCCCCAATACCGGTGGGCTTTTTCCCTTTAAATCATGGGGGTGCAGGTTTTTCCCTTTCCCCGGACTTTTTAAAACCTACGCATCCCCAGAATGGCAAAAAAAGCTGTGTTGGGCGCGGGATGCGCACAATTTAAACGCCCAACAACTGTCGTCTTTTTAATGTGTAGGCCCATTGGTTTAAATTTTTTAAAAAGTTCAAATTTCACTTAAACGCAATGGGAAAAAGTTATTTTGTTTAATGGGGTTTTTTTTACAGATGTTTGCAATTAGAAAAAGTTTTTTCATATTAAATTCTTTGCAAGAAATCTAACTCCGGGGGAAACTTGGGTTTTAAAAAAAAGGGCTAAAACTTTGGAAAAACACACACTTTTGTACCAAAAATACAGATTTTGGAAAACCCAAATTAGTAAACTATGAAAAAAACTCATAAGAAGCTATTTTAAATTTCGCAAAGCTGTCCAAAATTTAATGATAGAAAAAAGGGGGACACCCAAAATTTTTCCGAGAGGACAGAAAATTTTAGGGCACTGTAAAAAAATTGAAGATGAAATTTTATTTACTTTATTGGGGAAAGCATTTTATAAAGAAAGAACTCAAAAAAATTTTTTATTAAAAAAACAAAAAAACCCAGAGAAAAAAGAAAAACAAAAAAAATTTGGGACTTAAAAATTTAAATGACATAATTTAATTTTATTTTATATCAAGTGTTATCATTTAATAAAGGGGTATGGTGTTTTTTGGGAAAAAAAAAAAGAAAAAGAATAGAAAACAACAAGTTTTTTTTTTTTACTCACTTTTACCAAAATAATAAACCCTAGTTTGTTTTTTTTTTTGTGCAAATAAATTAATGAACTTTTAAAAGGCAAAAAAAATTTCTGAAAACTGAATCCTTTAATCACACACACACCAACACACACAACACAAAAACAAAACCCTCCCCCAACCCCCAAAAAACCAAAACCCACAATGGGGGAAGGCCCGGTTGGTTTTGAATGTTTGGGAGCCCTTGTGATGTAAAAAAAAAAAAAAGCCCACAGAGTTAATTTCCCTTATCCCCCAAAAATAAAATAAATTTAAAAAAAAAAAATAAAAAATAAAGATCTCCCCCTCTCCCCCAAAAAAAAAAAAAGCTTTCACCTTCCTCAGCTATTTTAAATTTTTTTATTTGTCATGTCACAGTTGTTTAGTTTTCTTTAGATAACAAAAAGGTCCAAAATTAGATCCAAAATAAATGAATAAATTTATAAATAAAATTTCATAATAAAAACCCCCAACAGGCAGCAAAAGAAAAATAAAAAAAAATTTAACATCATTTTCTTATTTTCCCTTTTCTTTTTTTTAAAGGAAGGGGGGTTTTCCCCCTTTAACACCTACCCCCTTTAAACTAAGGTTAAAACAGCAACGGCTTTGGGTTGGCCCCTTTAATGGGGAAACCCGTCAGGTGCCTTTGGGTTCGTAAAAAGTCCCCCAGTTGGCCCAGCTGTAAATGGGGTACCCCCCCCTTTTTGGGGCATGGGGAAAGGGTTTATTCTCAAGGGGTTTCAGATAAGAAGTAACCTTTCATCGGGCCCTTGGGCCCGAGTTTGGGGCTATTATTTATTTAAAACAAATTGTAATTCCAAATAAACATTAAGAAGAAAGGGAAAAGAAGAGAGAGAGAGTTTATTTTTTAGAAAAAAAAGAAGAAAAAAAAAAAACTTAAAAAACAAGTAGGTTAGAAAAATAAAAACAAAAAAGAAATAAAAATCTTTTTAATTTTTGGGGTAAGGAATTAAACTTTTACATGTTTTTTTTTGCCATCCCGCCCCCAAACCCCTTAAATAAAATAAATTCAAATCCAAAAACCAAAAAAAACCAAAAAATAACCCCCCCCGCCCCCAAAACCCAAAGAGAAAGAATGATATCTTTATTTTTCAAGGGGAAAAGAAAAAGCATGGGGCATACCCTTTTTTTTATCCCGGCCCCTTTCCCTTTTTTAGGAATTATTCCCAAAAAAAACAAAAGGTTAAAAAAACTTGCTTCAACCCCAAAAGGGAAACATGATTAAAAAATTTTTAATTTAATTTTAAAATTCATTTTTCCCCCAACTGACTTGAGGGATTAATTTTAAAAGATACATTTGATTTTGGGGTTTTTTTTTTTTGAAAAGCGATATACTTAAATTTAAAAATATAATTCCAAATAAATCAAAAAATTAAAATGAAAAATGATACATGATTATAATTAGGTTTAAAATGGGGTAAAGTTTTTAAAAAAGAGGGGAGAAAAAAAAGAAGGGAAGAGAGAGAGAGAGAGAAGGGGAGAAAATTTTATATTGGAAAAAAGAAAAAAAAAAAAAAAAAAATTCCAAACTGAGGTTTCAAGAAATCTTCAACTTTCCTAATTAAGCAATAACGATTACAAATGACAGGAAATAAAAGAGAGGGGGGGGGGGGGGGGGGGGGGGGGGGGGGGGAGACCTCAATCAAAAAACCAAACTGACTTAAAATTTTTTTCCCTAACAAACCCGCAGCTGATAACTCCCCCCCGCCACACACACACCACACACCCCTCGCCTTTAAAATAAATTAATGGACTTTGTAATTGCGTGGTTTCCCGTTCCCGTGATCAAAGCTGTATCACAAGACTAGGCCTAGACCTAAGTCATGTGACATTTAGTTGTTCAAGATGGCGAACCCAGGTTGTGATGTCAGGCTCTACAATATTATTGTCTTGGGGATCGCGTTTATGCTGATATTCACCGCCTTTCAAACATGTTCTATGGCAGAGGTTTGGGAGAAATGTTGTTATACTTGTGTGTTTTTTAAAAATAGCTTTTCTCAGTATTGAGAAAGGTATGATTGATTTTTTTAACAAAATTCAGAGGGATCCCCAAGTTCCGCTTTGATCCACACCCCACACTTCATATTTTATTTATAAATGAAAACATTAAACTCAACTTTATCTACACCTTGTCAGACTTGCAAAGTTCTCTGTAAAGCTACCAAACTCAATGAATTTCCCAAAACGTAATTGCATAATTGTAATAGCTTTAAATTTTAAGCGAAATTGTCCTTCAACACAAAAGTCATTACGAAGTGTGTCACTGTATGAGTGCAGTTTGCCTATTATTATTAGACCAGATCCAGATAGTTGACATTAACCTGTATATTTTTCCAGTGTCTGGATTGATACTGCAGTAACCAATGTGTGGTCGCCGTCAGCGCCTGGGCTTTATCACAGTTCTTGATTAAACCATTGACGATGGGGGCAACAGCAAAGTGAGAGGCTGTATGACCAGTGGCTTTCCCACTCATGGAATTCCACTTTACAGCTTAGTCTTTAGTGATCGACTATGACTCTCTGACTAGGAGGCTTGACTTGCACAGTCCTTATGTGCTGCAGCCCTGGGGGCTGGTTGGCCTTTGGAGAACATCTCCAATGCTGACTGTCCTTATGCCCACTTGGCCGAGAGAGTGGGGATGGACTGTGGGCAAGGCATCTCCACTATAATCAAATTTCTGCCCAATTTCCATAACAGCATCTGCCTCCTCTGCTGTTTTGGAGGTCATCGTCGGACACGACGGACAAACATACAACCAATGTGGATGTTTCTGAATCTGAGCAATAGAGGAGATCATAGGCCTACATTATATGATACACATCTATACACTAATACAGTAAGACAAGATGTTTTATTAATTTTGATCAATGCAGTTTTGTCTATATATGCATGAACTCATGATTTATCATGCTAGCAGCATTGTGAACGAACAAGATTGTATAACATCAACAGGAGAAGTAACTTCACTGAGATAAGTGTCTGCTTCCTATTAGGCTATTGCATTTTATAATTAATATACATCAGTGTTACTGCAGATCTGTTTCTCTATCAGATATTTGGGCTGCTGCCCTGAGAGAAGGCACTTCATGATACAACTATTTGAAAAAACAAAACAAAAAGATCTATATGTAATTTTGTTTCCCGCCAGAGTGTAGATTTTTTTTCTACAGAATTATACCATGGAAACTCTCATTTCACTCTGAGTTCTTTTTGGTGGATTAAATACAGGTTGCACCCAGGACCTAGGTTTATTTTTTCAAGTCAAACATTTGTTTTTTTTGTTCTTCACCTTTCACTTAAACCTTAAAAGGGTTTTCCCCCAAAGGGAAAATTTTTAATAAATTTGTGTAACTGAAAATAATAAAAAATGCAACCTTTTTTCCCCCAAAAATTTTTCAGTGGTCCCCTAAAGGCCCTAAAGTTTAAAGGGGGAGGTAAGGTAGTAAAAAGGGTAGCTGAAATTCGGACTCGGATGTTTTTTAAAAAAGCGACCTTGGTCCCAGGGAAATTTAAACGGGTGGTGTCGAAAAGTTTCTGCTGGGAAAATGGCCCCCTTTTTAAAAAAGGGAAGAAAGTGTTTTTAAATTTTGGGTCTCAATTTATGATTAAAACTGAGAGTTTTTGGGGGAAAAAGTCAGGTTGACAGTGATTTTAACCTCCACATTTAAAATTCCCGGGAAAACCAAACACGGGGCCATCAGATCATACACCCCAAAAATAACCACCATAAAACCCCCTTTGAATGTCACCCTCACCCGGGGAACCCAAAACCTGTACCACTTAGGGGTTTACCATCCAGAAAGGAAATTATCCCAAAAGCCACTTGTTTTTCCTTCATCTCCCTGCACCCCCCCCCCCCAAAAAAAAAAGCACAATAAATCACATTTTTGAATGCAACTCTCCCCCAAATGAAAAAAGTCAAATTGAAACCTGACCCCCTTTTTCGCAAAAAAGTTTTATTTTTTTTAAGCCCGGGAGGGGGGCCGGGTTTTTCCCGTTTTTTGAAAATTTTGGGATTGAATATAAAAACTTTTTTTTTTTACCTTTCCCGAATAAAAAGCTGAATTTTTGCTTCCCTTTTTTTAAAAACTTTGTTAAAAGGAACACCCCCTCCTAAAACCCGGGACAAAACTTACACAAATAAAAAATTTTCATTTTCCATTTTTTTTCACTTCCTGAGCCCTAAAGCATTTCAATTGGAAACTTTAAATTTTTTTTTTTTTTATTAAATTTTGAATTTCAGTTTTTTAAAAAAAAAAAAAATTTCCCTTTTTCTTTTTTTGCAGATCAATAACTTTTAAAAAATTAAAAGTTTGGGCCCCGTCGGGACAAATGACCCTTAAAATTGGGGGAAGTCCCCACTTGCAGTCACCAAACCCAAAGCCCCCCTGAAACCCTGGGGGGGGCCACCATTTAAAGATTTTGCAACAACTTTCCCAAACCCTTCCCGGGGCCCCCCTGTTTTTTCCCGTAGAAAAAGGTTCCATTTTCAAGGCCAGCCACTCTCTAAATTTTTTTTTTCCTCATCATTTTCCTCCTTCCCCCTTTCCGTATCTCCCCTTTGAAACTGTCTCCGGCCCCTTTTTTTTGGACTTTTTGGCCAGCCCAGATGTTCTGTGGTTGCCCGCCTGTCCCATTTTTCCCCCTTTAAAAATTAGGGGCGCTTTTCACTAAAAATCAGAGCCCCTTCATAATTTTTGTCCAGGGGGAAATTTTTAAATTTCCCAGTTTTCACTTCCCTCATTGGGAATTTGAAATCTCTTAGAATACCAAGGAGTTTGCAAAAGAAAATCTCATCTCCTTTCCCCTGAAATTTTTATTTCAGTGTCTGCTTTAAATATGTTATGGTCCATATTTAAACTTTCCATACAAAAAAAATGGGGGGGGGCGGGGTGAAATTTTTTCCCCAAAACAGGAGAAGAAATCCCTTTCCTTTTCCCTCCGCAGCCTGGGGGAATTTTCCCTTGGGCAAGTTTGGGGACCCCCCTTAGCCCCCCAACGGGTTACGTAAAACCCATGGAAGGCAAGGTGACGGATTTTTGTGTTGACCACCCGGGAATTTTTTTTTGGGAACGGGTCAGCCCCTTCCCCAATGGTTTGGGCAGAATAACTATATGAGTACAAGGGCCCAAAGAAAAACCCGCTCAGTACGAGCACCCCCCCCTATAGAAATAATTGCAGCCTACTATAGGTATATTTTCTGCAAAGAATCCCAAAGGTAACCCAGAAAGAAACAAAATAAAAAATTTAACGGGGAAAGGGGGGGTTTCCCCATTTACCCGGGAAAGTTCCTCGCTGGGAAAGGGGGGAAATTATGTCACAGGTAACCCTCGATCGCCCACCCCCCCCGACTGTCCGCTAAAGAAAACCTCTCAGAATGGGTACATGGAACGTACGGACTAGGCAAAAAAAAGGAAAATTAAAATCTCAAACAAGAAAGGGAAAAAAAGAACCTCAATATATAGGATTTTCAAAATGAGATGGAAAGGACAGGCTGCATAACATCCGACAACTAAAACCTTTCTTTACTCGGGAGGAGATAAACCCACCAAAAGGGATTTGGGGCAGGATTCAAGATCAAAAAACCCTTCAAAGACCATCAAAGGTTTCTGACTGTAAATGACAGAGTCCGATATAAAACAAAGGGGCACCCCTTTTCGACTTTGGGAATATCCAAAATATGCCCCCAAAACAGTTTGAAAAGTTTACGCAAAAATTTTGAGGATTTTTTTATAAAAATATCAAAAGGGCAATGAAGAAAACTGAAGCCCAAAAGTATCAAAAATAATGGGTGCCCTAAATTTAAAAGGGGTGGGAAAAGGGAAAGTTTAAAACCCACATTTGGGCCCTTTTTGGAATAGGAGGGGAAAAAAGAAAGAGGGGCGGCTCCCGGAATGGTGAAAAGGAACAAAAGCGGGCTGTTATGAACACAGGTTTGAAAACCATCCAAGAAAATCCGGGCCCGGGAAAACCCGGCGCCAAAACCCAAAGAATCAAAAGATTAACCCCTGATTCAAGAACGTTTCCCCGTAACCCCTAAAACCATTTTTGGAAGTCCAGCCGGGTGCAGACGGGGAAGTGATCATGCCCCCATTTTATTGGGACAATGCACAAAAATTTTGAAAAAGTTGTCAAAACCAAAAAGAACCCCAAAACTGCAAATAAAACATCTGCAAATTTACGAAAAAACAAAAAAAAATCAAAACCCAAATTTGGGAAACAAATTCGATGGCCTAGATCAACTCCCCCACTACAGAAAAAAAATGGCAGTTTATGAAAGATAGAATCACGACCCAGCAAAAGAATATATACCCGTCCATAAATAAAAGGGAAAAAAGAAAGTGGGGAGCTCCCAATTTTAAAAACCCAATGGGAAAAAAGGAGAAAGGCAAAAGTAATGAAAAGAATATAAAAGAAACTCACAAACGGGTTAAAAAAAAAGTGTAATGAAACCAAGGAAGAATGGGTCAATATGCATGCAAGGAAATTGAAATGAAGCAAATTTTGATGGAAAACCCTTTTGCAAAAAAAAATAAAAATTGACAGGAAGAAAAACATAAAGCAAAAACAGGGAAAAAAGTCGAGAGATGGAAATCTAATGGAAAAAGAAGATAATTTTTAAAAGGTGGTCAGAATACATCGAAAAGTTTCAAACCCCAAAGACAGAGGTTTCCCCCTCCTCATATTAAACAACAAGATTTCCACATAATTTAAGGAAGACGAAATAGACATGCACTCACAAGATGAAAATGGAAAAAGGGGGCCTGACCTGATGATATCCCATCTGAATTGATAACCCCTGGGTGAAGTGGGAATTTTAAAGGGGGACCCAAAAAAATACTAAACAATATATTTTAAAAACAGGAAGATTTCCCACAGATTTTGAAGAAGCCATCTACAAAGCCATTTTCCCAAGAAACTGGGTACAGCTTAAAGTGCCAACATCGTACAATTTAGCCTGAAGAGTCACCCCACCAAAGTTCTTTTCGAATACTCATAAAAGAATGAAAATAAAAAAAACTCCCAGAAATATCAGAAACGCAATTTGGATTCAAGGCAACAAAGGCACCAGAAATGCAATCTTTGCAAAGAAAACTTTTCATGGAAAGATCCATCGAGTCCAAAAACCTGTACCTCTGCTTCATTTACTACCCCCAAAAGCGTTCGAAAAAAGTAAGACACCCCAACTTGTTTTTTATTCTGGCAGGGGAAAACATCACGGGGGGAAAAATCTTGAGTCCTCAGAAACATATATTGGGAACAGGAGGCAGCCATTTGAGTCCCACAATAACATCAGTCAAAAGACCAAACTGCCGGGGGTTTAGGGAGGGGGCGTGTTCCCCTGATTTAAATTTAAAAGTAAAATTTGGAAATAATTCCCACAAATAATAGAATCATGAGGGGGTTAGTGAGGTGGGCCCCAACATCAACAACCCCAGATTCCCGATTTACCAGTCCTTATCGCCGACTCGAAGAAAAACTGCAAAAAATTTTTAAAAACAATAAACGACCCAAACAAAAAAAAAGGATTACAGCCAATGCAAAGAAGACAGAATGCATGGGGGATCTCGAAAAAAGCTGTTTTTAAAACCCCAAAGCAACATCCCTGAAAAAAAGAGAGAATCAACCCAATTTAAAAACCTTTAAATACCTTGGTTTTAAATATCACCCCGGGCGGCAAGTGTGACAAAAGAAATCAAGAAGAAATCGGGCAATCTAAGGGGAAAATTTTAACAACCCTGAAAAGCATTTTTTTTTTAAACCCAAAAGTAAGAAAAACCCCAAGAAAAAGATCCATGTTTTGAAGCCTACGTATGGGCCAACTTCTGTACGGATGTGAGTGGGTGGACCCCTACCAAAGACAAAAGAACAGGGGACTAGAAGGGAGTGGAAAAGGGGGTTCATCCCGGGGAATCAAGAAAAACTTAAAGGGCAAAAAAAAAACTAATGCAGAAAATAATGGAAGGGTTGGGGGACAAAAAATCCCCTTTTCAACCCCATCAGAGAAAAAACAGCTAAAATTTTTTTGGGCCCTATAATCAGGGCTGACGGGCTAAAAGAAAATGTTAGGGGTTTGGGAAAATCTGTGGAAACAAGAGCAAAAAAACCAAAGCCCAAAATTCACAGACACTTAAACAAAATTTGCAAAGAATAAAAGGGCACTAAAAATGGCCCCATGAGAGGGGCCGAGAAAAGGGGAAAAATGGAAAAGCCATGATCGCCCATGTCTGCAGGGACCAACCGGAAAAACTTGAAAAAAGAAGAAAAAGATGGAAAAGATCAAAAAACCCCATTAATCTGATTTTGAAGCTGATGGCAATTCTTGTCATTTCCCAAGGGCTTTTTTGTTTGGTCATTGCGCTGCAAAAAGGAAACCAGGGGGTTCTTGAATAGAAAAGTTTCAAAGGGGCAAAAGTGCCAGGAAAAAAAATAAAGGGATTATTAGATATTACTAGGCCAGAGATAAGGAGAAACCCCCCGTTAAATAAATTTTTTACATCTGTATTTAAAACAGTTTGTGTCTTGTTTTATTATTTCAGCATTTCAAAACATTCCCATCATATTTTTTATGACAAAAATGATTATGTCGTTTCAAACGACTTAAGTTCAAAATGCAGCATTATTTTATAAAATGCTTTTTAACATTTTGTTTATCTGTTTGAAACTGACACAGTGACTGAGTGAGAGATGAACAACTGGGATACTGTCAAACTGGGATGCATGTTATTAATTATTGTGTCAGCAAATTTGGGTTACCATCAAGAAGCAATCAAAGCATCAAACATCAGGCAGCAGATGACACTAAGCTCTTCTTGCTTACCAGTAGTGTCCAAAAGTTTTCAGAAAATGAGATTTCCCATGAACACAAATGTTAGGTGTGTTAAAAATCACATGATTGTGACTCGCTTCAATTATTGCAAGCTAGACCAGTGAAATGATGTCAGAATGTGTTTGTGAGCAGGTGTGGTTGCCATGTATGGTTTGATATATATATATATATATATATATAATTATGTATATATATGTTATATATATATACATACATTCATACATACATACATACATACATACATACTTATATACATATAGATAGATGCGTGGATGCATATGTATGTGTGTGTGAGGGAGAGGGAGAGAGAGAGAATATAAATTGTAAGTAAGTAAGTCTTCAATTTTAACGTCTTTCCACTTTAAGTGATACCAGACGGCCCTAAGATAGGAGACTGAATGAAAGAGAGAGAGAGACAGAGAGAGAGAGAGAGAAATAGATAGATCTACACTGTGTGGTGTGCATGGGTGTGTATAAGTGTGTGTGTTGTGTGTGTGTATCGGCTGTGTGCGTGTGTTTGTGTGTGTGTGCGTGACTCTGTGTGTGTGTGTGTGACTGTGTGGGTGATGGTGTTGGTGTTTGTTGTCGTTGTTGAAGACAAAAAGGAAGGAGAGGCTGAAGGGGAAGCAGCTGTGCTTTAACACATGTATGATTTATGTTTCAGCAGGAAAAGATTGAAATCTTCCCTTGCCCATATCGTCTAAATGAAGATTTGGCAAAAACAACAACAGCAGCAACAACAACTGAAAACAAAACAAAACAGAAAACCCCTAAAGAAACTAAGTTAAGAAACCACATCTTGAAAAAACCTCCAATTTAAAATTTTTCACAAATATGCACAGATTTTTTTAAAACTACTTTTTTGTGTTTTTTGTTTTGTAGAAAATTTTTTAAAAAAAAAAAAATGGCACTAAAATAGATGTGGATATTTAAAACGGGGTAACTAAAAAAAAAGAAAAAAAGAAAAAAATTTAAATAAAATCAAATTGCTGTGTGTGTGTTCAAAAACAGTTCTTCAAAGTGCATACAATGAACGTTTGAAGGAAAGGGAAACACAAGGTTAATTATAAAAATAAAATCATTTTTTTTAAAATTACTTTTTTGGGCACAATAACCAAAAAAAGTATTTTTTCATGTGGTGCTGGGTGGGGGGGATGGGGGCGCGTGCTGCGCATGCCACATACAGTGTATGCGTATATTCGAAGATATGGGGAAAGGTACACATATGTTTTAAAAAATTTGCAATGAAAGAAAATCAAATATTTTCCCCCTTGCCACCATGTTCCGGAATTCAAACTTTTTGTTTTTTTTTTCAGCCTTGGAATCACATGCCGTTTTTCGTGTCCAACTGGGCACACCCTCAGGGTCATTTTGCAGGGCCCAAGTTTTTCCATGGTTTGGGTCTCTTCTTTACTTGAAGCACACATTTTTTAACATTTAATTTTCATGTGATTCATTTATTTTTGTTTCTGATAGTTTGCGGCCTTAACTTCCATGGCACACTGCAGTGCTGCCTCTCATAAGCCACTCAACCTGATGGCAGCACACATTGTAAATCGATACATTCCTTTTTTTTTTTGTCTGCACCCAGGCTAAAAGATCACTGAGTGTAATTGTTTTCAGATTGCTGGGAGGCTGCCAGCAAGAATAGGACCTTCACTGGCTTTTGGTGACTTTGTTAAGTGTTCAGTGTTTGGATCAAACAATGCATTCGGGACGACCACGGACCCTCAAGAGATGATAAGTGTAAATAGCAAAGTTGTAAGCGGGCTACTGAATCTTTTCCTGATTTGATGATTTTGCAAGATGCACACAAGTCACATGGGCCACACACAAACGCACACAAACACTCCACACAGAAGCCTTTTAATCATATAATAAAAAATTTATTTCAGTGATACAACATTAATAAGAGGAACATTTTAGTAAAGTTATTTTAAAAACAGACCACGAGTGTATGCATATGTACTAAATTTTAATTTTTAAAGAACTGTGACTTTTAAAAAAATTTTGTAATGTACTTAAGATACACAATTTTTTTAGGTGGAGTAATATAACTTGAAAATACATGACAAAATTTTTATTTTAAAGTGTGTTCATACTGTCATTTCTAAACCAATGGAATGGCTTTAACACGGATCTGCTTTGGTTGGCATGGACAGTAGGAGTTTTCCTTTTTTGCAAATTTGGGAAAATTTTTATGGAAATTTGTGCAGGGGGAAGAAAGATTTACAGTAAATGGAAAATGACGACGCAGACCTCCTACCTGTACGAATTTTATATCTTTAATTTTGACCTCAAGTAAAAAAAACAAATTTACTGAAAAAAAGGATTTTGACTACCACAAAAAAAAGGGGGGGTGGGGGGGGGGGGGGGGGTGGGGAAAAAAACCCAAAAAAAGTTTTGGGGTGTAACTATTTCCCTGCGATTTCTTTTCCTTTTTTTTTTGTCAGAGTATCACAAGTACAGCAATGAACCCCTTTAAAAAAACCCCCCAAAAACACACCACCACACTCCCCCCCATCACCCAACACAAAACCCCAAACCCACCACACACCACAAAACCCCCCCCAAAAACCAAAAAAAACACCACACACACCAACCCCCCAAAAAACACACACAAAACACACCCCTAAAAACCCCCAAAAACCCACAACCCCTAAGCCCCTTTTCCCTAAATGACAAAAAAAACGAAAAAAAATTTTTTTACACTAAGGGAATTCCCACCACAATTTCCCCTTTTCCCCTTTTAAAATTTTTTTTGGCGTTTCATTCTACCCCTCAAAAAAATTTTTTCCCCCCCCTTGACGTAAGATTTTTTTACCGTTTTAAACGCCAAAAAAAATTTCCCCCCCCCGATGTAAATTTTTTAAAAATTTTTTGTTTTAAAAGGAATAAAGGGAACTTTCCCCCAATTACGGTTTTTTTTTTTTTGTTTATGGCCTAAAAAATTTCCCCCCTCACGAAATTTTTTTGGGGTTTTTTTTCTTTCAGCCAAACAAATTTTTCACCCCAAATTCTTAAAAAAATTTTTCGGGGTGTTTTAGTTCTGGGAAAAATAAGGAATTTAAAATTTTTGATTAAAATTTTTTTTTGTGTTTCATCTAGGACCTAAGGAACTTTACCCATCGCTGAAGATTTTTCTTTTGTTTTTTTTTAAAAAACAAAATCTTTTTTAAACCCCCCCAAACCCCTTGCAGAAAAGTAATTTTCGGGTTTGTGTCCTGGGGGAAAAATTAAAAAATTAAAATTAAAATTTTTATGGAATTTTTTTTTTGGGGGGAAAAAAAAAAAATAAAGGGCGTAGTTTTTTTTTTTAACGGGAAAATTTAAAAAATTTTTTGGGATTTCCCCCCCGGAAAATCCTCTCTTTTAAACAAAAAAAATTTTTTCCTTCCAAATGTTCTTCTCTTCCCCAAAACAAACCCCCCGGAAACCCCCCCAAACTTTTTTTTTGGGGTATATTTTTTTTTTACATCCCCCCTTTTTTTCCCCAAATTTAAACAGTTTAAAAAATTTTTTTAAAAGAAAAATTCCGCCCCCCGGAAATGGCCATTTTGTGATAGGTTATGACTCTTTTTTTTTTCCCAAACAAAAAAATTTTTAAATTTTGGGGCACATCAAACCCTAAAGGAAGTGGTCCTTTGGGGGGCAAAATTCTGGCAAAATTCCTACCTTAGGTGAGGAAAAATGGGGGGAAAAAAAGATTAAGAATTCATGTGTTCAGTGAAAGTCATGTAGACTTATTTGACACAACAAAAGAAACATAGTTTTATAATTCTCTATTGTTTAAAAGTAACTGAATGTGTAAATCTCTCTCTCTCTCTCTATCTATCTATATCTATCTCTCTATCTATCTATCTATCTATCTATCTATTTGTATCTCTCTCTCTCTCTCGACACACACACACACACACACACACACACACACACACACACCACACAAACACAACTACACACATTATATATACACATATAAATACACCTCTCTCCCTCTCTCTCTCTCTCTATATATATATATATGTATATATATATATATACAAACGTACATGTGTGGGTGTGCGCGTGCTTGCGCGTACATGCGCACACTTTGCCTCGGTTGCATTCAGGTTATAGAGCGCTGTCTTTTCTTTCTCTCATCCTTTATGTTGTTTGGTATAACTGTCACCTCATTCAGATCAACGTGTTGGATGACTCCAGTGTTTCTTTTTTGTGGGCAGTTTGCTGTTTGGCAACATGTACAGTTACTTCATGTTCCGTGGAGAGGACACAATCTCAGACACCTCCAGGACGCGCTTGTACATTGGGCTGAGTGGAGCAGGGCTGCTGGGTGTTCTGGTCCTGTTTCTTCTCCGCAAACGTCAACACAGGGCAGCTGATGGAGATACAGGCAGTCTGAATGCCGGGTAGGTGTACAGGAAATACAGAGAATAGGGTTTTATGTGCTCAGGAAATACAGAGAATGGTGTTTTATGTGCTCAGGAAATACAGAGAATGGGGTTTTATGTGCTCAGGAAATACAGAGAATGGGGTTTTATGTGCTCAGGAAATACAGAGAATGGGGTTTTGTATGCTCAGGAAATACAGAGAATGGGGTTTTATGTGCTCAGGAAATACAGAGAATGGGGTTTTATGTGCTCAGGAAATACAGAGAATGGGGTTTAATGTATTCAGGAAATAGATTGTGACACACTGTGTTCAGGCAGCAGGTTATAGCTTTATATGTTTTGAAACTCTTGTTTAGGCTACAGGACCTTAGCGTACATATTTTGATTTCTGATCCAATGTTCATGGGCACTGAAAAAGGACAGGATCCAGGCTCTATAGTGTCAGCACAAATCTTGGTGTAGCATTCTTGAAAAGGAAGTCTTAACTTACCATGAAATGGAAGGATTTGAAACCTGGATCTTGTAAGTGGCTGTATGCCCCCCCCCCAAAAAAAAAAAAAAAAGACTGTATGGCGCATTGATCTTTTGCTCTTTCCCATCATTCAAGCACATTGGGAAAGGGTGTGAAGAGGGAAGGGGCCAAAAAAAAAAAAATGATGGCATGCAGGAAGGGAAGGAAAGGGGATTTTTCTTTCTCCATTTTACATTTATCAGACTTGTATATAAATTTGAAAGAAATTGTGAGCAGTGAATGCTGCAAGACTTTCTTGTAGCCAGAGTTTTGTGTAAGTAACCTCACCGTTCTTCCTATTTATATTCACTGTTGTGTATTTAGTAGAGACTGAATGATGGAAAGAAATGGCAGGCAAATGGCTTAAAGACAAGGTGAAGTCTTCAGCAGCTGACAAGCTGGGGGGGGGTTGTTTTTTTGTCAGTGCAGTGTCCTGAGTCTTTGAGCATAAACAAGAATAGGAAATACATGTTTTAATGAGATTCTTTGTTCCAATCACAAAGCATCTCATGAACGGAAGTCACTGTGAGAATTTGGATGAAGAAAAAGAGAAAAAAAAGCAGTTGATAAAAAATGTCATGGGATATCGATTTGCCAATAAAAGATCAGTTTTGGTTAGATATCAGATAGGTTGGTTAAAGGTACAAACTACAAAGTCTGTTAAAACTGAGAGATGTATTCAGGGCACATTTTTCTTTGCTGTGTTTCTGTTCTGTGTGTTACAATTGGGGGGTGGGAGTGTCGGTGAATGAGGGTAGGGGATGGGAGTGTCAGGGGCTGAGAATTAAAGCGTTATTTAATACTTCTTGTCGCTGGCTGCCAGTGAGCCGTTTGGAAGCAGTGAAGGGAACTCTGACAGTTCAGAGGCAACTGGCAGAGTTTCACCACAGAGCAGGTGAGGTGCTTGTCGTCTGCTTCACTGACAGTGGAACGGTTGTTTTTCTGCCTGTGGGTCTGGTACCTGTTGCATGGCTTGTAGTTCTCCATGGCTGGAAAAAGTCTGATTGTGTGTGTGTAACTCTTCTGCCTTATATCACTGTTGTGGGGGAAAAAGTTCTTGTTGTGTTATAAACTCTATATATTCACTGTAATTTGTTGTTACCGCTGCTCAAACTTTTGAGGGGAAAAGGTACAATTGAAAATAATGAAAGAAAACCTAAATAAAAGTGTAAAGAAGAGGTACGATTTTTAACATCCCAAAAAAGGGAGGGGAAATAGTATCCGTAAGTTTTTAAGAAAGTTAAGTATGTTAGAATTGTGTCTGTGGTGATGGAACTATTTTGAAAGTGAGGTATAAGAGCACAGTATGCATTGAAGTGAAGATGCAAAAATCTAAAGGGAAGCGGAAGTGACAAAATCGTTTAATGTTATTTATTTATATTTTTTTTAATTATGAGATCTTTTTGTTTCTCCCCCTCCCCTCGCCCTGTAACCTGCTTCTAAAGTTATCTATTTTCTCTGTTTTTCTTTGTGACAGGATGGAAAATACTAAAACTACAAACAATGATTTTCTTGTTATATAATGGTTCATTGTGACAGGTTTCAAATTCATGTACTTTATCATCTTAAACAGAGAAATTCATCTAGGTTACGAGCAAAGGATCTCACATCTAAGGAGTACTGTTGAGATGCTAGGCATAGAAGATACAAATTCCAAACAGTATTTCTTTGTGGCTTGTGCTGTTGTTGACAAGGTTGTGGGGCTTCTTACTTCTTTATCATTTTGCAGAGTGGCTTCTTATCAAATAGCTGTGTTTAGCAGTTAATGATGCTTGGTAGTCAAAAATATGCTGCAACATTGTTTTGAAATAGGCAGACCTTTACTTTATATTTGCTCACTGATTACAGTAGTGGTGTATTAGTCCTCAGGGTGACATTGTATTAATGCTTTATCTGATCTTGTACTGGTCTTGTACAATGACCTTGTACTGGTCTGGTTTCTGACTTTGTACTGGTCTTACACCTGACTGTACTGGTCCTGTACCTGACTTTGTACTGATCCTGTACCTGACTGTACTAGTCCTGTACCTGACTTTGTCCTGGTCCTGTACCTGACTTTGTACTGAACCTGTACCTGACTTTGTACTGAGCCTGTACCTGACTTTGTACTGAGCCTGTACCTGACTTTGTACTGGTCCTGTACCTGACTGTACTGGTCCTGTACCTGACTGTACTGGTCTTTTAAATGACTTTGTACTGGTCCTGTACCTGACTTTGTACTGAGCCTGTACCTGACTTTGTACTGATCCTGTACCTGACTGTACTAGTCCTGTACCTGACTTTGTACTGAGCCTGTACCTGACTGTACTGGTCCTGTACCTGACTTTGTACTGGTCCTGTACCTGACTTTGTACTGTACCTGACTTTGTACTGAGCCTGTACCTGACTGTACTGGTCCTGTACCTGACTGTACTGGTCCTGTACCTGACTTTGTACTGGTCCTGTACCTGACTTTGTACTGAGCCTGTACCTGACTTTGTACTGGTCCTGTACCTGACTTTGTACTGGTCCTGTACCTGACTTTGTACTGGTCCTGACTTTGTACTGGTCCTGTACCTGACTTTGTACTGTACCTGACTTTGTACTGGTCCTGTGCCTGACTGTACTGGTCCTGTACCTGACTGTACTGGTCTTTTAAATGACTTTGTACTGGTCCTGTACCTGACTTTGTACTGGTCTTCTAAATGACTTTGTACTGGTATTCTAAATGACTTTGTACTGGTTCTATGCATGACTTTGTACTGGTCTTCTATATGACTTTGTACTGGTCCAGTACATGACTGTACTGGTCCTCTCACTAATTTTGCACTGGTCCTTTAGCTGACTTGTTTTATAGCTGTTGTGTTGGGAAAAGGTACCCCATCCTGATTTTTATTTTATTTATGACATTTTTTCACCTTTCTATCGCGTAACTTTTTGAAAGCTTTTTTCCAGAAAGGAAACAGATGGAAAATGTACAATGTGGTGGCTCCAACATTCATTGTGCTTCTTTAAAGATTTATAACTTTGTGTATGTGTGTGTGTGTGTGCGTGCATGTGTGTATGCTGCATTGGTGCATTCGTAACTGTCTTTGTATATGTTTGCCATCTGCACTTTCTTCACTTTGGTGAAGTTGAAGAGGAAAGGGCACAGTGTGTGTGTGTGTTTTATCATTAAGTTCCTTAGAGTTTATTTGTGAAAATGGAAAATGCTTTAAATGGCAGGTGATACATTTTCCAGAGCTGACATGTTCTGTTCAGTTGTTTTCAGTATTTTGTTTGTTTGTCTGTAACATGTTCATGTTGAATTATTTATTCTTTAGATAATAATCTTAATATTGATATCTGTCCTAATTTTTGCTGCGCATTCTCCAGCGTAACATCCTGGGGGTCTCTCAGAATATGCACTTTAAAGTTATCTCACCTGGGAATCTTTTTGAGGCCTTAGATATGCACTGGATGAGAAGTTTATGTATATGGCCTCATCTTATAGGCAGCCATAGTCTAACTTCAGATAATTTTTTCTCCAGTAATAGAGAAGACAGGTTGTTATGCTGAGTTTGTCATGGCTGAAGACAATCTCAGCATAATATTTGAAAGCATAGCAGTGGTTCAATGTAAGCCATAGCACTTGGCTTACAGCGATCAGTTGCAACGGGGAGGCAATTCACCTGAGAGTTGTCATCATCTCGGATGCACTGTCTGTGCGTCAGGCCATTGGAAACTCACAGAATAAGAAACATAACACCCTTGCCTCTGCTCTTGTTACACTGCAGCAGTCTACGGAGCATACAGTCATCCAGTGGGTTCCATCACACTGCAACGTCCATGGCAAGAAGGAACCTGACTTACTGGCGAAGGTAGGAGGTCAGATGCCTTAAGAGATGCAGGAAGTGACGTATGAAAAGCCAAAGACAACAGTGAAGGAAAAGCAACAGAGAAAATGGCTTCAGCATCACCCTTAAGTCAACAATAAGGATGACTACTACCCCCTGCCCAGAGAAGTATGTATGTTCTTTCGAGCCAGAAGGCCCATAGAGCCGGAGCTTATCCCGGTTTCTGTAGCGTTAAGCGAACTGATGGTTTTTTCACCACCCCTGTGACAGGACGCTAGTCTGTCGCCAGATACTTCCCCAGCAGAGCTGGTACCCACTTGTACACCTGGGTGGAGTGAGGAAAATAGGAGTAAAGTGTCTTTCCCAAGGACACAACACTGAGCCGAGCGGGGGATCGAACCCGCGACCTCTGGATCACGAGTTGACCGCCTAAACCACTCGACTACGGTGCCTCCTGCCCAGAGAAGACCAAGTGACCATTGTGAGGATGAGGACTGGACACGGCAGACTCAGACTTCGCATGTTCACCAAGTTCCACATTGGTGATTCTGAGGTGTGCCCCTGTGGCACTTCTCCCATGACAGAGGAACACTTCCTCCAGACCTGCCCAACACACCAGAACCTGAGGGCCAATATCTGGCCTACTGATGATGAGGGACAAGCTCTTTTGACCCCTGGAGGGCCTTCGGCATACAACAGCAGTTGTCAGGGCCTCTGGAGATGCTGTCTGAGCATTCGACAGAGAAGAAGCTGACATCAATAACTGACAAAGCTTTTGGCCTGGGCCAAGTTTTTATTTTAATCTGTTATGAATGGAAAAAAAGATAATTGCGCATTCATATGCAAGTGTGTGTGTGTGTGTGCATGTATATAATGTGCACGTGCACTTGTGCATGCAGACTTCTATTTTCAGCATTTCAATGATATCTTAGTATGCACATCTTCTCTCCCCCCCCTCCCTTGTGTTGTAGTTTTTTTTGTTTTGGGTTTTTGTTGTTGTTGAAAAGTCAGTTTTTCTATTTTGCTTTATGTGAATCTATTTTGCTGTTTGAAAGTTTGTTTTTCTTTATTTCTGCTAAATACTACACGCTCAATGTCTTTCTCTCACCTTTTTACTTTATTTCAGTGCTTTTATGAAACTTTCTTTGCCATGTTTACTTGCTTGTTTTTCATCTTTTTTCTGGTTAAAGTGTTTGAATGCAAAGGTTGCTTGAAAGTCATTTAGCATATATTATTCATAGTCTTTAAAAAAAAAATTGTTTATATATTTTTAAAAGAAAGAACAAGATGGATGGATGGATAGACATAGATAGATAGCTAGCTAGTGAGAGAGAGAGAGAGAGGCTGCATCATTAGAGTGCATTGTTTTGAAGCTTTTAGATATAAGAAGGTTAGTATTAATTTCAAACTTAACACCTAACCATGCAAAGCATTTTGGGGGGAGTCAAGTCTTTTAGTTTGAAGATATTCCTCATTTTATAATCAGTAGAAATGATGCATATTATCATGTATTGTGTGTGTCAGTGGATACTTATCTCTTAAGATTTATATGCAGCATTTAAAAAACAGACGCACAACTCTTCCCCCCTCCCCCCCCCCTAAAAAAAAACAAAAACTTGAATTCTTCCAAACTATGTTTGCTTAGACATCTTAGTGTTAACATAAGTGAGCCTAATTTCTAATGGTATGCAGCCATAGTGACAAGATCTCTACGCCTAGTGTCTATTCAAAGACATTATGGCATCATTTCAGATATCCAAGTTGTGTATGGAACAGAGAGGAAGGCATGCCCCCCAAAGAATTTCTATACTCAGCTTGAAACAGGTCCCTGAAATGGCAGGACATGTTATTTGGAGTGTTGCAAATCTTGTAAGCTCTCTTGCTTGGGGCCTTGTGGCCTCAGCTCTGTCAGTGTCCCATGAAGACATCTCACAAATAGTTACATCTTATTCCAAGACTGGCTATCTTCAGACTGTCCAGCTCTTTGAAACCTCCAGATTCATTCACTTGGTTTGATGTCTTATTTATGAAAGATGATTAATTCCCCAAATTCCTTTATTCCTGCTTGGATTGTTCTGATACATGCCAATCTTTTTTCTTTACAATAATACATCAGGTTTTGTATTATTTATCAAGATGAATGCATGATTGAGATGCAGTTAGACTGGTGGTAAACAAGAAGGAGGGAGGGGGGAGAGAGAGAGAGAGAGAGAGAGAGAGAGAGAGAGAGAGAGAGAGAGAGAGAGAGAGAGAGAGAGAGAGAGCAAGCTTTTTGTGCATGTCATTGTGTAAGGTTTTGCAAAGTCCAGAATCCCAATGAATGTTTCACAAATCCTGGCATGAATCCCCACACAGTGTCCTGTTTTGTTTTGATTTTATTTAATTGTATATTTCATTTTGTCAGTTTTAATACAGGTGATTATGGTCATATATTATCCAACTTTTTATGTTGTTTTTTGTTTTATAGTAACATTGTATGATGACATTAACATGGTTTTGTGGTATGGATGTTTCAGCTCTGTGCAGACAGCTGTCATGCCTTTGACTGCTTTGAGTAAGTGATATCAGTATCCGTATCACAGCCATCAGTGATCCATACCTCAGTTACACTACAGTCAGTTTAGGATTGTTTTCTGTTAGAATGTCCATAGATCAGTGACCTAGAGGTTACGCACCTGCCTAGTAAGCAAAACGCCCGGGTTGACATTTGTGGTGGTCCAATCCCTGTTTGTGCCTGAAACTTTTCCCCCATCCACTAGTCCGTGAGTGGTGGTCTGGGTGCTAGTCTTTTGGATGAGACAAACCTGAGTTCCCATGTGCATCATGCATTTAGCGCACATAAAAGAACCCACAGCAACAAGAGAGTTGTCCCTGGCAAAGTTCTGTTGGACAAAAAGGCACTTTGATAGGGGAAGAAATACACATGCAGGCAGGAAAAGGAAAAAACATGGGTGGCGCTGCTCTTGTGGCAACACGCTCTCCCTGGGGAGAGCAGCCCGAACTTAAAGTGGTATACAATACAATAATGAATATACTCCATTGTGTGTGGTAGATCTATACAAAGGGTAATCAGACTGTATTTTATTGTATACCCCTTCCTGTCATGGCAGCATTCTCGGCGTGAAATTCAGGCTGCTTTTCTTAGAGAGAGCTCATTGCCACTAAATAGGAACGTCTTTTTTTCCTACACAATTTTATTTGGAACAGCACTGGGTAGTAATGGGTTCATTATCATACACCAGCTGTGTGTTGCTCATAGGATCTGAGTTATTCATCATCTCGTCTAAAAGTCTGGCTCTTGGCCCACCACCACTCAAGGTCTTGTGGATGGATGGGGGAAAAGTTCAGGTTCAAACAGGGATCAGCTCCGCAACTTCTGGTTGTCTGGTATGCTGTCTCTGGGACCCTGATCCACTGTATCCTCACTTAACTTACAGAACAGACTTGCTGCAGTAAAGGATTTGTTGTGAAGTGTAGACAGCAATGACACACAGTTTGTAATGCTGTGCTGCTGACTTAAGCAGAGTGTGTATTTATGTGTGTGTGTTTGTGTGCGTGCGTGCGTGCGTGCATATTTTATACATGTTTTTGTGCTTTATTGTGAATGCTTGATCTGCAGAAGATGGAGGCAAATTTGTGCTAACTTGCACCTAGCAGAAGTGTTACAGAGGAATGGGCATTTTATTTTTGTGTATGATTTTGATTGCTGTGTTTAGTTAATACAACATCACTTTATCAATCATGCTCCCTACTTTCCACTGACCCCTTTCCCCTAAAAAAATTGTTTTTTTTTTTACAGTAAGAAAGCACATCATTCAAATGCCATGTCCTACATGCACTACAAATGTTGTTGGTGGGGGTGAAAACCCCAACACCACAC
>CM054135.1:54736823-54744323 GCA_028751875.1 Rapana venosa
AGAAGTGCACTGCATCATGTAGTATACTAACATGCAACCCAGTGAGGATTGCTACTTTTGTTTGAAACTGCAAATCAGTATAATTTGTATTTGCACTCAGTCTCCACCTGTTGTGTCTGTAACACTTGTAAGTTGTATCGGTGTATAGATCTGCGTCTCTCTCAGTCTCTGTGTCTTACTCTTAGTCTCTCTCTGTTGTCTTTGTCATTACTCACTTCTCAATCCCTCTTTTCCCCTCTCTTTTGATAGTCTGTAAACAAATTATGGTAAGTATGGCTGAACTTTTATCTGAGTTGTGAGGGGAAATTGAAAGATGCTGAAAATGAGGAATGTTGCAGTTTTCCCCCCCATGTCCCATGTGCATAGATTGTCACAAGAAATCTGCTTCCAGTGTGTGTGTTATCTTCAGTTTAATGTCTATTCACATTTATTGATTTTAGATGTGTGTATTGTGTGTGTGTGTGTGTGTGTGTGTGTGTGTGTGTGTTTTAAAATTTCATTGTTTGAATGTTTCAGAGGGAAAGTGTATAAATTTATAATACATGAGCTCGTGCTCTCTCTCTCCCTCTCTGTCTCTCTGTCTGTCTGTGTCTGTCTATGTCTTTGTCTCTCTCTCCTTCTCTCTCTTTAGAGAGTGTTATTGAAGATATAGAGATTTTATGAGGACTGGACTTTAAAAGTGTACTTCTGATTGGCCCTGATGTTGTTACTGTCCTGTTGTGTGTGCAGGTGGCAGCAACAGCTACATGAACTACTGGAGGCAGTCCATAGAAAGCAGCGGCAATATGACAAGGCTTCCAGTGCCTGCCAGGTTTTGCTGAAACCGTGGTATCACTTCAAGTTTTTCTTTTTTTTTAAAAGTATAATCAGTTTTAAAACTAATATTTTTTAAAATTATGAATTGTGCATGTATAGTTCTGCTTGAAGATTTAATTTGATCATTAAAAAGTATTTCTACTAATATATTGGCATTTTGTAAAGAGCAATATTTATTCAGTCATTGTGTATTTTATACTACTTAGACCTGATATTTTGTGTTTGAAGTTTATTTTTGTCCGAGCGCAGAAATTGCCATAAATGTATGTGCTGTGGTCTGGCATATCTTCTTTTGCACAGTCTACAAGTTAATGTTGTATATGCTCACACCCATAAGCCAGTGAAAATGGTCACAATAGTCAATAATCTAGATATCTTAGTGGAATTAAAAAAAATTTTTTCGTCCTTGGCTAGAGCTATTATGACAGTATGAGTCTGAGGTTCACTCATGGTGAAATTTTGTGTATGTGACCATTTTTTGACCGGCCATTTTTGCAACGAGGGATGATAGCTTAATCATAGTTAATGGGTCACCAGTGAGCATGTGTTTTTTGAAAACTACATTTTTGAAAGGTGGAATGGGTTTTAATATGTGAACAAGATGTTCTCTGTGTGTTTCTATTCAGGACCTCAGTTTATAGTCTCATTCAAAGGACTTTCAGTTCCAGGGGAGTAGATTTGGTGACGAAATAAAAGGAAAAAATCCCCTTGAATGGGTGACTAGGTTATGAGCTCAATTCTCTAATCACTAAGCTACTGACCATCTCCTACCTGACAGACCCTGTACGCCATGGTATACCCAAGACATCCTGATAGCGAAGCGCAAACGCCGGCAACTAGAACGGCAGTGGCGGAAATCAAAAACCGAAATCAACAAACAGCTTTTCCGAAAACAAATAAACAAAGTCAAACTCTTAATCCATTCAGCAAAGACAGAATACTACTCTTCCCAAATTCTCTGCGCTACATCCATAAAATCTCTTTTTTCCCTCACCTCAAATCTCCTTGGGTCTGCAAAAACAACTCCTCTGCCTACCACCCACAGCCTGTCTGAACTTCCATCTATCTTTTCTGCCTTCTTTTCAGACAAAGTCCACAACATACGCTCCAGACTGGATCAGACTCATTTCCAGCCTGCACCTCCTGATCCCCAGTTCACTGGCACTCCTCTCTTTTCCTTCTGTTCCACAAGTGAAAAAGAAATCATGACAATTCTGAAGGAAATGACTATAAAATCATGCGACCTCGATCCCATACCTGCTCCTGTTTTCTCACAATGCCTTCCACAACTTGTACCTATTATCACTAAAATAGTAAACTCATCTCTTCTGTCAGGACATTTTCCACAAGCTCTTAAAACCGCAATAGTCACACCTCTACTGAAAAAGCACGACATCGATCCCAACATTCTGAAGAATTATAGACCTGTCTCAAACTTACCCTTTGTCTCTAAAGTACTAGAAAAAGTTGTTCTCAAACAGCTCAACAGTCACCTTCATTCCAATGATCTCCTTCCTCCTTTTCAATCTGCCTATCGCCCCAACCACAGCACCGAAACCACCCTAGTCCATACTTTAGATACACTTCTACTTGCTTCTGATGCAGGAAAAATCTCCCTCCTCACTCTTCTTGATTTATCTGCAGCCTTCGACACTATAGATCACTCAATTCTTCTTTCTCGCCTCCAAAATACGTTTGGTATCAATGGCACTGCCCTCACCTGGTTTACTTCATACCTCACAGACAGATTCCAGAAAGTTATTGTAAACAAAATTCAATCAAAATCTGTCAAAATGGAATGTGGAGTTCCACAGGGATCAGTCCTGGGCCCCGTTCTCTTTACTCTCTACACTGCTCCACTCTCACATATAATAAACAACCACCATATTGATCATCATTTCTATGCCGATGACACTCAGCTTCAGTGCAGTGATACTGTTGAAAACTTGCCTTCCCTCCTGACAAATATGTCCTACTGCCTTCAAGACATTCAAAACTGGAGATTCAAAAAAGTTTCAATTAATGCCCTAAAAAACCAAGCCATGCTCATAGGGGCCCAAAATAAACTTTCCTCCATCACAACAAATCAATACAATTCGGCAGGCTCAGTTCCTTTGTAAATTTTAAGTATCTAGGTTGGGTTTTTGACAACACACTCAATAGAAAAAAATGCATCACCCCGACCTGCCAGTTTGTACTATCAATTTCGGGGCCCTAAGTGGATCGCAAGTATCTGTACTGTGCAACTTCCAAGCTCGTCACATCTCTAATTTTTTTCACGTTTAACTACTGTAATTCTCTTTTGGCTGGGCCTACCAGCTCATCCCTCCCCTCTCTTAAAGAAAAAACTTGCAGCTGCTGGGGCCCAAGAAAGAAAAAATCCAAAACATCCTCCTCTTCGCGATCTCTTCACTGGGTGCCGTCTCCAAAGACTGAAGTATAAGATCAATACCCTTGTTCAAAAGTCCCAAAATCTGCACCTTTATCTTTTTAAATTCTTCACCCGTACAACTCCCGTTCCCTTCGTTCAGCCGCAATACTTTTTTGTTTCGAACACCCAGATTAAACAAACCACTGTTGGGTGTCGTCTTTTTTTTTTTTGGGCCCCTCCACTTGGGAAAGACCTCCCTCTTTTCCTTCACAAAAAGCCTTCATTGATACCTTCAAAACCACCTCAAAACAACTTGTTTCCCACCGACACTTCCCCCCTCTATTCGCTTGCTTTTCAAAAGCACTTCATCTCCTAATGTGTTTTCCGGGGTGTGTGTGTGTGGTGTGGTTGTGGTGGGGTGTAATACACGTGCATAAAAATTTGAAAAATTGTTCTTTATTATATTTGAGGAAAGTTCTTTCCTAAAAGATTTTGGTGCAAACGCTTCGATTTTTTTTGTTTTACAAGATTTGGGCGTATATAAATTCCATTTAAAATTTTTATTATATTATTATTATTATTACTGCCTCTCCCCCCCCCCCCCCCCCCCCCCCCCCCCCCCTCCAACCCCCCCTTTTCGCTTCATCCCCGTATTCCTTGTTATATCATACAGTTAGATCTTTTACGATTTTTGGGAGTATTATTTAAAAAACAGGTTGGGTAGATTTTTCTATTCTTTCCCTTCTTTGCGGGGGTTTGAATTCATACGTTTGGGGACACACATTACAAATTTGGGCACATTTTTTTTTCTGTTTTTATTTTTACACTAAATTCTTTTACTTTTAGTAGTAATTTTAGTTGTAGTTTAATTAAACGTAAAAAAAATTTTGTCTCAGCTTAGCAGTATCTTTATTTGGGTTTGTGTTCTTTTCTTTGACAAGTTGTTTCTTTCATTTTGGTGTATGGTATTTTGTTTTTTTTAGTTTTTTTTTTTTTTTTTTTTTTTTTTTTTTTTTAAAAAAAAAATTTTTCTGATGTAGTGTCTGTGTGTTGTGACAGGACATAAAAAAACAGTTGAACCAAAAGAAGCAGTTTTTTTCTGCAAAAAAAAACCGTGACAAGTTTTGTGACGAGTTTAAGATACTATTTTGTTGTTGTTTTTCAGGCCAAAGAAATCAAAGGAGAGTGAAAGCACAGCTCAGAAGGATGTTCCTGACAGCAGTAATAATGGTAATACAATGCCTTTCAGATGTGATCAGATATCATGGAGTAAATAGCATGGATAAATGGTTGTAACTGTATGGGGGAGTTTTACCAGGACTTTGGCTATAACTTATTTTAAAGAATGACCATTTGCATTTTTGATTGTAGTTAAATTTTGATATGTCTTGAACTGTTGGAGAGCACATTTTTAGTAGTATGATCTCCCTCTGCTAAGGACACTCCTACTATGCATACTGTAATGACTGTTTATTGGGACAGCAAATGATTCTTTTTGAATTCTTCTTTTTTGTGTTTTTGTTTTGTTTTCTCCTTTTTTCTCTAAGTGGTGTATATAGATTATTCAGGGGCAGAATATCAAGTGGTCATAGTTTGAGACTCACAAACGCTTTAATCTGAAGGGGAAATCTAGTGTGTGTGTGTTATCGGCTGTTGAGAGAAAATATTTTTGGTGTTAAAATAGGTTCCAACTCCAATCCCTTTTTCCCTTTCAAGTCCTGTGGTGAACTGTCACTATAGACCAGATATATCTGAAAAACAATGCTTAATCCTGCACCATGAAAAAAATCCCTGCGTTTGTGTCAAGAACAAACCCGTTTTTGGGTAGTGGTGTGGATCAGGGGCCCCCCCTACATGCACTTTGGCCCTGGAGGGAAGGTGAGCTCTGCCCGGTTTAGTTTGCCCAAGAATGTACTTGAAAGTTTTAGTTACAAAAAATACAAATCTTTGTGATCTCAAATCAAGAGAAATTCATGTGGGTTGCAAAGCGATGGGATGGTTGGGTATCTGCAGTCGGGAACGGGGAAAATTGCCCGAAAAGCCCTCCCTGGACAAAAGGGAAAACGCAAGAGGAGCCCAAGAAATTTGGGGTCGGACTGCGAAGCAGAGTGAAGACCTTCCAACTTTCCTGGGGAACCATTCAGAACTGGCCCAGGACAGACAGGAGGGGGAAAAATTTGTTGCTGCCCTACGTTCCCAAAAAGGCCAAAGGCTTGAGATGATGCAAACAGCAAATTAAAAAAAAAAATGAAATAACATCAATGAAAACTAATACTTTTGGTATCATTGGATCTTAAAGTAGAAAGAGAGATGAACATTATTAACACATTGGGGTCGTTGGTTTTTGCCTTGATTTATTGTATTTTTAATTAATTTGGTTTTTTACTCAGTGTTTGTTCAACATATGCATCACTTCAGATGACAGCTGAGCCGTCATGAAGAAGCTGAGCTGAAACTGGGAGGATTTACTCAAAAGAGCTCAGAAGACAAGAGTCAAGCCTGCATCTAAAGGTATACCTTTAAGACAGTAACCCTAGTTTAATCATTTGTGCAATTAGATTTTCTCAGTTGATTTTTCCTGCTTGTATGGTTTCCTTATGGTTAACTGATTTTTCTGTTGTGATTTTGTTGTAAGTTTCGACCCGTTTGAAAAAAAACCATTTTCTGGTTTTTTTTCAGTTTCTTCCAATCGTTGAATTCTCTTTGACTGTCGGACTAAGATGCCTTTCATTGATAGCTTCAAATCCTGCTTCAACCTTGTTTCCTACCTGACACTTCCCCCTGCAAATTGTCATCGTATTCAACAGAGACTTCATCAGCCAAGATGTGTTCGCGGTGTAGTGTGTGTGTGTGTGTGTGTGTGTGAGTGTGTGAATACACGGCATAATATTTGAAAATGTCTTATTATATTTGAGGAATAGTTTTCATAAAGTAAATGATTGTAGTGCAACGCTTCGATTGTTTTGTTTACAAGATTGGCGTATAAAATTCCATATATTATATATTATTATTAAATTAATATTTTACTCTACGCCCTTGCACCCCTCTCACCAATTCACCGCCTCCAGATTCCCGGAACTCCTGTCACCAACCCCCTTTACGCTTCATCCCAGTATTCCTTGTTATATCAGTACAGTTAGATCTTTGACTGACTTATTTGGGAGTATTATTACAAACTGACAGTGGTTTGGCTAGATTTTGCTATTCTTCCATTACTTTGCAGGCGTTCTGAATCTCATACTGTTGGCACACTACATTACATATAGGGCACATTTTTGTTTCTGTTTTTATTTCACACTAAAATTCTTTTACTTTAGTAGTAATTGTAGTTGTAGTAGTAATTAAACGTAAAATAATTTTGTCTCAGCTTAGCAGTATCTATTATTTTGGGTTTGTGTTCTTTTCTTTGACAAGTTGTTTCTTTCATATTGTGTGTATGGTACTTTTGTGTTGTTTTAGTTTGTTTTTATCATTTGTTTGTTCAAATGTTTCCCTGTCAGTTTGTTTTGTTACTTTTTAAAAATATATTTATCTGTTATGTATGTGTCTGTGTGTTGTGACAGTGACATAAAATTACAGTTGTAACCAAAAGAAGCAGTTATTCTTCTGCAAAATAAAACCGTGACAAGTTTTGTGACGAGTTTAAGATACTATTTTGTTGTTGTTTTTCAGGCCAAAGAAATCAAAGGAGAGTGAAAGCACAGCTCAGAAGGATGTTCCTGACAGCAGTAATAATGGTAATACAATGCCTTTCAGATGTGATCAGATATCATGGAGTAAATAGCATGGATAAATGGTTGTAACTGTATGGGGGAGTTTTACCAGGACTTTGCTATAACTTATTTTAAAGAATGACCATTTGCATTTTTGATTGTAGTTAAATTTTGATATGTCTTGAACTGTTGGAGAGCACATTTTAGTAATGATCTCCCTCTGCTAAGGACACTCCTACTATGCATACTGTAATGACTGTTTATTGGGACAGCAAATGATTCTTTTTGAATTCTTCTTTTTTGTGTTTTTGTTTTGTTTTCTCCTTTTTTCTCTAAGTGGTGTATATAGATTATTCAGGGGCAGAATATCAAGTGGTCATAGTTTGAGACTCACAATCGCTTGAATCTGAAGGTGCAAATCTATGTGTGTGTGTGTTATCTGGCTGTCTGAGAGAATAATATTTGCTGGTGTTAACATAGGTTCCAACTCCATATCCTTTTCCTTGCAAGTCCTGTGGATGAGACTGTCACTATAGACCAAGATATCATCTGCAAACACACATGCATTACATCCTGCACACATGAAAAAAATCCATGCAG